>CAXHWN010001880.1:0-440000 GCA_964020975.1 Hermodice carunculata | reverse complement strand
TATATATATATATATATATATACATGTATGTATATATATATACATATACATATATATATATATATATATATATATATATATATATATATATATATATATATATATATATATATATATATATATATGGAACGTTTCAATGCATCAGGTAAATAAATGAAGCTTTGCTTATAAATGCGGAGCTTCAATATGAATAAAGAATATCTGCCAAATCAAACATAATTAATAAATCTGTATAATACGAGTTCAGACAAGAGTAATTTGACTTGCCCTTGAAGCAGTATGCATCCTTTCTAGCTGGATAGCTTACCTTAGTTAAACCACATGGCAGTGCATAACTGAAGTAGAAACATACGGGGGCATTATATTCTGCCCCACTGATTATAAAATAGACAGTTACAGCTAGATCACCTGTACAAACCGAGGCAAATCCTGACAAATACTGCAACAATGGACATCCTGCACTAGAAATGTAAAACAAACCCCATGTAACACCTACTCGGAGTCTCCTCACTTTGAAAGTCTCAAAACAATAAAGTTCTATTTCGCTGCCAACCGCTGAGTCAATGTTTCAACATAATGCGTCAAGTTTGTGACATATGAGTAAATACTGTCAAATTTGAGTACTTGTGTTTTGTTACGTTGAGCAAATGTGTACTTAGGCATGTCAGAAAAGAATTAAAGTCATTAGCATTTAAGTTAAGAACATGTTGTCAAAATGTAATTTTTCTTAACCGGATAAAGTATAATTAGACAAACTTGTAACTGTCGTTGGCCAGCTGCTGGGTACTGATAGCCCCTGGAGGTTTAACATGACAGAAAACAAGCAAGCCTAAAATGTCTGAAATGTGAATATTAAAACGGAATGATGCCAAAAGGTAAAATTAAGTAGCAAAAGAGACAAGTCTAAAATTTCTAAAAGTATGGAAGCCAATCTTTCAAACAATCTCTGGATATTAACAGCAAAATTTGTAGAAATATTTGATGAAAAAGTACACCTTTAAATCCTCTTGACTTAAGTTTATTGTAAATAAATTTGGTTCTAAATGTATTTATTATAAATAAATTTGGTTCCAGATGCAAAGTCCTAAAATTTAGAACAAATACGATCAAATCTCAAAATTTGTTACAAAAATGTATTATATCTAATAGCTTCCGAAATACTACTGTCCGGGAAAGGATATTTAAATACTTCAAAGTTAAACTCATCAATTTTATGATAGAATTTAATGCAAAACCTGTCATTAGTGACCCGAATATCCAAGTCCAGGAACACATTTCTGAGACCATCTGAATTGTTACCTTCTAAAGGGATATCTTTTGGGTAATTTTTTTTTTCAATTTCACTGAAATGTTGTACATTTACACAAACAATGTCATCAATATACCTTGCGTTGTTTGATAATTTTGTAACCATTCAAAAGTCCTTTTTCCTCAATTTATCCATATACTTAAATTCAAACCAGGTTAAATATAAATCAGCAAGTAACAGGATGCAGTTCAAATTGAACGAAAACATTATTCAAAAGAAATTTTATAGCATCTGTCAAAACTTCACCATTGTAAGATATAACGTTACTTTTTGGATATTTATTATGCGACCAATATGCTTTCTCTGAATATGAATTTATGTATGGTTTACCATTACGTTTAAACATTTTGCTGATTAATTCTGAAAGAGAACTTTTTACTTTAGCTATGGGTAGATTAGTGTACAGTGTAGAAAAATCAAAACATTTATTCTTTTTTGCTTTTAAATCTTTGATTTTAGAAGCAAACTCCGAAGAATTGTTAATATTCCAAAAGCAATTTATTTCAGAGTTTCTAGAAATTGCATTACAGTATTTACGGAAATGATTCCTAATTGCAGTCAAATACACAGTGTTACTTCCTTTGACAGTTTTTTTTTTTGTACATTTCGAGGCTCTTTAATCTTGATTTTAAATGGTTTTTATGTAATTTGGGTACCCAGAACAAAAGTGGAATAGAGGAGTCCTCTTCAGAAATTTTGATATTAAAATTTCTTCTCATCTCATGCTTATGTGTATCTGTCTTATATGTATATTTTGAACTGAACTATTTGTTTTCAAACGACCAGATTACCACATGGGAAGTTGGCACCATTTAAAGAACATTAAGTTACACAGGAGAATAATTATATTGAGTAGCAAAGCATTTGATACTTAGCACCAAAGCACTTATTTTTCAAAACCGAAGTTTTTGTTTGTGAAACAATCACATTTTCATTTGAGAAGCCAACCCAATGTAAAAATATTAGTTTGCATGTGACTATAAAAAGTATATGATATTAAACATTGTTTAATTCAATTTTCATCGGCGGTACATATTCATGTGCTCTTCTGGTTCACAGCAACACATAGAAAAACATGACATATAGCATAGAAAAAAACACACACATAAAGGCTAATCTTTGATGTCCTTTAAAAAACAGTGAAACTTGGCAATGGAGACACTTCTGTAAGAGAGACATCTGCTTAAATGGGACTGATTCCAAGGAGCGAATATTTCAGGTCTTGGTTGAATTTTATATTTTAGAATTGACTAGAAGTGCCTGATCAAGAGTTAAACCTTCGACCTTTTGTACATTTATTGCATAACTTCGTATAGGAGGGAACCAACATTTAAAAAAGATTCCTTTCGCTACTGTACAGCGATTAGCAGACATTTGTTAATGAGAATAGCTTCATGTTCTTCAGTGTCCAAGATGAGGGCCATCAAACTTCACCAAATACACCCCGGATTTTGCTGATGTCATGTGCTGAACTTACATGACCAAATCCAACAAGAGTATCCTCTTTTCCATTTATTTAACCTCCATTGCATGCTTAAGTTTAAGTCAACATCAAACCACATTACTTGACACGAGATAAAACCTTAGTAAAACCCCGGTATCAGAGTCATCACGCGGTAAAAAAAAATGAGGAGATATAATAGATATTTGTGTACGACCTTCTGTCAATGCATCCCAAATTGGTAAATTTGTTTCTTATTTCCGTTCACTTCATGTCCATTTTCCTTCCTTTTTGTAAATACAGAGCTCTTTTATTGTATTCATTACCTAGGCGTATCTTTGGAAAAATTCGCACAGCAAAGTTGTATGGTGCTTTAAATACTTTATCATGTGACAAAACTATGCTGTCAAAAACAAAACAATTTTCTTTGAACAATACAACAGCTATAGCTTCATTACAAATTTTTAAGTACCTGTTATATTTCTGTTTATGGTTCAAAGTCGGAAACACTGATTTGAAAAGCATTTTCCACATGTTAGCGTCATTTTGACTGTCAAATATCCATAAGTCAACTGTTGATTTGAGTTGCTATATATTGCCGAAGGCAGATCATGTTTATGCTGTACTGATATGATGCAGAATTATTCAGAACATCCATAATCGTACAGAATCAGTGTTTGTGTTTCAAAGTTCTTCAACCAACAGTAGTAATCACATCACTCCTAACGATATACAATTGTACGGTTGTGACTCGGGGGGGGGGGGGGGGCTGTTCATCAGAATGATGATGAACGGGGAGATGATAATGTTTATTTGTTTTCTAACAGTGTAACTTCGAACACCAGTAGGTGCAATTAAAAGAGCACATTTTATGGCAGGCATTGAAGGTATTTGTATCAATTTCGCTGCAGGTTTAATGAGGAAACACTTTCCTGTCCCCCCCCCCCCCCATCCTCTTTTACAATCAATGTTCCATAATCTAAACAGTGTGACTACGTCATTTCCTCCGTCAGTTGTATCGCCGGAGTGACAATACAATATGCCTTATCTGGACTGTTTCATCTCCAGCGTCAGTTGCATCAATGAAGTGACTGTACAATGTGCGTTATCTGGGCTGCTTTGCCTCCTCCGTCAGTTGTATCGCTGAATTGACTATACAATATGCCTATCTGGACTGCTTCATCTCTTTCGTGAGTTGTATCATTGAAGTGACTGTACAACATGTCTTATCTGGACTGCTTCATCCCCTCCGTTAGTTGCATCACTGAAGTTGCAATACAATATGCCCGATTTGGACCATTTCATCTCCTTCGTGAGCTGTATCACTGAAGTGACTCTACAATAGGTCTTAAATGGACTGCTTCGTCTCTTTCATGAGTTATATCATGGAAGTGACGATACAATATTTGCATTATCTGGACTGCTTCATCTCCTGAACCAGTCAACTCACTAAAGTGACCAGACAATATGCCTTATCTGGACTGCTTTTTCTCCTCCGTCAGTCGTGTCACTGAAGTAACCATACAATATGCCTTATCAGGACCGCTATATATCTTCCGTCAGTTGTATCACTGAAGTGACTGGTAGTATGCCTTATCTGGACTGTTTCATCCCCTTCGTTAGTTGTATCAATGAAATGACAATACAATATGTCGTATCTGGACTGCTTCATCTCCTTCGTTAGTTGTATCAATGAAATGACTGTACAATATGTCTTATCTGGACTGCTTCATCTCCTTCGTGGTTTGTATCACTGAAGTGACCATAAATATGCCTTATCTGGACTGCTTGATCTCCTTCGTGAATTGTGTCACTGAAGTGACCAAAAATTTGCCTTATCTGGACTGCTTTTTCTCCTCCGTCAGTCGTATCACTGAAGTAACCATACAATATGTCCTTATCTGGACTGCTATGTATCCTCCGTCAGTTGTATCACTGAAGTGACTAAGTATGCCTTATCTGGACTGCTTCATCTCCTTCGTGAGTTGTATCAATAAAGTGACCATACAATATGCCTTATCTAGACTGCTTCGTCTCCTCCGTCAGTTGCATCACTGAAGTGACTAAACAATATGCCTGATCTGGACTGCATCTTCTCCTCCTTGAGTTGTGTGACTGAAGTGACAATACAATATGCATTATGTGGACTACTTTATCTCCTTCGTGAAATTGTATCATTGGATGTGTTTACATGCCATATTTACCCAGGAACCCCTTAAGTGTTACAACAATGTTCTCTCAGGAGCCCCCGAAAAAATGCAAAATACAAAAGCATACAATTTACGACATAAAAACATAATGAACAATGAACAGCTGAATAATTCAAATAAAGTTATTTGCTTCAATTCAAACAGAGCCTTTGGAATACTGCTTTCGAAATGGCTTGCCTCGTCTCGTTACTCAACTTGTTCCACTTTAAACCGGCGTCAAATTAAAAGTTTCTTTTACCAAAATTAGTTTTAACCTTTGGAAATACTAAGACATTTGACAAGGCAGAGTGTGTACCATAATTATGATTTCTATGACCAAAGTTAAACATTTAATACAAGTAACTTGGGGATTTGTTGGTAAGGACGTTGAAAAAAGTCAAAATTTGTGAGATTTTTATCTGTTTTCAAGGGTGGTCCATCCCAGCGAATCTAGGGCCTCAGCTGTTGGTGTACATAGTGGTATCTTTGGTGTGATCCTGCCAGCTGCCTTGTAGAGTTTCAACAGTATATCGAGATTTGTTCTTGTTGTATTAGACCAAGCAGAATAGGAATAGTTCATATGGGGAAAAACCATCACATTGATAATAAGTTTTCTATGATAAAGGGACAGATACTCAGAAATGTTGTTCACTAAGTACAATTTTGAGCTTATCATAGCAGCAATCTTTGTGATATGTGTGGAAAAATCAGTTCATGACTAACCATTTGGATACAGCTACCAACTCTTCACTCAGAGCATTTCTTATCTTGGAGAATTCCCGAGCACTGTATAGCAGTGCTGTATCATGTGCATATGGCGTCGTTCTACATCGCCTAGGGAATTCCGGCAGATCATTCATGTATAGACAAAACAATAGTGGCCCGAGGATGGAGCCTTGTAGGACACCACAGTATATTGGCAGATATCTGAAAAGCAACCATTTTCACAAATTCCTTGACTACGACTTGGAAGTTACGAATTAAACTAGGTATGCCAGGTGTCCTCAATGCCATATCTTTATATTTTACCAAGGAGTGTCGCGTGATCAACCATATCAAATGCCTTCTTCAGGTCTGGGAAAATTATACGAGTGTAAATTCCCATGTCCATCTGTTGGAGGATGGTATCAGATACATATGTGAGTGCAGTGTTTGTAAAAACACCAGTTCGGAATCCAGACTGCCATCTTGTGATAAGCTGATGATCCTGAAGAAATTGATACAGCTGATCACCAGCAGCCCTTTCTAATATTTTATATACCACAAGCAAAATGGAAATGGGTCTATAGTTACTCATGTCATCCCGATTTCCACTTTTGAAAGTGGAGTAACTGTTGCATGTTTCCACTATGCTGGAACATGACCGCTTGTGAGTGAAAAATTGAAAAGATATGTCAGAGATGGTGGTGTGATATATGGGCAAGCAGCTGTTAATAATCTGGAGCTAATCTTGTCAATATGCCTTATCTGGACTGCTTCATCTCCTCCGGTAGTTGTATCACTAAAGTGACTTTGTTTTTTGTTTGTTTGTTTGTTTGTTTGTTTGTTTGTTTGTTTGTTGTTGTTTTTTTTTTTTTTTTTTTTTTTTAATTTTGTTTTTGTTTTACTTTTGCTTTAGTATTCTTTGCCTTTTATCTTGTTGATATGAATCGCCCCACATTTTTTCCCTCCAACAAAGCACATGCGGCAGTCCACCCAATCAAAAGGCAACTTCCTCTGCACTTACACCTTTATAACTGGAATGTGTAGTGGCAATACGGGCCAGTTGCCTTTTAGTTGCCATTGATTCCTAGTTTTGTACACACTTACAAATAGCTTTAGGAAACTACCTGCCTCTGGCTTGACTATATACATGCTCACATAATATGATATACGCCATACTTAGAACCAACCATTTGTCTGTTAATTTTTGCTTTCCACAGTTTTAGCAATGTATAATTATTTGCATTAACATATATAAAACCATGTGACAAGTGGAAAATAAGGAATATCAGATTATAGCTTCTGTATATTTCTATAAAGGGCACTGAAGTGTTTGTTGAAGTACTTGCTTTCTATCCTGTTGGGAATATCAATGATTACCGATTGCGATTTGAGTTTCAAATACCGGGTAGTCCTCAAATCCACACGTTTCTGTAAGTTAATGCGCATTAAACACAGATACCTCAGAAAAGGTAGGGAAGTCCTTACTTTCATCGGCAAGTCTATTTCCACGGTGTTTGCTATATATACAGATTCAGAAATGTTTCACCTTGTGAGAAGTTTAGAGACTCATCATCACACACATGCATGTTACAAACGTGTTCAAAGTTTCTTGTAAATGTCCTTTTCCTAAACTTGTTCTAAAGTACACACACATCAAACGTACTGTAGACATTGCAACATCAGCACAATTTTATTTCCAAGAGAAAAATCAAGCTGCTATATATGTTAACGAAGTGTCTACAACGTCATGCAGCACCTATTTATTTCAATCAGCGAGCCGGGAGCCCTGTGATTTGGTGTTGAGATATCATAACCGAGCATGGCTGTAGAAGACCGTGAAATGTTTAAAAAAGTAAAACAATAATGTTGCAAATTTGTAATTTGAGACAAATCAATATATGCCACTCGATCCAGCTGGCATAGCAATAACGTTAATTAGCAACAGAAAGAATTAGTTTCTTGCAGCATAATTTCCTTGCAGACCTAATTTGAATCCTACTTTTACAACGATATGGTGTGGAAACAGCTTCGACATTTTCCCTGACGCGTATTTATGCCAATTTATTATTTTCCCAGACATAGATATCTCGGTTGCTGTGATTCATAAGGTGTATATGCTTCAATGGGACTATGGTCATTATACGCCTCATTAGTTTAACAATTTATCAGTGACCTGAAGGCCCCCAGGGAATAGAATTATTTACATTAAATATCAATATACATAAATACATTAACATACTTTGTGCCATTTTCATGCTTTCAAGTTTGTGATGCCTTAGTGTATTCAAGGAGACTAAAACAAATGGTGTATTGTAGGTGTATTTCACATATATTTATAACCAGTTTCATCACAGCACAAAATGTATTTCATTTTCAAACATTGTGCTTCATCAATGGTATTATAAAATATAATTGCGGTCTTCTTTGTCTATATTTTCTGTCCATCAAACTGCGAGGCCAATCAATTTGCTAACTGAAAAAAAAATCATGTATTTTGTAAAATGAGTGCTTCTGGGAAACTTACTCAAATATTCTGTGTTGGTACGTCAAAGATTTTATTTAGCCGTTCTGTTTCTTAAAAATGTATGCATGAAAATAACAATTCGATTAGCTTTCAATAACAATATGGAATTATAAGTTCATTCCAACACAAGGAATCACAAATGTTCACATGCTTCCCCGAAATTTTTCATTATTTTGAGCAGCAAAATGTCTTTTTACAGAAAAATTATCAAAATTATTATTTGGGGCAAACCATCGACATGACAAATATATTTTTCAGACAATTTAATTTTTTCTGGGGTCAGTTTCAACAAAGTTAGATATGTTAGTTAACCCCAAAAGTGCGTATTTCGATAGGCCTTGCTTCCAAGTATTGAATCAGCAATGAAGAATGCATTTTATATTTGATACAATTACCGATAATGGTACAAAATGTGCAGATTTGTGCTAAAAATGCACTTACAGGCTCAGGTAAAAGTTAATACAGTAAAATTGAGGCTGAAAGACCCCACCCAGGGACGAGAAGACTGTTTTATAGGGATTACAATAGGAAGCAAGTGCCCAGCAAAGTATTTTGAAAGGTGGTTTTTAGCTCAGCTGTCAGTAAGCTGAGCTTTTGTGAGGGTCTGTCGTCCGTCCGTCCACAATTAATAATTTTTGACTTCTTCTCCAAAACCCTCAGTCATATTCATTTCAAACTTGGTGGAGATGTGCCTTGCGTGTTTTTCTACCAAGTTTGTTCAAATTGTAACACTACTTTCAATTTTGGATTTTTTAATTAATTTTTTTGTTATGGGGGGGAGGGCAAATATTAAAAACTCTTCTCCAAAACCACTCACCCGATTGCTTTGATATCGCACAGGAACACTCCCGGGGACTCCTAGTTCTGAATTTGTTCACCAGGTGGCCCTGCGATTTTATCTTTTTTTTATTTTTTATTTAAATTTTTTGAAAATTTTTTTTATTTATTTATTTATTTATTTATTTATTTATTTATTTATTTATTTATTTATTTATTTATTTATTTATTTTGGTACGTTTTTGCTATTTTTGACTTCTTCTCTAGAACTGTCACTCAGATTAAGCTAAAACCTTGGGGATATGTTCCTTGTGGAAGGGTCACACAAAGGTGGCACAGCTGTGGATTCCTGATTTTATGATTTTTGCAATTCGGGTACTTATCGGTCAATGCATCTTTCCTATTGATAACTATGTAAGTAAATGGGCATCTAATGCTAATTCAAATTTTCGACTTCTTCTCCAAAACCGTCCTCCAGTTTAACTTAAATTGGTGGCAATGTACCTTGGGTAGGTCCCTACCAGGTTTGTTCAAATGGGCACGCTCTAATGATTTTTTTATTTTTAATTTTTTTTTTTTTTTTTTTTGTATTGTTTTTGTTTTTGTTTTTGTTTTTGTTTTTTTTTTTTGTTTTTTGGTTTTTTTTTTTTTTGACAAATTAAAAAAAAAAAAAAACATTCTCCACAACCCCTCACCCAATTGCTTTGATATTACATAAGAAGATTGTAAGGGACTCTTAGTTCTTAATTTGTTCACCATGTGGTGTTGCAATTTTTTTGGAATTTTTTTAATGAATTTTTGTGTGTTTTTGTTACTTGTCACTTCTTCTCCAGAACCGTCTCTGAGATCAAGTTGAAACTTTGTGGATATGTTCCTTGTGAAAGGGTCAAGCAAAGATATTCACTAGGTAGCACTGCTGTGGATTCCTGATTTTTTTTTTTTTTTTTTTTTTTTTTTTCTTTTTTTTTTTTTTCTTTTTTTTTTTTTTTTTTTGTTTGTTTGGGGGGTTTTTTGTTGTTTTTTTTGTTTTTGTTTTTTGTTTGTTTGTTTTTTGTTTTGTTGTTTTTTTTTTGTTTGTTTTTTGTTTTGTTTTTTTTCCATTCGGGTACTTATCAATAAATGCACCTTTTCCATTGCTTACAATGCAAGTCAATGGGCATTCTGATCGTAATTCAAATTTTTGACTTCTCTGAAGAAACTTTCTGTGAGCTTCACTTCAAACTTGGTCGTAATGTACCTTGGGTGGGTCTCTACCAAGTTTGTTCAAATGGTCACGATCCAGTAATTTTTGGATTTTTTGTGACTTTTTTTTTCGAAAATCTGTAAAAAAAAAGTTTTAATCGGAAAGTTTAATATGGGAATTTCTTGTAATGGTTACAACTTCAATCATTTTGACCAGATTTGTGCCAAATGTGGTAGGGATGTACCTTTTATAAGTGTCTACATATTTTGTGCAAATAGTCATGCTCCAGTGATGTTTGGACCTTGACCTCATTCCCAAGATCACAGGACAACTGACACGAAATTTACTGTTCACTTGAAAACTTGAGATCTGTTTTGAGTTAGGACCTTGATGTTGCACATGTTAATGTTTTTCTATGAAGGTCATGCTTAGACAGTACATGAGTGACCTTGACCTCGTTTCTGGGGTCACAGTGCAACATTCATGAATTTTACTCTTCACTATAACTTGACAACGTCTTGAACTGGGACCTTGATGTTGCACATGTTTGTGTTCTTCATTTAAGGTCAGACTTACTCAGTACATGGGTGACCATAATCCTATCCCAAGTTCAGACAGCTGCAAGTGTGATGAATGTTTAGTTCAGCTGAGCATGGGCTATTCACACAGCCCTCTTGTTCAACATAGGTGGTCTCTCAAGACAGACCACAGATATAAGAAGTATCAGAGTGTCTTAAAGAGATAATCTTTCATGACAGGTGGTCTCTCAAGAAACGGATCACAAATATAAGAAGTACTTGTGTCTTTAAGAGGTGGTCTCTCCAGACATGCACCACTGTACATATGCTGAAAAAGTCTTGTTTAATTCTTTGGACCATGGAATGTACAGTTTATTTAAGTGAGCCTACAGTCCATGAAAATACACACACGAATATTCAAAAATTAAAAGACACAATTTTTTCATCACCGTTATGGATAGTTGGCAAGAATGGAACTCAAAGCGAAATAAATAACAGTACAAAATACGTAGTATTCTGGTGTAATCTGATCACCAACTAAAAGTGTAGGACGCCTCCATATTCAATCAGGTCTTTTGTCTGGCAGGCCTGACTTTAGAACTCAATTATTTTTATTTGGACTTCCATATAAATAGATCAAATGCACTAATCATTCAAGTTTGTGTGATCAACACCATTGAAAGAAAACAAATACCACCTAAAATAGGGTATTTTTTAATTTAATTTGCCAACAAAGACAAACTGCGCAAATTTACAACACTGCACTCCATTGATGTGACTTTATCATTCGTCATACGATGCAGGTCTCATGTTATGCTTCTTATTTCAAAACTATTGTAAATTATCACCTGGTGGATACAACAGGCTACGCTTAAATTCAGATAATAAGATGACAATGCTCCCTGATTTGCATACAAGGCTGACACCAGTTGTATTTATCAACCACCTGTGAATCAACAAGAACAAAACTCAATGGCAGCAAATTTTGGATGTGCATCCATTTACAGTTTCTACTTCTAAATGTATTTTGACAGGAGAACAAGCAGACCGTGACAGTCCTGGGCCTGGCTGATATTACATGCACGGACAGAAATGGTCCTGTGAACTTCAGAATTACATAAAGGTCACCTTTGTTTGAGACCAGCATCGCTGTTGCCAACATGAACATATAAGTGTCCCTTACAGATTTTTCCGAATTTTGACAATTTGTTAAAAATCAGAAAAACGACAGCACCACCATACACTGAACACATTTGGTGGAGATCGAGTCCACGTACATACCCAGTAAGTCCAAAGCGGATCCAACTTACGGTTCGGGGGGAAAGAGTCAAGAAGAGTAAAGATGCACAAACATTCTTTAAAAAGCAAAAATTCTTGAAGTGTTTTTATTCAATTTCAAAGCAACTGGCTTATCTCTTTAGTAGAATATTTTAAAATATTTTCAGAAGAATGGACAAGAAAAGTCGATAAAAAAATCTTTAAATTATTGGAAATGACCATTTGAACAAAATTGGTAGAGACCCACCTAAGGTACATCCCCACCAGGTTTGAAATGAATGTAGGTGATGGTTTGGAGAAGAAGTCGAAAAATTATGTGAATTTCCATTGCAATCCCCACTGACTTACTCCTAGAAACTACATTTCCACAGAGTTTCCCAACAATCTGAATAACAGTTTTGGGCATGAAGTCGAAAGCAGCGAAAACACACAAAAAGTTGTAAATACACTGAAAAATTACCTTGCCACCTGTTGAACAAATTAAGGTCTGCGGGTCCCGAGAAGTGCGCCTATACAATTTTGAAACAATTGGCAAATGTAAATTTCTGCAATCTCCTTGACTTACAGGGTAATCGATTGGGATGCACGCATTAACCAACGGTCGAAACATTCGTTAACAGTCGGGCAGCAGAGTATACGCCACTCGGAGAACACTTTTGTGAAACCTTCCAAAAAGCTACATTTCCACCACGTTTCTGAACAATCTGGGTGGGTCTCTATCAACTTTTGTTCAGGCCAATCTGAATCACAGCTCCATCTGCTGAACAAATAAAGGCCTATGGCTCCCCTGAAGTGTTCCTATACAACTTTGAAGTAATTGGCAGATCGGTTTCAGAGAAAAACGTTTTTACGGTTTTGCCGAAGAATGTACAAACAAATCATTAAAAAAAATCCAAAAACCAATGGAGCATAACCATTTCAACAGACTTTGTGGAGACCCACCCAAAGAACATCACCACCAAGTTTGAAGTGGATCAGGCAGACAGGGCTTTTTTCAGAAGTTGAAAATGTGAAATATGAACGGAAGGTTAAAGGACGACTGATCATCCTAGAAACTCAGCTCACTGACAAACAAGCTGGGCTAAAAAAGTCAACTAAATACATTGGCCAAAAACGCACTTTACAAATAGAGCCACTGTATTTTTTTCCTCAAACACACGTAATTTTCAGAAGTCATTTGTGCTTAAAGGATGGGTGGTAATCAGTTTACATTTTGGACTTCTCCTCCAGAACCACAGGCCATAAACTTGGTAGGGATATACCTTGGGTGGATCTCTACCAAATTATTCAAATGATCAGAGTCCCATCACTTTTGAGGATTTGGGGGGGGGGGGGGGGGAGGGGGTCATTTTCTTGGGCAAAATCTTCCCCGAAACCACCAGGTAAATTGCTGATAAATTGCATGGAGACACTTCTGGGGACCCCTAAACCTAAATTTGTTCTGAAAGTGGTGCTCCGATTTTTCTATTTTTAACGATTTTTTTTGTGTGTTAAAGAAAGTTTCGATTTCTCTGAAACCGTTTTCCAGATTCCTCTGAAACCTGGTGGAAATGTTGAGTCAAACAAGCTGTTCACTAGGTAATGATACTCTGCATTTCTGATTTTTAACAAGTTTTTTCAATTTGGGTACTTATCGGTTGATGCATACATTCCCAATGATTACAATGCACTTCAATGGCGATTGCAATGGTAAATCACATTTTTTTTACTTTTCTAAAATTGTCAACCAGATTCATTTCCAGCTTGATGGCGACGTACCTTGAGTGGCTCTTTACCAATTTTATTCAAATGGTCACATTATAAAGATTTTTGGTATTTTTCAGAATTGTTTTCTCCATTTTTGGGCAAAATCTTATAGAATCTATTCCAAAACCATAAAGTCAGTTACTTTGAAAATGCAAAGGAATGCTTCCGGGATCCTTAAACTTTGTTCATAGGTGATGCTGTAAGTTTTTCACACTTTTTACGAATTTTTGTATGTTTTCACTTTCCTTGACTTTTTCTCCCAAACCGTAAGTTGGATTCTCTTCATACTTACTGGGAATACACATGGACTTGATCTCCACCATATATCTTCTCTACATGGTGGTGCTGTCATTTTTCTGATTTTTCGCAAAATTTTATAATTCAGAAAAAATGGTAAGGGGATACGTTCATGTAAGCAATAATAATGATGGTCTCAAACAAACGTGACCTTTGCATCATTCTAAAGTTCACAGGACCACTTCTTTCCATGCGTATAAGCTCAGCCTAGGACTGTCACAGTCCTCTTGTTGATTTTATAGCAACAGACTTCACTATTTGTGCTTTTGTAACTGATATGCCGCCATTACACATTTGATAACTGAAGTGGTAGAAATACTCCTAAATGTTACCATGCAGGCAAAATGAAGGGATTAACTGAGCCTCAGCCACCTAAGCAACCATGTGATAAACATCTAGATGAGTATTTCATAATGTTAAAACACATATGTTTGGCTTACATATTTGAATAGGGAGAGTAACTTTCATTTGCCATTTGTTTTGTATTCTGCTACAGCAAAGTGCACAAATTACAGAGTATGGTCATGTTGTATATCACCACACAACTTTATGAATAGAAATGGAAACAAACTAAAGCCTCATAACTGATACAAACTAAAGATTGTTCACACATTGCTTTCTAAACAGTCACATAAACATGACAGCATGATTCATGTGTAACTTGAGCTTCTAAATTTTAGTCAAAACACTGGAAAATCACCTCAGCAGTTCAGCCCTTACAAAATGAACTTCAGCTTTGCCAGACTGATCAATGCAGACAACTTATCACATAAGGATTACTTTGGACTTTGTTGGAACAAATTTGACTGTGCCAAATAGATATTTTGCCATGTTCCATATTAATGGTCCAGATTTAGTTTTGACAAACTGATATAAAATTATAATAATGGCTAAAAAAATGAGCTAAATTTTTGTGTGGCGGAATCATGTTGACATTATGATGTGGCTCTGTAGGAATATAGCAATGGTATTGGAGTTTGATGTGACAGAAACTTGAGTTTTTAATGTTGTGATGTTTTTCATTGATGGAGCACAAGCCAGTGCTACATTGGATTCATGTTAGGTAGATCAAATTTCATCACAGTTCATGGCTGGATATGTTGGACTTGTGTAGCACATATCACAATCTCATATTTATCTTGTTACTTTACTTCTCCAAAGTACTTAATTTTCTGTATCATCAATAGCGTTAGTCCCCACTGGTGGCAGCACTGTTACAAGGAGAATCATGTGACAGCAGTCCATGCCTTTACATTGATTAAGCCCTCACATTAATTAGGTACAAAAAGTTGTTTCGGGATCATAAATCTCCTAGTTACACATTTTTCCCCACAATACACTGGACAAAAAAAAAAAAAAAAAAAAAATTTCTTGGAGGTGATGTCTAATGTGCAAAATAGTGAATTTTATTCCACAAAACAGAGATGAATATTGACTTAATGCAGGTTATAGCCCAAAGTACCTGGCTGATTATAATACAGGTAAAAGGTTGAAGTGATTCTTTTCTTGACCCTGTTATAAGATACAACTATTTCTTGAAAGACAACATGGAAGATTACCAAATCATACTCTTTACATGTTAATCTACCTGTCATGAGAGGCCACCTGTCATATAAGACCACTTTTAGTGGTAATGGAGTACACCCTTGTGGCAGAAACTATTGTATTGTGATCATACCCTTGTCAAAACTCATGAGACAACTTACAACTTTCAAATGTTTTTTTAACAATTTTGGTACCTGCTATAGAGACCAATTGTCATGAAAGACCAGCTCAATTTTTAAGACCACTCTTCCAATAAATTTCATTGTTACTTTAACTAGTGTGCATATTAACTACTATGTAGAACAACTTGTGATGAAGAGAAGAGATGATCTTAAATACCGGAATCCATACAGAGTTCCTTTCTTAAGAAACCACACTAATGAAAGACCACCTGTCTTGAATTCTATGCATTCAAGTATACTTTACAATGCCTTTTATGATTACAAAAGACCACCTCAACTAGGAAACTGCAATCTGGTCACCCATAATGGTTGCCTTTGTTTCACTATTTTTTTGTGTCGACAGCAGTGCAGTACATGTAGTTCATATCTAGACAGATCTCCCTTATCACCAAGTTACAGTGGTCTTATAAGACAGGTAGTCTATAATGACGGGTCAATTCACATGGTAAAAATATTGTTCGAGATCCCACAAAGTGGTCTCTGAAGAGATAGAAGTATCTTACTGGAGATGTCACCTATACAGTGGTTCCTGCCCAGAGAGACCTTTCTTATTACCAAATTAAAAATGGTCTTATTTATAGATGGTCTCACATCACAGGTACATTAACACATAACAGGAATTGGGTTTGGGGTCAACCGGAGTAGGAGGTTTCTTATGCAAATACTAACATACACTTATCCTTGCTAGAGCAACCACCCGTATTACCAAGGTAACAGTGGTGTTTTGAGACAGGTGGTCTCTCATGACAGGTAAATGATCATGGTAAGAACAGCAAAGTGGTCTCTCAAGAAAAGGAAGTCTTTTATGGCAGAAGTTATACAATATTAGTCTTTGCCTCCAGAGATCACTCTCATTGCAAAGTTCGATGGTTTCATAAAACAGGTGGCCTCCCATAACAGGTAAATTAAGATGGTAAAACAAGTAATTCGGGTTAGTTAAAGTGGTATCTCAAGAGTGAGTCTTAGGAGACTACCCTCTCTTGAGAGACCACTTTGCTGCATAGTAGTACCTGTCTTGAGAGACCCCTCCAATGAGAGACTGCATATCGCTCTCTTAGAATACTGTGCTATCTTTTCCATGTTATTGTGTCTCTAATGAAAGCCCCCCTGCTTTAAGAGACCACATTTTGACTTACACTAGGGGTGGCCACTCAAAACAGGGGCCAGTGTATCTCAAAACTATAATATCTCATAATAGGTAAAGTAACAAGAGTTGGAGCACGACAAGAGAGACAGGTCTTGTATGGTAGGTAGTGTGTGTATGTTATATTGTAGTTGTACCTGTCTTTTGTGGCCAATCAGTGGCTTTTCAGCATGGGTGGTTCTTTCATGAATACCAGTTGACATTTAGAGAATTTACTCAGCTTTATACATACATATTTATCTTGTGCTAGCTACAGAGCCCACCTGTCATAACAGACTATGCATTGCAACAACAAATACCCTTAGCCTCCCTTTAGAGCAATACTGATTGTTTTAACTAATTTTTTTTCACTCTCAGACATAAAACATGACATTATACTGTTGCATATCAGACAAACTGAAGTTGTACTCATATAAACAACATACAATGTACCAGGTGGATGTTTTATCTTGGTAATCAACGATGATCATGCTCATTACTCCACAGTAAGTATACTCATAAAGCATAAGCCATGGTCTCATTGTGAACCAAGAGACACCTGATGGCCAACCTTGGCGGCTGACTAATGCTATTGCCTTGAAGCTATCGCTTGTTTTATTTCATGTTTACGTATGTTAAGGAAAGACATTTACCTGCTTAAGACCAGCCAAAAATGACTCTTTATTTGTGTAAACCCAGGACTGGGCTAATGCAAAAAAACTTACAGTTATGCTGAAGCCATTGTGTGGAACCAACTGCCAACTCAGGTCAAAGAAGCAACACCTCTCTCACTGTTCAAGTGTGAATGTACAGAATATTTTTCATTAAGAAAAATTAACTGTCAATTGCTAACAAACTAAAATAATAGTCTCTCTCTTATGGTCTTGAAATAATTGCCCGTTAGTACATATATATGGCTGGTTGTACTGGTTAATTACATCTCATGCATTACACTTCTGTCTTATAAATGCCTCAAGGGACAGCTAACTGAGCAATCCTCATTATATATATTTTTTTCCCTAATTTTGATGAAAAATTTCTCTGGCTCTACTCTGTTGTGGGCTTTGATCTCCAAGGGTGTGGTAGAATTGAAGGTGTGTTTTCATTGTTGGCGTCCGAGTGCTTATAGTCTCTTAATTCTAAAAGTAGATATTAATATTTGCCCTGCACAAAATAATTTTTAAATGTTGTGCTTCCAATCTTTGGATTCTGGATGTAGACCTATTTAAGAGGTTTCAATTCTAACCTTTAGAAGATCAATTAAAAAACAAGGGCTTTTCTGCCATTGCCTGTCACAATTCAGGAAGGAATTGAATTTGTCCGGATAAAATTGCCTAATTTCAATGTTTTCTTCTGGCTGCTTAAGTCTGAGGATGATGCATGCATAAACTAATAGGTACTTGTAAATTGTCCTTTTTGTCTTACAAATATGAGTTTTAATTTGGAAACTGTAGATGTGAATTGTGGTCATGGAATGGACTAATAATAATAATGGTTGGTAGGTAGGTAGGTAGGTAGGTAGGTAGGTAGGTAGGTAGGTAGGTAGGTAGGTAGGTAGGTAGGTAGGTAGGTAGGTAGGTAGGTCAGAACATATCCTGATGTAATCCCAACATGATTCTAACATCCAGGAGTTTCTCTCCATGGTGCTTTGCAATCATCCTCATTTTTCATTGTCTGCAGCCATCTTTATAAATACCATCTGAAGTGTGTATTTAGAGGGAAAAAGGCAGTTTTGGTGGATATATGGACAAAACTGTATACAGCCAGTGATCCCATGGCTCTCCCAGCACTAGCTCTGTCACAGTTTCCACGTGGCTCAATTTACTGTCAGTACATGTGTTGTTCAGCATAAGATAGACTAGCCAACTAAAAACAGGAAAAAAAAAAAAAAAAAGAAATAAACAGGTTTAATATCACCATGAAAGTTATTCATAACTTTTCTTCAGAATTTCAGTAATTTTTTGAAGAGGTTATCCCATTGCAACCATTTAACTTCCAATTTACACGTGTCCAATTTTTGGTGGGCACACAAAAGTAAAGGTTAACAGAAAGTGAATAGTCCCAAATCTGGATAAACACATCTGTTATGCAAATTGTCAAACATCTTAATCTCTGAACCTCATCCAGACATTTATTGCAGTGTTACATGCCAAAACCATCAGAGAGAAGACAAGGTATTTGTCAGTAGAGCCTGCAGCATTTGTCTGGACACAGCTCCTGGAAATTCTGACATCCAATTTTAGTTAGGGCATAGCCCAGCACCATCATTTCAACATTACATCTCAATCTTTGTTTTGTGCAAGTTTTTACCTAGATTTTGCCAAAGCTCAACATTATCACAACTTGTAATCAGGGGTGAGACCTAAACTTTTTCTGAACGCTGAGCTTTTTGCCATAGGCTAGCTACATTACCATTCACACATACACTAGGGTGAAATGCTTACACCCACCCCAACTATATGTTTTTAGTTAGAATATTATCAGAAATTGTTAAAAGATTAATTCTCCAAATAGAAGTCAACTGCTTATTCCATATAGTAAAAAGTAATAAAAACATTTATATGCGATAAAACCTAAACAGTTTCAAAATTGCATGGAATACATGGCAGACATACACATATACATTGTACAAAGTCTTATAATGAAAGATGCTTTGTGTTTACTGCAACTGTTTAAGCTGCATATTACATTGTACCAATTGGGCATCTGACCCAGTAATCAAGTTGATACAGTTTCAACGACACTCTGATCACAGAAACCCTTACCAAATTCCAGGCACAATGATTGACACCTTTGGTTGAACTTTCAAGATCAGTCTACAGAAGAATGTGTTATGTCCTGGCATGATTCAAACATTACCTAACCAAGTGATTATGATCAGGAGTCCTAGAATGGGTCCTTACATGATCACAACAAAATGTCAACATTAAGATTTTAAGGCAGTGGGGTCAGGCCCACAGTCTAATTTTGAACAGCACACTTCCACACATGACCACTCTGCAGTAGGTTAAGAGTCCAAGAGTCACTTCTGCAGACACCAGGTGATTGTTGAGCAAGCCAGCAACTTACCAGCATGCTTCTCATTAGGAAAAGCTTTCTGGTGAAGATGGTGGATTCAACACACATTGCAAATGGAACCAAGGTAACTGAGGTAACCAAAGTGGCCAAGGTGGTGGCACAGGTGATAGTGGAGGCAGTGGCAGAGGTGGCCACAGCACTGGTCAAGGTGGTCAGTGGACAGTCTTCCAGCTGATATGCACAGAGGTGTGCCCCAGCCACACAGGGCCTGAGACAGCTGTACAGATCGAACCACAAGTGGTGCAAGCGTGGACTACAAAGAATGATGGCAACAGTACACCTCATGCATCTTTGTTTTAAGATGGAAGATCTGAAGCCAGCACCTTTGGATAACCTCTAATCACTTTTTCATATTTATGAATAGTTTGATACTTAAACTACATGCTCCCAAAAACTCAGATGTGTGAAGATAAAATTTATATGAGAAAGCTGATCCCAGAGCTTTTGTTTACACTGAAAAGTTTAAGCAGTGCTGAGCACATGGGGTTTGTTTGCATGGGCATGATAATGAACCATGTCACTGTTTGCAGTCATTAGTCCATGACCCCTGGCAACCAATTGATCCATTGACAAGGGTCACTCATAGGGAACAGGAAATCATTAGCCGTGGAGAGAAGAATGGACCAGTTCAGACTAATCACTACCATTGTTCTGATTACATGTACTTTGAAATTCTCTATTGATGCAAAAATAAATTAGCACAATCCACTTACTGAGCCCCAAATATGGAAAGCTGCATGTGAACCCACACCCAAACAAGCCAAGTGTTATGTTCCCAAGTTAAAGAAAGTCAAGATTTAAGCCACAAAACATATATTTTTTTAATGAAAGCATCACAGAGGCAAAGCTACAAG
This sequence comes from Hermodice carunculata, assembly GCA_964020975.1. Lineage (NCBI taxonomy): Eukaryota > Metazoa > Annelida > Polychaeta > Eunicida > Amphinomidae > Hermodice > Hermodice carunculata. Next base: position 419,251 of record CAXHWN010001880.1, on the reverse strand, counting down.
TTTATTTCACATAATAATTAAAAAACAGGACAGAAGAAATCAGTATGTGTCATATTACAGTCATAAATGCGTAAGAATTGGCAACTTTTTCTTTCAATGCATTTTTCTTGGAACTGTTTTTTGCTCAACCTCTGCAATTTGTAGCTCACCTCATAAATGTACGAATTACCCTATCACATTAAAATCAAAGGACATCAAAAGAAAAATATCATATCCAGGAGCGGTTACCAGGATCATTTTTTTCTGACAACCCCTTCTGTGACTTTTGGAGCAATTTATAGAAAGTAAATGAACAACCTGTCAGGACTAAATTAAAAATTTTATAACTTTTTATTTATGCTATTTCAGGACTCACCATGGAATTTTATCCTGGACATGGATATATATTTTAAATTTTTCTAATTTCAACTTGAAAAAAAAACCCCACAATTTTGTGAGACTTCTGCGTGAAAAATGTGAAAATCCTACCAAGTCAGAAAGAATACTATAAAATCTCAAAAATCCCAATCCTCCATCCTGCAAGAAATCCTATGGATACAAATCTATGGATATGTAGTAATCAGAAAATATATAGGTTTAATGTACTTGTGAAAAAATTACATGGGTATTTGCGATCCAAAGTTGCCGGTCTCACTGCGCACTAGCTTCACAGCTTCCACCTTAAATGTAGTAAGTTATGTTTACAATACATGTATTACATCTTTACACGAAGGTCCACTGCAACTTTCAAGCATCCCTATTCACTTTGCATAGCTGCACTCTCCAATGCAGCCTGGCACCTGAACCTGTTTTGTTTATAAGGATGATGGGTATAGTTGATATAACGATATGCACCACAGAGGCATGTAACTACATATTTATCTGGGTGATTGGCTTAAAAAAGCGCTATCTAACGTGACATTGAAGATATAACACTGATACGGTACTCATGACATTATGGACTTTGGACTTCTGGTCAATTTCCCAAATTCCACTCTGGAGCTGTCACAGGAAAATTTATTCCTTGGGATCCAATTTCTGAAGAGGTCCTGCATTTGCAGACCCCATTTTGATTGTTTTCAATCAAAGAATGCTTGTCGGTACAAGAATGGATGAGTCTGAAAGGAACCCTCATGTCATAAGACAAGCAAATTCCCAGACACAGACTGCACAGAAGAGAGCTTCAAATACTCTTTCAAAAATATTGGGAAAAGCAGTCCAGGAGCCCACCCTCCACAGTGACTGCTCCCATCTTACACTCCTCCTGTGGTGGTGTGACAGACTCAATGTAATGCAGTGTCAGTTGTTATACAATTCAACGCACAGAAGACACTGTTAAGAGCTTGAGGTCTCACTACAGTGCTGGGGGTGCACATGGACTGGCTGACAGCATCTGGCTCTTAATCTCCAATCCGATCAATTGGTTGGACCTAGAGGTGATTCATATTTTTCCCATTTCAGCTAGGCGACTGGTGCCAAAGGTTGCAGGTTCGAGTCCCGCTCGTTCCGAACATGAAATATATCTTTAAAGAGATTTAGAACAAGATAACAGGCTACCATCTACTAATCTAGTCTGACAAGCACACCACAATCTCATACATCAACAAATATGCAACATAATCTGGACAGTCCTTTTCTCTGCTGCAGACATTCCTAATGTGGTGTAAGTCAAAAGGCAGAAGACAGCATTGCATGCACACAGACGGATCAGTAAATGTAAAAGCTGACCTGCTCTCAAAAATACCCAAGGTTATAACGAGTGGTTGCTTCACCCAGATGTAGTACAAGCACTGTGGCCATGATGGGGGACTTATGTTAATCTCTTTGTTATGTGGGAAAACCATGAAAGGCCTGTACACCTGTTTCCCTGTATCAGGAGGACAGGGCATGTGCACTTGATGGCATGTTAACCTTTTGTGTTCCAAATGCAGAGATGCTGGCTGGATGATCCTGGGGGAATTTTTACGTTACCCCTGGAAAAATCCATCACAAGATCCCTACATCTGAGACACTTCCATTGGAGAAGCCTTGCTCTCTCTCTCTCTCTCTCTCTCTCTCTCTCTCTCTCTCTCTCTCTCTCTCTCTCTCTCTCTCTCTCTCTCTCTCTCTCTCTCTCTCTCTCTCTCTCTCTCTCTCTCTCTCTCTCTCTCTCTCTCTCTCTCTCTCTCTCTCTCTCTCTCTCTCTCTCTCGTCCATGCAACTTTATTTCATCTGAATTATAAAATCATGATGTCTGGACATAAGTTGATCTGTTTATTATGGGGAACTGTCATCCCAACCATTTTCTAGGACCAGTTATTCAAAAACAGGAGGGCTAGACAGACCACAAAGCCATGGAAAGGAGTCATGGCTTAATGGAACTCTAACATGACTTGATGACAGATTGTCCTTGGTGTTGCATCAAGACTAAAGCATCTATTGGTTTTCATGAACACTTACATATTAATAACTGTTCGTCACTGTTCCAAGCCTGGGTGCTCTTCTGTGTGCCACACCAGAGAGGCAAGTGCAGTGAAGTTAAAAAACACTCCCACCCCCAACCCTCCCATTTGTGAGTGGGAAGAAGTGCAGTTTGACATTTCTGTGCCACCCACTTTATTACTGACACAATGAAAAGACCTCATCCAGAAATGGACCCAAAATGTCAGTACCATGGCAGATCTGGTATTCAAAACTGAGGACTGACTGATGTTAGCATAGATGGCAAAGCCACAATAACAGTATTGAGCCAATGTTGGCTCCTAATCAATAGACAGGGGTTCAACATCCAGGTGTGAAGGTCAATAAACATCACGTTGAACCTCCAGAGTCAAAGTCTTGAACTTGTGTTAGTTATTTTGTTGTAGAAAACTTGTGTTAGTTATCTTGTTGTAGAAAACTTGTGTTAGTTATCTTGTTGTAGAAAACTTGTGTTAGTTATCTTGTTGTAGAAAACTTGTGTTAGTTATTTTGTTGTAGAAAACTTGAGTTAGTTATTTTGTTGTAGAAAACTTGCTTCCTCACAATGTAGCAGATGATGCTGGTTAATACCCTCACACAAGTCAAGAGTATGATCAGACTATCAGGCAGGGAAAATTTTGCCAGTCAGATCCAAATAACCAGCAATACTAAAGCAGAAAGTGTGCCAGGGGTACTTCAGTTTTGTCAGCAACTGATGATCTGACATTGAATTTTCTGTGTTAAGTGGACAGACACAGCAGTTGAGGGGGGAGGACATGACTTCACAGGAGAATGTCTCCATGCTGGGCGCAACAAACAATTTAATCATCCAGTGAAGGGCATAGTCTATGTTCTGTGTATATTTCACATTAGTACAAGTATCAGCAATCTTGTCAAATATCTCTTCACACCATTCCTGAGCAGATCATTTTAAAAGCATGTCTTCCATAAAGAACTACAAATAGCTTCAGAGTGTTACAAATATTCTTTGCATAACGGAATTGATTACACACCAAAGTTCTTCCAACCCTAGCATTTGGCCTCACGGGCTGCTTTCCTCTCAGCCTTTTTTCTTATCATGACAGATGTGCAAGTCCAACATGGTTTCACCTAGTTTTTCCTCGTATGATCCTAAAAAGGAGCTTACCAGGGAAGGCATTTCCCTCCCCAAGGAAAACGCTTTGTCTACATCAGTTAGTCAGACTATGCAGAATGTTGAACAGAAACTTAATGTAAAATGTCAGGTTCAGTATTGTATCCTTCCAGGGATTATTTGAAACTACTTACATCTACATATTCCTGCTTTCCTTTTTCTATTCCTGTCTAGTGTTAGTGTGCATTACACAGTATTCATTGGTGCAATTGTTGGGAACAGCAATCTGTAAGCTGCGATTAACAAGGGAGCTCCTCTCTGGTCAGTTTCTGCAGAGGGATGCCACAACAAGCCTTTACAGCCAAAGTACCCCGAGAACTGATACAGCCACAGTAGTAGGCCTACCTGCAGTATGTAACCACTGCCATGAGCAGACATAGGAGTCAGTTTCTTTGTAACAAATACCTGTGGTGACAGGTCACCTGCTGTATGTGGCCACTTTTTCTTGGCAGAAGGGGTGACCTCATACAGCAGGTACCACTGTACATGGTGACTGTGATGCCTACCTTATATATTGATCTGGACTCCAAATTATTGGTGGGGATGATGATGAGAAATTAGTGTCAGCAATTTTTAATGATGAAAAATTCATGTCAGGTTATCTGCAGTGTTGCTTAACAGATTTTATGCATTTATTTTTTCTCAACAGCTTGATTTATTAACAACAGCAACAGATTACACATAACTCCTGTTTGGTTATGGTGCTGGTTCCATTTTCCCCTCCATAACATGTTTTGTTGTTTCATTTTATTCATTTTTTTTTGGGGGGGGGGTTACTTTTCGTGGTCGAATGGTCCTCAAGGAGTTACGTTTAGTTATGCTCACAACTGTTGTCTGCCTTGTTTTCTTTTTTTTTGTTTTTGTTTTTTTTAAACATTAATGCTAACACTGTAAACCTTGCATCCATTTCATCAATTAATTTTCTGCTAAAATTTTAATGATAGATTTAAGTTCACCCATGGTTGTTTATTTTTGAAACCAGCACCGTCTCTTCCTGACAATTTTTGTTCATCTTTTGTAGTGCTTGAAATTCTCTGAACTGGCAATTTCTTTGAAGTACAACATGTGGGCATGCACCTACCCACTGACACCAGTTGTGCTGGAGATCCTTGAGGAGATAAGGACAGGGATGGTTATGGTGATGCTAATGGTGTCTTTGGGCCCATGAGGCTGTGGACCATCCATTGGACCTTATTCTGGAGCCACCAAGGCATCTTCCACAATGGCAGTCTCTGCCGAGTCAGTTGGGAGTTCAATGTATTCCATCCAAATCCAGGCATCCTACGCATTCATTCTTGGAGACAAGACTACCATGCAAATACATGTATTTTGAATTAAAAAATAAATGCCTCTCAGAAAGAATGCCCCGAGTCAACAACTCACATTAACCTAGAAAGTTTACAAGCTTCTAGAAGTCGAGGGGCAGAAGAATTATTTGCACATATTTGAGCAGTGGCTCATTGGGTGTGTCAAGTAATATACTTATAGAACTACCAGACAGGTGGCAGCACATACAGATACAGAACACTTCCTAGATCTGTAAATGAAGGTTTAAACGCGGACCTATCAAAAACTTTATTGGTGACAAACACATTCTCTCCAACTGGCACAAACATCATACTTCAAATGGAGCATATCCCATGTCTGGACACCATTGGCCTATAAATTTCTCATGCAGGTATGACTCATGGGATTTCATTTCACATGGAAGTTAAATATAAATCAGCACATTGTATTGCAACAAACAAACACAACAATCACTCACATTCTTAATAAAAACAAAGTGATATTGTGTAAATTATGATTTATTCAACATTGCATGAAACCTACTTACAGGTCAAATCATGACAAAGCAGACTTCTCATTGTCAGATCAATTGAAGTGGCAATTTTTAAAAATTCTATTTTAATGTAAATTTGGGAAATTAAAGGCATGAACAGATATTCAGTAACTTCTCTGCAATGTTTTGGTATTCAAACAATGTTTGTTAGCTGCAAAAGTCATTAGATCTCAGATGGTCTCTCTCTTATTAGACCCATCTCATCAGAGATCATAATGATACAGGAAGTATAACACTTCTGTATTTCCCCTTAACGTGAGCCCATCACCATGAAGCTAAGTTCTGGCAACATTTTGAGTCCCTCATAACAAAGTGATCACTGTATGATTGTTAAATATTTATTTTTTAACAGGTGCATCATGTGCACTTAGCTTTTTCACCTAACATGTTCCGATAAACACAAGCAGATTTGAAAGACTCTGTGTGTACCTGTCCTCCACAATAATGCGTGCAAGTACAAATAAGATTAACCAAGATAGGCAATACCATAAATAAATTCTATGAATAAGTGTGACATGAGGTATCATACGATGACACGCAGCCTTTTCCATCCACTGTATATTTCCTTCTTAAGTCCATACTAGGTCAGAGGCAGAAATGACCACTGGTCAGCAGCCTAAGGAAAACCACAAGATTGTGACAAATGAATCCACACACAAAACAATCTGCAAGGATTTTCACCTCCCCAAAGGCATATGTATCACTAATGTAATACTGTTGTACATACCACCTGGTAAAAATATTTGCCTGCTGTATGTTCAAATAGCTTCAAGGAGCAGCTTCTGCCCAGAATATTATACACAAAACAGATAAAAATAAATCATGTAAATGCCCCCTGCGAAAATATCTAAATCAACATGATGATTAATAATTCATTAAAGAATTTAAAAAAAAAAACATTTACCCAGTATTTAGCTAGCAAAGAATGAAAACTTGAAACTCAAATGCTGTGGCAACAAAGCAGACGTTTGTGACAACATACAATATATTCACATGTGAATATTCAAAATTGGACTAGATGCAGCAGTCCTGAATAAGTTTCCAACTATTCAGTACAAGCACAAAACATTTAGCAGGATTTACTCTCCAAATAAAACTTAAAATTACAATTTATCATTTTGTCCTTTTGTTTTCTAAAGCAAATGAAAAAAATACATGTAACTAAATGTTTCCACATCAAAATGCTGAAGTCCACTTGAAGAAAAACCTGGAATATGTTTTCCATGTATATCTCTGTTTATGGTAAAGTAAGAGCAAAGTCTGACAAAGTTTGCAATGCACAAATGATGTAAGAACCACTAAGAAGGTCTTCTGTAATGGTTCAGAAATATTAGCTTTCATTACCAGGGTATTTGGGGTCCCACCAATGAAGCACCCGCATATTGACCACAGGATCTAACACAACACAGGTGGCATCTTCATATGTTTTATTCCTATTTGTGAGTTGCTGGGGATGGAAAAGTAGTTTGACCTTGTGGTACCGCATGGCTTGTCCTACGTTTAGGAATGTTTTTAACAAAAGTTGGCCCATAACACACGGCAGCGAAATAAAGTTCAGCGTTACTACTTGAAGAACACAACAACCTTCTTCTGAGTTGTCATGAATGTCGCATAAACCATGTACAAGGTCTCTTTTCGAACATTTTGTTGATGCTGACAATGGACACTGCATCGTTGAGAGCGTCTTAAATTTGAAGTGGAAATACCAATGGTTCTTCATTTTCTTGTACCACATGAGAAGACAGCGTTGTCCTTCCAATGAATAAGGTTCACTTTCAAATGGTACATTTGACCTTACTCGCTCTATGAATGGTGTATACAAGATGAACATGGAACGAATGATGCGAGCACGTAGACCTTGGTGCCGAACAATGTAGCTTGGCTGTAATGTGCTTGGTAATTTAATGTAGTCTTTGTAAAACCTGCAAAATAAAATGGGAGAAATATATCAGTACTGCCATACAGGGAAGTGCACAATGTCTTCACTTTCATGGGCAACATACTCAATACTGGCTCACTTTTTTATACATCAATGTGAAAAACACGAAAATAACAAGAGGGCTGTGTGAACAGCCCGTGCCTCAGCTGATCTTGACATTCATCACACTTGCAGCTCTATGAACTTGGGAAAGGATCAAGGACACCATGTTCTGAGTAAGTCTGACCTTTATAGGAGAACACTTACATGTGCAACATCAAAGTTCAAGTAGTTCTCAAGTTATAGGAAGAGTAAAATTCATGTATGTTGCACTGTGACCCCACAAATGAGGTCAAGGTCATTCATGTACTGTCTCAGCATGACCTTCATACAGAATAATTAACATGTGTAGCGAACTCAAAACAGATCTCAAGTTATCAAGTAAACAGTAAATTTCGTGTCAGTTGTCCTGTGAATTAGCATTAGAATGCCCATTGACTTGCATAGTAATCAATAGGAAAGCTGCATTGAACGATAAGTACCTGAATTGAAAATCCTTAAAAATCCGGAATCCAAAGCAGTGCCACCTACTAAACAACTGTTTGACCCTTCCAGAACAACATATCCATCACACTTCAGCTTAATCTGAGGGATGGTTCTGAGAACAAGTGAAAAACAGCAAAACCATACAAAAAATTCATTAAAAAAATTGCAGCCCCACCTGGTGAACAAATTGGGAGCTAGGTGTCCCGGGAGTGTCTATGTACGATATCAAAGCAATTGGGTGAGCAGTTTCAGAGAAGAATTTTGAAGGTTTGCCCCAAAGAAAGAACAAAACAATTCATAAAAAACCCAAAAATCAATAGAGGTGACCATTTGAACACACTTGGTAGAGATCCACCCAAGGCACATCCCCATCACGTTTGAAGTAAATCTGGTAAATATTATTAAAGTTATGACCATTACAAGAAATTCCAATGTTAAACTTTCCTATTAAAACTTTTGTAGAGATTTTTGAAAAAAAATTATAAAAAAATCCAAATTCATTGGAACATGACCATTGGAACAAACTTGGTAGACACCCACCCAAGGTACATTGCCAGCAAGTTTGAAGTAAATCTGGATGAATGTTTTGGAGAAGAAGTCAAAAATGTAAATTAACATTAGAATGCCCATTGACTTACTTGGTAATCAATAGGAAAGGTGCATTTACCACAAAGGAGCCGAATTGAAAAAATCATTAAAAATCAGCAATCCGCAGCATTCCCACATAGTGAACAACTTTGTTTGGTCCTTCCATAAGGAACATATCCACCATGTGCAAGCTTAATCTGAGTGACGGTTCTGGAGAAGAAGTCGAAAATAGCTATTACACACAAAAATTCATAAAAAATTAGAAAAAAACTGCAGCACCACCTGGTGAACAAATTAACAACAAGGAGTCCCCAGGTGTCTTCCTGTGTGATATCAAAGCAATTGGGTAAGCAGTTTCGGAGAAGAAGATTTTTTAAGATTTGTCAAAAAAAAGAACAAAAAAATTCATTTAAAATCCAAAAATCACTGGAGCAGGAACATTTGAACAAAATTGGTAGAAAGCCACCCAAAGTACATTGCCACCAAGTTTGAAGTTAATCTGGATGACGGTTTTGGAGAAGAAGTCGAAAATGTGAATTAGCATTAGAATGCCCATTGACTTCCATAGTAATCAATGGGAAAGCTGCATTGACCGACAAGTACCAGAATTGAAAAAATTGTTAAAAATCAGGAATCCGCAGTATTCCCACATAGTGAACAACTTTGTTTGACCCTTCTACAAGGAACATATCCACCATGTTTCAGCTTAATCTGAGAGATGGTTCTGGAGAAGAAGTCGAAAATAGCTATAACACACAAAAATTCATAAAAAATTAGGAAAAAAATTGCAGCGCCACCTGGTGAATAAATTTAGAACTAGGAGTCCCAGGGAGTGTTCCTGTGTGATATCAAAGCAATTGGGTGAGCGGTTTCGGAGAAGAAGGTTTTTTAAGATTTCCCAAAAAAGAACAAAAAAATCATTTAAAATCCAAAAATCACTGGACCATGACCATTTGAACAAAATTGGTAGAGACCCACCCAAGGCACATCTTCACCAAGTTTACAGTGAATCTGCCTCATGGTTTTTGAGAAGAAGTCGAAAATGTGAATTGTGGACGACGGACGGACGGACGACGGACCCTCAAAAAACCTCAGCTGACTGACAAGTCAGCTGAGGTAAAAACCAAGCAGTCCTAAACGGCCACATAAATGTGATAAAAAGTTACCACAAATAAATATAACTACCTGAGGGAACTTGTACAAAAATAACCGGGTTGATTCATAACTAACTTTATAGAAAGAAAACCAACTTTGCATAAAGTATAGTGGTCCCTATCTTGAGATACCACCCCAACAGCAGGTACATAACTGGTCCATTAAAATAGGTGGTCTCTCATTAAAGTTACAATAACATGAAAAAGATTGTACTGGTGACCTGATCAATGTGGTCTGTTAAGACATGGACCATTGTACAATGTACAATGCTCAGGCCCAAAATAATTCAAAGCACACATTCATGAATTGGTACAAACTACAGACCGGTCCTATCAGACAAAATTATCTGTCTGCATTTCTTATTAAACATGTCTATCTGCACCAATATAATACTCAAGATGCGATTAACATTTGACACATGCAAGAAACAAAAAATATATTACCATATGGAAAATTAATAAAATTGGCTAGAACTTTGAACAACAATACGATCTACTGTAATTATAATAGATACCCCGTCAAAACCGCCCCCAGGTCATATCGGCCCCAAGACAAAGTTTCCCCCAATCAAACCAGCCTCCAAGAACCCCAGTGGGATCTTCCTCAAGTCATAGCAGCCCTCTGTCAAATTGTCCCCATGTCAAACTGTCCCTTAAATATACCAACAATAAACTGCTTGAATAAATAATGACAACACCAAGTATATGTAATAGGGAGAATGTTTCTACAGAAGGTCACACTATTAACATTGCAGGGCTGGACTGCAAGCCTTTTATATGCCTACATATTTAACAAGAGGGCTGTGTAAACAGCCCAAGCTCAGCTGACCTAGAGATTCATCACACTTGTGAACTTGGGATAAGATCAAGGTCATCCATGTACTGAGTAAGTCTGACCTTTATGGCATAACACTAACATGTACAACTTCGAGGTCCCAAGTTCAAGTAGGTCTCAAGTACAGTGAAGAGTAAAATTCATGTATGTTGCACTGTGATCCCGGAAATGAGGTCAAGGTCACTCATGCACTGTCTGAGCATGACCGTCATACAGAAAACATTAACATGTGCAACATCAAGGTCCTAACTCAAAACAGATCTCAAGTTATCAAGTGAACAGTGAATTTCATGTCACTTGTCCTGTGACCTTGGGAATGAGATCAAGGTCCAATAATCACTGAAGCATGACCACTTGCGCAAAATATGTAGACACTCATAAAAGGTACACCCTTACCAAGTTTGACACGAATCTGGCCAAAATTATTTACCTTATAACCATTACAAGGAATTCCCATGTTAAACTTTCCTATTAAAACTGTTTTTAAGATTTTCCAAAAAATGTCATAAAAAATCCAAAAATCATTGGAGCAAGCCCATTTGAACAACTTGGTAGAGACGCACCCAGAGTACATTGCTACCAAGTTTGATGCCAGTCTGACTGACAGTTTCTTCTAAGAAGTCCAAAATGTGAATTAGCATTTGAACGCTCATTGACTTACATAGTAATCAACAGGAAAGGTGCATTTACCGACGTACCTGAATTTAAAAAAAAAAAAAAAAAGAAATTAAGAATCCACAGTAATGCAACCTAATGAACACTTTTGTTTAACCCCTTCACAAGGAACACATCCACCAAGTTTCTGCTTAATTTGAGTGACGGTTCTGAAGAAGTTAAAAAATAGCAAAAACACACAAAAATCCTAAAAAAAAAACCTGAACAAAAATTGCACTGTCACATGGTAAACAAATTAAGAACAAGGAGCTTCTATGAGTGTCCCTGTGTGATATCAAACCAATTGGTTGAGTTGTTACGAAGATTTTTTAAGATATGCCCCTAAAAAGAACAAAAAATTCATTGAAAAAATCAAAAATCATTGGAGCATGACCATTTGAACAAACCTGGTATAGATCCATTCAAGGTACATTGCTACCAAGTTTGAAGTCAGTCTGGCTAATAGTTCTGGAGAAGTCAAAAATGTGAGTTAGCATTAGAATGTCCATTGACTTACATAGTAATCAATAGGAAAGGTGCATTTACTGTTAGGTACCAAATTGAAAAAAAAAAATTAGTTAAAAATCAGGAATCCACAGCGGTGCCACCTAGTGAACAATTTTGTTTGACCCTTCTACACGGAGCATATCCATCAAGTTTCAGCTTAATCTGAGATACGGCCTGGAGAAGTGAAAAACAGCAAAAACACACACAAAAAAATCATAGAAAATAGCAAAAAAATTGCAGTGCCATTTGGTGAACAAATTAAGAACTAAGAGTCCCTAGCAGTGTTCTTTTGTGATATCAAAGCAATTGGGTGAACGGTTCTGAAGAAGCATATTTTTTCAGACTTGCCCCAAAAAAGAACCAAAAAAAATAATAAAAAATCCAAAAATCAATGGAGGGTGACCATTTGAGCAAACTTGGTAGAGACTCACCCAAGGTACATCCCAACCAAGTTTGAAGTAAATGTGGCTGATGGTTTTGGAGAAGAAGTCGAAAATGTGAATTGTGGATGGACAGACAACAGATGCAGGACCATTCTATAAGTTCAGATGACTGACAAGTCAGCTGAGCTAAGACTTATAAGCCAAGAATGACAGAAATTTATCACAATCATGTCACCCACCTTTCATAAAGGTTGATCCAGAATCTGGCAGTGTGAGCAACATAGTGTGTGGTCCTACAAATTCCTGAAAACCTTCCTATGTCCTCGGGATTGATGTATTCAGCCAGCATAAACCAGATGTCCACATGATATTCTTTGTAACAGACATGGTCATCACTTGCTGCTGCTTTTGTGTGCGTTCTGGACTTAGATGATATGACTGCAACAGGTAGAGAATGTGAGGGTCAGTGTGAGAGAAAAGTACAGACAGTCAGAGCTGTGTATTCATGAGCAGATGTATTGTCATGGTTGCTTGTCATTTCTTTGTCTTTTCTTTTTCCACACAAACCATCATGAGCAGTTTTTAACCCCTTCCTGTTAAAATTGCTAATGAGTACCCAAACGTATGTTTAATGTTATATAATCTCAACACATGAATCTACAAAAATGTATCAGGGATTTTTCAGTGCATCAGTTTTTCACAATGGTGATAGAATAATTGCAAAATGGCTGATTTTGTCAAAATTGATCAAGTTGACTTTTCATTTTTGACCAACACTTAAGGTGGGAGATCTATAGAAAACACCTTTGGATAACCTCTAATCACTTTTTAATATTTTGGGATAGTTTGATACTTAAACTACATGCTCCCAAAATCTCAGATGTGTGAACATATAGTTTATGTGAGAAAATTTAGCTCAAAACTTTTGAGGATTTTGGATAGAAATCTATGGATGTGTAGTAATAAAAAATATATTGGTTTTAATACTGTACTTCTGAAAAAATAAATGGGTGATGTTGATCCAAAGTTGCCACAATCTCTGTACACTGGCTACAGATGTGCCACCTTAAAAAAGAACTGTTCATTTCTTAGAAAATTCATGCTACGTTTTTGCTCTAAAGAATCTTTAAAGTAAATCAGTTTTTGTTTGATCAAAATCAGATAATTGGTTTTACAGAAACATGCACATGAGCGAGCTGAACATTTTGGTGCAAAAACCTATTGTCTGGCATCAAGATCAAAAGGGTATGGAGCCTTCGCTTGCGAAGTTTTGAGCTTTAACTGTCATAAAATTGTTTAGATGGCATAACTGACTGTTTTAATTTTATCCACATGTTCGGTGGAGCCTAACTCACTGTAATTCATAAGTTATGGATCAAAATAAGACTCAGCATTTTCCCACAGCCACCATGTGTGTTTTGGGTGCCATGTTTACCTGGATCTGAACCGTGGGTCAACCTATTTCATCAGTGTCGGTCGCTGAACCATGCAGGCAAGACGTGTTTGATCGAGTTTTGATCTAGCATAAGTTATCAAGGTTCATTTTATAGAATATACTATGATAAAACATCGTTCAATTAGAAATGAAAACACTAAATAATAATATTTCTGTGGATTTGTGCATATCTGCCATAGTTAGATTAGGTTTGGCATGCAAAAAAGTGATGACCATGTGGGTTGTCGATCTCCGGGAAACGAAGAAGATTGTTCCAGACATTTCCGGAGAGTGTCGGCAACTGGATTTGAAGCATTTCAAGATGGATGATGTGAACAGTCATGAGTGCGAGCTATCAAGTTCCCATCACCACTAAATTTCTGCTGATCATTATGAAGTTTAGTTCAGAAAACAATCCATAACTAGAACAGGCTGATTTTCCAACAGAAAATCAAATGTCTCCCCGACCGCCCTTACTATTGTCACCCTTATTTTTATAAATAGGCATACCGATTCCAATGATCTACAGAAATGGTGAAGGTACACTCTTTATTGACATGTCAAAACATTGATTTTTGACGAAATGCCCACGTGACCTTGAAAAATAGGTCAAGGTCATACATTTGCAGCTACAAGCAAGGTCTTACAAAAGTCTTACATAGAAACATAATCACACAAAATGTCAACTTCTTTCAGACAAATCTTTCTGGAGTGCATCTGCAATGATTTTTAAAAAGTGGCCAAGTGACCTCGAAAATATGTCAAGGTCACCCATCTACCATCCCAACCTAGTTGGTATTATGGTACATAAACATGCAAAATTTCAACCTCCAGAGTCAAATCCTTGCACAGTTGTTGCATGCGTGTCAATTTTAGATGACATGCCCACACAACCTTGAAAAATATGTCAAGGTCACCCATCTGCAATCCTAAGCAAGACCATATATAGGAACATCTTCACATAAAATTTCAACTTCCCAAGTCAAATCTTCCATGAGTTATCACGTCCACATTGATCTTAGACGAAATGCCCACGTGTCCTTGAAAAATAGGTCAAGGTCATACATCTGCAGTCACAAGTTAGGTCTTAAAAAGTCTTACATAGAAACAAAATGACAAAAAAATCAACCTCTTTAAGTCAAATCTTTCACAAGTGCTTCTGCAATGATTTTTAAAAAGTGGCCACATGACCTTAAAAATAGGTCAAGGTCACCCATCTACAATCCAAACCTACTTCATATTATGGTACATAATCATGCAAAATTTACATCTCTTAAGTCAAATCCTTGCGGAGTTATTGCGCCCCAGTCAATTTTACATGACATGCCCATGTGACCTTGAAAATAGGTCAAGGTCACCCATCTGCAATCCCAACCTAGTTGGTATTATGGTACATAATCATGCAAAATTTCAACCTCTTAAGTCAAATCCTTGTGGAGTTATTGCATCTGCGTCAATTTTACATGACATGCCCACGTGACCTTGAAAAATTTGTCAAGGTCACCCATCTGCAATTCCAAGCAAGATCATATATAGGAACATCTTCACATAAAATTTTAACTTCCCAAGTCAAATCTTCCTTGAGTTATCACGTCCACATTGATTTTAGACGAAATGCCCATGTGACCTTGAAAAATAGGTCAAGGTCATACATCTGCAGTCACAAGTAAGGTCTTACCAAAGTCTTACACAGAAACAGTATCACACAAAATGTCAACCTCTTTAAGTCGAATCTTTCATGAGTGCATCTGCAATGATTTTTTAAAAGTGGCCACATGACCTTGAAAATACGTCAAGTTCACCCATCTTCAATCCCAACCTAGTTCATATTATGGTACATAATCATGCAAAATTTACATCTCTTAAGTCAAATCCTTGCGGAGTTATTGCGTCCGAGTAAATTTTACATGACATGCCCATGTGACCTTGAAAAATAGGTCAAGGTCGCCCATCTGCAATCCCAAGCAAGGTTCTATATAAAAACATCTTCACAAAAAAATTCAACTTCCCAAGTCAAATCTTTCTTGAGTTATCGCATCTGCAACGCACGCAACAATGTGTTGAAGAAGAAGGAGGAGGAGGAGGAGGAGGAGGAGGAGGAGGAGGAGGAGGAGGAGGAGGAGGAGGAGGAGGAGGAGGAGGAGGAGAAGAAGAAGAAGAAGCGGAAGAAGCAGAAGCGGAAGAAACGGACGCAAAAACAATGTGTCCCCCCGTTGCACGGGGAGACATAATTAGTTATTACCCAGCATACAGAGAAAGAAATATAGTGGTCGAAATCCTCTTAGATCCGCTATGAAGAGGCCCGATACATGAGGAGTATGCCACATTTACTGTCATTGTAAATATGTAAATAAATGAACAGATCCTATGCTCGTGAGAATTTGAAATTTGGAGGAATAGATACATATTGGTCATATTAAAAACTTCTTTAAGGAAATTTACTATAGAAAGAAATCCTTTATTGTTTGCACTAACTAAATTTGACAAGAATCAAGTAAATTTTATAACAATGGGTGTGTTGTGTGCATGTATTTTGTTGGCCGGCTTCAGGCGTATTGGCCAGATATGGCTCAAATTTGTGTTATGTGGTCGCAGTATCTGTTCATTTTGCATGGTCACTGGTCGCTTTTAACAGGTGGTCATTCATAAGAGGTAAATTATTAAAGAAAAACAACTTTGGCGACCAAATGTGGTCGTTCAAACCAGGTGGTTGCTCATAGGAGGGGTTGTTCAAAACAGGGACTATTGTACTTCTTGTTTTATATGTTTCAGGTAGCTAACTGATTCTCCGAGGGCACACAGTTCGAGGTTTCACCGTCAGTGAATACATGTACATCAGAGTGACATTACACCAAAAGTGGCTCTGGAAATTGGTTACAGTTTCATCATTTAGGGTTAGACATGCACAGCTAACCATTGATCAATAATTACCAGCTTTTTACACTTAAAAGTATATTTGCAACAATAAACTGTTCCTGCATTAACTGGATATGTCCATATAAAATTATGCAGCCCGAAATGTCTCTTATGCCTTGAGTCATGCAAGCGCAAATGATAATACCTGAACCTTTCCTTTGATATAATACAGGTGTGGTCAGTAATACAGAGAAAGATACCACAGTGTTTCCCTTAGAGCACAGAATCTGCACATATAGTAGCTTGTGACCCCCCAAATTTGACCTTATAGGACACAAGAGACCCCTGAAAACCCTAAAGAAAGAGGACTGTAAATGGTTATTAAATAGATTTACTGAAATTTTTTATCCTGTGACCCTCTGAGAATACTGGAGACCACCCCCCCCCCCCCCCCCGCAAAAAAAAAAAATGATCTGAAACAGTATGGAAGAACCTCAGATAAAATCAAAAGGGAAACCCTGTGCCAAGAAACCAGATATCAATTTGGAATGTATGCACAGCCTTAATTGATAATTATAGTGATATACTATACAACAAGCTACTGACAGAACCACCCCTTGTGTGTTGGCAATCCATTGCAATAGGGGAGTTCTGGTTTAGTTCTAAATTTGCCTAAAGGTGGAGCTGCCCATCCTGTTCATGGTTGACCGCCCACATCTTGCCTCTCTTTGCCAGTTTGGGCATTTGCTGCCTGGGGTGGCGGCACTGAATTCTGGTTGGTGTCCAGTCACGACAATCCCCACCAGCACTGCACTGTGCAAAGAATTTCATCATCAATTGTTGGAGAGGCAAAACCAAGGAAGGACTGATTACAATGGATGAGTCATGAGATAGTAAACAATTTGGATTTTTCAGATCTCTGCAATGGATGGTACATAGCATATACATGTATATATGTATACAACATGCGTCATTTCTGGATTCACAAGCTGGCTGGCATTAATAAGGAGCCCAGCCAATCTCCACACATCCAGAAAATACATCCAAGGGCCTGGTGGCATTTTAACAACCTTATCCACAGAAAAAACTAGAACAGTTGTTTGCTGATGGACTGGATCACCCGCTCCCCCACCTACATGTACCCACCCACACATATGGGCCCTGTGACCTTGAGAATGAGGTTAAGGCCACTTACTTGTCACCTCTCCCAAATTAGACTTTACCAAGTTTAACAGTTGTTAAAGTGAGGCAATTTGACAGGAAAATGGGCCAATTTCTTTTGTTAGATGTACTTTTTAGGTGAATTTCCTGATTAAACACATTTAGGCGTTGACATATATGCAGCAGCAAGTCTGGCTCAGAAGTTCAATGACTTTGTATTACCAGCTGGTAAAACTGTCAGAGGTGTGGGTACTTGCTAGTCTTTAAGCCAATGTCCATGAAGTAACCAAAGTGTTACACAGTTTTCGTGAATGTCTCACAAATATATCTTTGTGTGTAACTGTGAAATACAAAACAATTAAATATATAAGTATTTAGTTCATTACTTTTTTTTTGGAGGGGGGGGGGGAGGAGATTTAAGAAGCAAAGTCCTCAGTTCTTCAGTTTTTGTAGAATATCAATAAATGAACCACACAAATTTAGTCATTCTTTACATCAATTTATCAGTTTGGTCATGCCGTGAATCAACGTCAGACTACTTTGTGACGCCTGTCACAGACTAACTTGTGACCTCTGCCAAACAAATTTTGTAGGTCCATAGAGGACATGTGCCATGTTCCAGAAGATTCATCAGATAGTCTTAATGCTAGTGCACTTAACATAAACCTAACATATTGTTGACCATGGCGACACCAAGTGAACAATCCCTCCGTTTACCAGTATGGAAAGTTTTGCAGATATGTAAAATTCTTCCTCTTGAACAGGCAGAAGCAAGGCCTGTGTATCTACTTACCTCGGATTTTGGGATTCTCTTCTTCATGGTCCTCTGTGTTGGTGTCACTGTCCACATCTAACTCAAAGTCAGACAAATCCTTCTCATACCATGCAAGGGATGAAGAGGCCTCTGAAGCTGCTGATGAACCAGCCATCCCTTTTACTGCAAAAGTCACAAATATGTACACGTTTAAAATATCACACAAATAAAGTCAAGTCCCTCACATTACAATACAACATGGGGGAGCTTGACCTTTTTGTACAGCACAGTGGCCCCTCTCTTGTAAGGCCACCCCAAGTGCACCAGAAATGTGGCCTTATGAAAGGGGTGGCCTCTCTTGAGGGGGGGGAAATAAAAAAAAATACCATACCAGATACATTGACAGGTGGCCTCTGTGTCCTCTCATCAGAGGGGCCTTTCAAGAGAGGGACCAATGTATTGAAACTCTATAATTAAACCTTTCGCCATTAAACCAGCCAAAATCGGCTGGTGGTCAAATGTCATCTGCTTCATTGCTTTCAACTGTTTTCAACAGTAATGAAAAACAATTTGCCTGAGAATTGTAAACGAGACCAATCAAGATAACATGCCCCAGGTCAACAGCTTTCCTTGGCATGGGTTGGGCATTTACTGCCCAACCTATGCGAAGGAAAGTTGTTGAGTCAGTCTTAATTCAAGGGGGAAAGGGTTAAGCCAGTTTGTTAAATAAACTGCAGTCAGATTAAAAAAGATTTGCAAGAAAAAACAATAGAGCTTTAATACGGTATGGAAACAAACAAGCAATACATCCTGGAATACTATAGATTTATATGTATGTATTATTACTGCTTGAATGTGTACACATTTATGTGTATGGCCCATCCCATTTTGTGAGAGATAAAATAACAGGGCAATCACACGTGATGTTCAGTAAATTCACACAGTCATGTTGCCTTCTAATTTACAAAGGAAAGACATGCTAGCAACAAGGTCCAGTATCTTGTGTTGAGGCCTGTTTTGTGAGATGGAAAGCAGTGGACACTTGCAATTGAAATGGTTAACCATTTTGATTTTTTTTAAAAATACATTGAGCAAGACTGCTACTTGTTTCACACAGTTTCAAACATAAGCCACCTTATCTATGTATGTTTTATATGGTCCCTGTTGTATACTTTTGCCAGATGCAAATTTGTCCCAGGTTGACACCAAAAAGGTGCTTCACCTGGTGACTAATACAATACTTAAACACCTGTATTCTTAAAACTTTTGGAGCAGCATATACACCACAATACAACCTTCAGAGAAGCAATGTCCATACGGATTGATATTTTGATGAATCAACTGCACCCTCTCCACAGACCAGAGACATCAAGCAAACAGAATCTCTATTTTGATAAATTGTGCCATTTTAGATATTTCCAGCATGCAGTCATACTCTTAAATCTATACATGTGTCACATTCAAGGGTTGTCCCCAGGAAAGATTTAAAGCACTGGTTTTTTTATCCATGTTTGGAGGTTGTATACTGTTCTCAGCTGCTCCATCAAGGCAACTGCGGTCTAAAAACCACATTTTACCTTACTTCTGACAAGAGAAACTTTTTTAAGGTTGACAATCATGTCGAAAGCTTTAAGGGTGGTATAATGACTGGCTTAGCTTACCAAAAAAATCATTATATCTGTGACAACACTTGATCACATATTGATGAAAACTAATTTGGATATACATGTATACAGTACATTTCAACAAACAATACACAAATTCAGCTGAAATCTCCCTTTTTTTTTTTTTGTTCTCTTCTATGACTAGGAAAGATAATCACAGATAATCTTTCATAGTCCTAGTCTGTGTGCATGCTCCACTAGAAATTAATCTCATCTATTCTTTTTCATATTGCCTACTTCATTTATTCATTACACATTTATTTTTTACTTGGTATAATACATGTAGTGGTATCACAGTACAGGGTTTGACATTTAGGCTTTCTGCTCCTTGTCTAACCACCGCTTTTTCCTCAGTTTACATGCTGGACAAGCTCTAGGTTAAATCTGTATAGAACGCAGAAATTTTACTTGTCCTGTCCGAAAATTAACTTCTATCAGACAACAGGTCTTGCCTTAATGTCAACCCATCCAGTTATACATTTGATAATATATTGTGCTCAAGCATATATGCTTTTATGAAGTAGCTGTGCAATATATATCATTCATAACATCAGAAATCACTGAATCCTGATCTCATACATGTAGTGCTCTATTTGACGTTGGTGGACTTCCATATGTACAGTCCCAGATCTGGAACAACTCTGGACACAGCACATTTACTTCATTTGTACTGGAATAAATACAATGAACTGGGCTGTGTCGATTACGGCAATTATGCATACCTGCCTCCATTGAACCATTCTTTTTTGGAATGGGGATTTGGTAAAGTTAGAATGTGCGTTGCCCATTTTCCGCTTTGTGATTAGTGCCGAAAGTTACTGGTTTGAACCTCGACCATTCCGTGGTCACAAAGCATAATCCCAGCTCATTAAAATTATCAACCAACAAAGGTACACACATGGTCAGCTGGTTTGAAGAGGATCTTGGCAGCATTTTTTGAGAAGACAAAAATTCAACCTTAATTGGATGTGCAATTAATGAATTAAAAGCACAGGATGGAAGGTTTGTGTTGGTACATGAAACTCATATAAACACTTACTTTGTGAGCTCAGAGAGTTTGTTTCACTTTTCTTCATCCTACCAGTCAGGTTGCCAGATGGTTCAGCATTAGCGTAGTCATACACAGTGAAATCTGCATACAAGCAGAAGAAAAAATTGTGAAAAATCACACACAATGACACAATGAAACAACAAATGATATGCACTTCTGACCTTCCATCAACTGGCATATGAAGGACCCTGCTGTACTTAGTGATATCCACATCGACAAAAAATTTTCAATCAACATTAGTGGTCCCTTTTTTTTCCTGAAGCAGCAAGTAGATGAAAGTGTAGATGTTGATGGCAGAACAAACCAAATGGTCAGGAGCAACTGTTTGAAACAACTGTCACCACAGATAAGGCCAGGAAAATAATATTTATACTTTTGATAACATGACACATGTATTGTAAATTAGGGTAGGAAGGTAGGCCTGTTTGCTTTAATTTCTTTGTCAAATTCTCTTTCGTTCATACTTTTAGGGTAGGTCAGTCGGCTTTTACAGGAATATCATTTATAAAGGTACCAAGACTTGTTTATTTTTGCAAAATTCATATTTGAATGTTTGTGTCAGAAAAAAATGCAACAACCACAAATTTATACAACAAAAAAAAATGAAAAGTATTCAACTTCAATAAGGAAATTCCATTGATCTATGATTGTGCACAGTAAAGGGTTAGGACTGAAATGTGATTTTTTTACCAAGTCTTACCAAGTTGTAAGGTCAAATGCATTAGGATATGGTAGGTCACTGTCAGGTAACCAGAAAGTGTAATTTTCGTGTGACCTTATAACAGTTCAACTTGAAGGGATTTAGGTCATATCTGAGTCAGCAAAACTTTTCTGGAACCCAAACCAGTTTCAGTAAACCACATCTTTCTTGGTCAGAGCACCATAACTGGTTTTGTGCCAGGGAAACAGTTTTGCTATATAACTAGGCTCAGAAAAAAATCACTTTCTTTATAAATTGACCTGCAGTGACAGGTCACCTTGTGTTCTTTATATGTATATATATATTCAAAACCAGTTTTAACTGAACATTAGATTGAGTCAAAAGTTGTGAGAAACCCAAAATGGCATTAAGCGAACAGGACCGACGTAATGTGACTCATGAAACCAGTTTTTACCTGAAAAAATATAAATAAATAAATAAATAAATAAAATAATACAAGACGACTGAGACAGTCCTGTGCTCTGCTGACATGTACTTATACCCTTGCCCCAAAGATTTGCCCCAAAAAAGAACAACGAAATTCATCTAAAAATAAAAAAATAAATGAAGCATGTCCATTTGAACAATTCTGCCAGAGACTCACCCGAGGTACATTGCCACCAAGTTTAAAGTCAGTCTGACTGACAGTTTGCAGAAGTCAAAACTGTGAATTACAATTAAAATGCCCAATAACTTACATAGTAATCAACAGGAAAGGTGCATAAAATTATCAATAAGTGCCCGAATTGAAAAAATCCTGAAAAATCAGAAATCCACAGCATTGCCTCCTAGTGAACCACTTTGTCTGAACCTACTGCAAAGAGCATATCTACAAAGTTTCAGCCTAATCTGAGTGACAGTTCTGAAGAAGAAGTCGAAAATACCAATAACACACAAAAATTCATTGAAAAAAAATTGAAAAAAATTGCACCACCAGCTGGTCAACAAATTCAGAACTAGGAGTCCCTATGAGTGCTTCAGTGTGATGTTAAAGCAATCAGGTGAGCGGTTTCAGGGAAGCTGATTTTTTAAGATTTGCCGAAAAAAGAACAAAACAAGAGGGCTGTGTGAACAGCCTATGCTCAGCTGATCTTGACATTCATCACACTTGCAGCTCTGTGAACTTGGGAAAGGATCAAGGTCACCCATGTTCTGAGTAAGTCTGACCATTATAAAAGAACACTAACATGTGCAACATCAAGGTTCAAGTAGTTCTCAAGTTATAATGAAGAGTAAAATTCATGTATGTTGCACTGTGACCCCAGAAACGAGGTCAAAGTCATTCATGTACTGTCTGAGCATGACCTTCATACAAAAACTTTAACATGTGCAGCATCACAGTACTAACTCAAAACAAATCTCAAGTTATCAAGTAAACAGTAAATTTCTTGTCAGTTGTCCTGTGAATTAGCATTAGAATGCCCATTGACTTACATATATAGTAATCAATAGGAAAGCTGCATTGACCGATAAGTACCCGAGTTGAAAATACTTAAAAATCAGGAATCTAAAGCAGTGCCATCTAGTAAACAACTTTGTTTGACCCTTCCACAAGAAAATATCCATCACATTTCACCTTAATCTGAGTGATGGTTCTGAGAACAAGTGAAAAATAGCAAAACCATATAAAACATTCATTAAAAAAAAAATAAAATAGAAAAAATTACAGCGCCACCTGGCGAACAAATTGGGAACTACGTGTCCCTGGGAGTGTCTATGTACGATATCAAAACAATTGGGTGAGCAGTTTCAGAGGTGAAGAGTTTTTAAGGTTTGCCCCCCCCCCCCCCCAAAAAAAAAATCATAAAAATTCCAAAAATCAATAGAGCGTGACCAATTGAACAAACTTGGTAGAGATCCACCCAAGGCACATCCCCACCAAGTCTGAAGTAAATCTGGCCACAATTATTTAAGTTATAGCCATTACAAGAAATTCCCATGTTAAACTTCCCTATTAAAACTTTTGTAAAGATTTTTGAAAAAAAAAAAATTCATAAAAAAATCCAAAACTCATTGGAACATGACCATTTGGACAAATCTGGTAGACACCCACCCAAGGTACATCCCCACCAAGTTTGAAGTTAATCTGGCCACAATTATTTAAGTTATAACCATTACAAGACATTCCCATATTAAACTTCCCTATTAAAACTTTTGTAAAGATTTTTGAAAAAAAAAATCATAAAAAAAATCCAAAACTCATTGGAACATGACCATTTGGACAAATCTGGTAAACACCCACCCAAGGTACATCCCCACCAAGTTTGAAGTTGATCTAGATGACAGTTTTGGAGAAGAAGTCGAAAATGTGAATTAGCATTAAAATGCTCATTGACTTCCATAGTGATCAATAGGAAAGCTGCGTTGACCGGTAAGTACTCAAATTGAAAAAAAATGCTTAAAAACTTTGTTTGACCCTTCCACAAGGAACATATCCACCATGTTTCAGCTTAATCTGAGTGACGGTTCTGGAGAAGAAGTCGAAAATAGCTATAACACACAAAAATTCATAAAAAATTAGAAAAAAATTGCAGTGCCACCTGGTGAACAAATTAAGAACAAGGAGTCCTCAGGTGTCTTCCTGTGTGATATCAGAGCAATTGAGTAAGTGCTTTTGGAGAAGAAGATTTTTTAAGGTTTGTCAAAGAAAAGAACAAAAAAATTCATTTAAAATCCAAAAATCACTGGAGCATGACCATTTGAACAAACCTGGTATACACCCACCCAAGGTACATCCCCACCAAGTTTGAAGTTAATCTGGATGACGGTTTTGGAGAAGAAGTCGAAAATGTGAATTAGCATCACAATGCCCATTGACTTCCATAGTAATCAATAGGAAAGCTGCATTGACCGACAAGTACCAGAATTGAAAAAATTGTTAAAAATCAGGAATCCGCAGCATTCCCATATAGTGAACAACTTTGTTTGACCCTTTTACAAGAAACATATCCACCATGTTTTAGCTTAATCTGAGTGACGGTTCTGGAGAAGAAGTCGAAAATAGCTATAACACACAAAAATTCATAAAAAAATAGGAAAAAATCGCAGCGCCACCTGGTGAACAAATTAAGAACTAGGCATCCAAGGGAGTGTTTCTGTGTGATATCAAAGTAATTGGGAGAGTGGTTTCAGAGAAGAAGATTTTTTAAGATTTACCCAAAAAAGAACAAAAAAATTCATTAAAAATCCAAAAATCACTGGACCGTGACCACTTGAACAAACTTGGTAGACACCCACCCAAGGCACATCCCCACCAAGTTTGAAGTTGATCTGGCTGATGGTTTCGGAGAAGAAGTCGAAAATGTGAATTGTTGACGGACGACGGACGGAGGACCATAAGATAAGCTCAGCTGACTGACAAGTCAGCTGAGCTAAAAATCATTAAAAAGTCCAAAAATCAATGAAGTATGACCATGGAACAAATCTGCTAGAGACCCACCCAAGGTACATTGTCACCAAGTTTGAAGTCAATGTGACTGACGGTTTCACAGAAGTCAAAACTGTCAATTAGCATTAGAATGACCTTGAACTTACATGTACACAGTAATCAATAGGAAAGGTGCTTTTACCGATGAATCCCAAATTGAAACAAGAGGATCATGATGATCCTGTGCTCTGCTGACTGGGATCTGCTTTTACAGTATTGGAACACATGGACTGCAGTCTGGATTTGTACAGCTATATACATGTATGTAGAGTGGTAGCAAAGTTTGTCCTTAAAATAAATTTTGCGGAAGGACGGAGGGACAGACAGACGGACAACAGACGCAGACAGATTCTATAAGCTCTGCTGATGGTAGTACATGTATTATCAATTGACATACCTTGCTGTTTCAATGGCTGCCGGTGTACAGTGGCAGCACTCACTGACTGTCACCAAGTCTGATATTGCATAACTGTGTCAAAAATTAACATATCCACATTATTTTCGCAAACTTTCATTGTCTAATGTATAACTATATTTTGATAAAATTTAAGCAATTCTATCATGCTGTTCTGGAGGAGAAGTCGAAAATAGCCATAACATGTAAAAATTCATTAAAAAAATAGGAAAAAATCGCAGCACCACCTGGTGGCCAAAATGAGAACTAGTTGATCCCAGGTGACGCTATGTGCAATATCAAAGCAATTGGCCAGGTAGTTCTTGAGATGAAAATTTTTTTTTTCAAAAAATAAATTAAAAAATTCATTTAAAATAGAAAAATTATTGCATCATCATCTCCTTCACAAACTTGGTAGAGGTTCACCTGGGCAACATGCATGTGCAAAATTAAAACATTCCATACAGCTGTTTTTGAGAAGAAGTCAAAAGGGTAAATACCATAGTGTAATATATGAACTGTATTGCCATATATATATATGTATATATATACAGCTGCAGCACTTCCTTACAGTTACGAAGTTTGATATCCCATAACTTTGCCTAAAATTAACATATTCATATTATTTTTGCAAACTTTCATTGTCTAATGTCCAACTGTATTCTGATAAAATTTTAAGCAATTCTGTTCAGCCGTTCTGGAGAAGAAGTCGAAAATAGCCTTAACAGGCAATAATTCATAAAACAAGAGGGCTGTGTGAACAGCCCGTACCTCAGCTGATCTTGACATTCATCACACTTGCAGATCTATGAACTTGGGAAAGGATCAAGGACACCATGTTCTGAGTAAGTCTGATCTTTATAGAAGAACACTTACATGTGCAACATCAAAGTTCAAGTAGTTCTCAACTTATAATGAAGAGTAAAATTCATGTATGTTGCACTGTGACCCCACAAACGAGGTCAAGGTCATTCATGTACTGTCTCAGCATGACCTTCATACAGAAACATTAACATGTGCAGCTAACTCAAAACAGATCTCAAGTTATCAAGTAAACAGTAAATTTTGTGTCAGTTGTCCTGTGAATTAGCATTAGAATGCCCATTGACTTACATAGTAATCAACAGGAAAGCTGCATTGAACAATAAGTACCCGAATTGAAAATCCTTAAAAATCAGGAATCCAAAGCAGTGCCACCTAGTAAACAACTGTTTGACCCTTCCACAACAACATATCCATCACACTTCAGCTTAATCTGAGGGACGGTTCTGAGAACAAGGGAAAAATTGCAAAACCATACAAAAAATTCATAAAAAACTTGCAGCGCCACTTGGTGAACAAATTGGGAACTTGGTGTCCCCGGGAGTGTCTATGTACGATATCAAAGCAATTGGGTTAGCGGTTTCAGAGGAGAATTTTTAAGGTTCCCCCCAAAAAAATAAATAAAAAATCCAAAAATAAATAAAGCGTGACCACTTGAACACACTTGGTAGAGATCCACCAAAGGCACATCCCCACCAAGTTTGAAGTAAATCTGGTCAATATTATTAAAGTCATGACCATTACAAGAAATTCCCATGTTAAACTTTCCTATTAAAACTTTTGTAGAGATTTTTGGAAAAAAAATCATAAAAAAATCCTAATTCATTGAAACATGACCATTGCAACAAACCTGGTAGACACCCACCCAAGGTACATCCCCACCAAGTTTGAAGTAAATCTGGATGACGGTTTTGGAGAAGAAGTCGAAAATGTGAATTAGCATCACAATGCCCATTGACTTCCATAGTAATCAATAGGAAAGCTCCATTGACCGACAAGTACCAGAATTCAAAAAATCGTTTAAAATCAGGATTCCGCAGCATTCCCACATAGTGAACAACTTTGTTTGAACCTTCTACAAAGAACATATCCACCATGTTTCAGCTTAATCTGAGTGACGGTTCTGGAGAAGAAGTCGAAAATAGCTATAACACACAAAAATTCATAAAAAATTAGAAAAAAATTGCAGCGCCACCTGGTGAACAAATTAAGAACAAGGAGTCCTCAGGTGTCTTCCTGTGTGATATCAGAGCAATTGAGTAAGTGCTTTTGGAGAAGAAGATTTTTTAAGGTTTGTCAAAGAAAAGAACAAAAAAATTCATTTAAAATCCAAAAATCACTGGAGCATGACCATTTGAACAAACCTGGTATACACCCACCCAAGGTACATCCCCACCAAGTTTGAAGTTAATCTGGATGATGGTTTTGGAGAAGAAGTCGAAAATGTGAATTAGCATCACAATGCCCATTGACTTCCATAGTAATCAATAGGAAAGCTCCATTGACCGACAAGTACCAGAATTCAAAAAATCGTTTAAAATCAGGATTCCGCAGCATTCCCACATAGTGAACAACTTTGTTTGAACCTTCTACAAAGAACATATCCACCATGTTTCAGCTTAATCTGAGTGACGGTTCTGGAGAAGAAGTCGAAAATAGCTATAACACACAAAAATTCATAAAAAATTAGAAAATTGCAGCGCCACCTGGTGAACAAATTAAGAACTAGGCATCCCAGGGAGTGTTCCTGTGTGATTTCAAAGCAATTGGGTGAGCGGTTTCGGAGAAGAAGATTTTTAAGATTTACCCAAAAAAGAACAAAAAAAATCATTAAAAATCCAAAAATCACTGGACTGTGACCATTTGTACAAACTTGGTAGAGACCCACCCAAGGCACATCTCCACCAAGTTTGAAGTAAATCTGGCTGACGGTTTTTGAGAAGAAGTCGAAAATGTGAATTGTGGACGACGGACGGACGACGGACGGACGGACGGACGGACGACAGACCCTCAAAAAACCTCACAAGTCAGCTTAGGTAAAAATAGGAAAAAATCACAGTGTCACCTGGTGGCCAAAATAAGAACTAGTTGACCCAGATGACCCTATATGCAATATCAAAGCAATTGGCTTCGTAGTTCTTAAGATGAAGAAATTTTAATTTTTTTCAAAAAATAAATTAAAAAATTCATTAAAAATAGAAAAATTATTGCATCATCATCTCCTTCGCAAACTTGGTAGAGGTCCACCTGGGGATCATCCATGTGCAAAATCAAAACATTCTATGTAGCGGTTTTTGAGAAGAAGTTGAAGATATAAAAAGTCTAACGACAGACGGACAGATGGACGGATGGACGGACGGACAGACGGATGCAAACAGATTCTATAAGCTCTGCTGACTGACAAGTCAGCAGAGCTAAAAATCGTGAAAAATCAGGAAACCACAGCATTGCCTCCTAGTGAAAAAGTTTGTTTGGCCCTTCCACAAGGAACATATCCACCAAGTTTCAGCTTAACCTGAGTGATGGTTCTGGAGAAAAAGTAAAAAAAAAAAGCAATAACACACAAAATATCATAAAAAATTATAAAAAATGCACTGTGACATGGTGAACAAATTCAGAACTAGGGTGTTCCTGTGATATCAAAGCAATCGAGTCAGCGGTTTCAGAGAAGAGGATTTTTTAAGATTTGCCCCATAAAAGAACCAAAAAAAATCATAAAACATCCAAAAATCACTAAAGCATGACCAATTGAACAAACTTGGTAGAGACCCATCCTTGAAGGTACATTGCCACAAAGCTTGAAGTGAATCTGCATGACGGTTATGGAGAAGAAGTTGAAAATATGAATTGTGAATGGACAACAACTATGACAGATGGATAAGGGGCAATCCTATAAGCTCAGCAGACTGACAAATTGATTCAAATATGGTCCAATATAATCAGCTTACCACCTTCCCCTTATGTGGGCATGCAGTTGTCAAAACTTCAAAGATAAAACCAAAATCATGGCTGCATAAGTTTACTTACAAAAAGTTCAATTTTTCATGTTTTAAAGGTCTAGATCCTTTCACATATCCCCCACCCCACATGAGCTCAAAAAAGAAAAAAACAAAAACAAAAAATGCTCAAATTACAGAAAGAATAATTCTGGATCCATCAACTCTATGAAACCATTTGGTTTGAATGTCAAGGGAAAGTCTAAATCTTTCACTTTCCAATGCTTACTTTCCTGTGATATTGTTTGCTCTGGGCACAAGTCAGAATAACAGCTATTCTGGTGATAACGGATTATAAATTTAATTTGAGATCTTTTTATTTCTCAGCAATGATAGGTCCACACAGTATTGGCACCATCGATATCCTACACAAAAACACAAATTTTTGTGTGGTATTTTATTCGCACATGAAAATATAAGCATATACCACATGGAGGAATTCTCCTCCAGAGGACAAATAGTGCAAACCTGGGACCAATGTTTCCTACCATACAGGTGGAAACCACACATGCATACACACAATAGAACCGACACATTATTTTGTCAGTTATTTCAAATGACTGTCAGGGCTAGAAATAGGGCTTATCCGCTTGTCCGTACTAAGTGAAACTTGTGACGGACAAGTAAAGTTGCCAATGCACTTGTCCAAAATTTACATACAGTTCAATTAGAATAAGACTCCACTTGGTTGGCGGACAAGTGAAAATTTTTCCTTATTTCTAGCACTGACTGTGAAGTGCCAGCTTCAACATCAGGTCTATTAAATAGCGTATGCTACTAAGGCTGGTGTCACCCTAGGGTATATATGGTGACGTAATAATTTGTTACTCCTTAGCCACTGATGAGTCCCATTACGGATGAAACTGGTCTGGCCTAAATCTGCAGTGCCTGTGAACGCACAGGCAATTTCTGTCCCCAGACACTTGCCTAGTCTTTTTATGATATATTTTGTTTTAAAACCACAAAACCCACATAATTCCCAAAAAAGATCATTGTGGTAAAGTTGTAAGTTTATTTCATACATGACAGAAACTTGAAGCTGAAGAGTATTTTACATGCAATTGACAAGTGGGAATTAGCATCATTATCAGACCCAATATTATAATTACATCAGAAACAAATTTGTTCCTAATCATCATAGCCTGTTGAAATCATTTTGTACTTCATAATGATACAGCACAGTTATAGTGTAGATATAAACAGAGATTAAAGAGATGACTGTACACATATTTTACAACTGCACTCTGCTTATGAGATGGACTTCCCATGTGAGTGCTAATCTAAAGTAGGTACATTGTAACTGTGCATGATGACTTAAAGACCTGTTGAATGGCACTGCCCCTGCTTAGCCCCTCTGCTCACTGTCATCAGGTTTTTGCATGTACATAGGCAAGAGCACGTCATGCTGCTTGTATGAGGGATCCAAACGCACTATCATGAAAATGACCATATGTACACATGCACAATCAACTTCACTCTGTTTTATTAAGAGTTCTGCAAGTTGATCAATGTGTTTTTGTTCCAAATTAGCTGGTAAAGGATAAGTTTTTGAAACTTTCACGTCTGAAAATGATGCAAAATTGTAATATTTGCATTTTTAATAACTATAACAATGCAATTACCTTAACATAAACAACATAAATAAATAAATGAGATCAGAATAAATCATTTCAGACAGGCATGCTGGTAGGATCATAATCATGGTTTCCTTTCTTGCACCTGAGTATGGTACAATCTTTTAAATTTTGACCATAAAATTTGGGATCTCATTGCAGTCATCCATCTTGGTTATGTGTACACAACTGATTAACAGGTTGTCACACAAGATCCTACCAATTGTGAGACGACAAATGGCTAATGTGGACAGGGACCTGTGTGTATTTTACACACAATGAAGGTTTTTACTACTATTGCACCTGATCCTACACACTTCCATTGGACCATGGTAAATTATTGGTAGTTCCATTTGTACAGGATTCCCCTGGTAACAATAATTCTTTAAGGTCATAGATGGTTCCTGGGGGTTATACTGTGCACTGCAGTGCCAGCCCTCTCGAATTCTTTTTCTGTCCACATGTCCGTACCAAGTGAAACTTATGACAAACAAGTAAAGTTGCCAACGCACCTGTCCAAAATCTACATATAATTCAATTAGAATTAAGACTCCACTTGGTTGGCTGACAAGTGAAAATTTTTCCTTATTTCTAGTACTGACCACTGGTAGTTCACTTGCCCTGAATCTAAATTACCTGTCCATTGTAGTTGGCAAAGGAAAAGTTTTGGTTGCCACCAGGACAACCATGTTGCCAAGTCCAGAAAACCACTGGTGTCTTGGCAAACTTCCCCAGCTCCGGGCTCTAAGAGCTCCGACCGTAAGCCAAGGCATGTGGGAGATAGAGGTAAGGCACCTGAGTCTGTGATGGGGCCTTGTAAGGTTAGTAGGTCATTGGACTCGGCGGCGGTGGCCCATCCGGTGACCAAGTGCCACCGTCAACACGTCAGCTCCTCCTGCATGTTTGACGGTTCCACCTCAAAGTGAGCAGTTCGCAATCCCTTTGGCTCCTGCATTCTACTTCCTGCCCTTAACAAGCATGCGGAACTCCAGCTCCATGAGGAACGTTTCCGGTTGGAGACTTTGTCGTTCGACAAGGCTTTGGGCCTTACCGCTCCCCTTGCGAGTCCTGAGTCTTCGCATCTCGACATTGATGTTGTGACGATGAGCTTCTGTTTTCGGATGCATCCGTTAGGAGATCCTGACTGACATTGAGGGTTTGACCAGCTCACGGCCATGACTTGCGCCACCAATGTCTGGGTATTTGAGGCAAGCACGACTCTTCCCCAAGCTGGACATCCAGGGGAGATGATAGTCTGCATCAGAGCAGATCTCTTCGCCACATCCACTGCCAGTGATTTTGAACTGGGGAGAGTTTGATGCTCGACAGCCAAAATCTATCATGACAACCGACATCTGCCGAGGCCTTCAGACGATCGAAGGAAGATGCCAGGGGATCCACTCTTCTCAGGAAATCTGTTCAAAGGAAAGATGGCAGAGGTTGTTTGCCAGGGATAGGACAGCCCCCTCAGCCGATTAAACCCACACCAAGGTGTTAACTGACTCTGTTTGATCGGTCACTTTCTACCTTGCTTGCCACCACCCCAAAGCGTGGCAAGTCTCCTCCAACTGCGCCCACTCGCCCTTCAGCTCTTGCTTTCTCTAGAACAGGACTCTCTGAAAAGAGCAGACTCTCCGAGAAGGGGAAGCACTTCAGCAAAGCCAAGAAGCCGTGGAAACCTCAGGTCTTTCAACTCTTGTATACTTCAACACACCGTCTCAAGATTCCAGGACTCTCAACTCTTTTATACTTCCAACACACCGTCTCAGGATTCCCCACCGCCAGGCAGTTAGACTCCACGAAGTGCCCGGTCAGTAGCTGCCTCTCCGCACATCGTGCACAATGGGAGTCTATCACAGAAGAATCTTGCATCCATAACATCCTGAGAGATGGCTACATGCTGCATTTCGGTGAAGAAAGGCCTCTGGTAAGCTGCAAGCCCTTGTGATTCGAACCACTGGCCACAGAACCCAAAGCAACGGCAGTTCAGATGCTTTGGAGCAAGCTGGCTTAGAGCAGGTCAAGAATCACGGTTCTACCAGCTTTTACAACCTACTTTTCCTGGTCCCCAAGGGAGGATGGCACCCAGTCATAGACCTGGGGACACTACCTGAATCTTCAGAACGCGCTCTTCCATGGGCCCATCACAGAGGCATCATAGAAGTGTCTGTGGTTGGCATTTGCAGGCCAAGTTTACCATTTCAGGACATTTCTCTTTGGCTTTGCCATGTCACCACTGGTGTTTACCCGTTTCACACAGACAGTTGCTCAGCTGTTCACACTCATGTGTATCTAGACTATGGACTTATCAGTGTTTCAGCACCTGGATTTGCAGCATCACACACAGACCTTTCTAGAACTTTGCCAATGCTTGGGTGCTGACTTGCAAGGTCTGCTCGGTGCAAAAATGGCCTACCCTGCTGGGCTCCCTGTCCTTGATGGACTCCCAGGTCCCACTCAGTCAACTTCACCATCGCCCCATGCAGCAGGCTGTGAAAGGCAGATGGACAAGAAACCATGGCTATCAGGCCACAGTACAGATTGTCAAGGAGGATCATCCACATCTTCTGTGTTGGACCCTATGGAAAAACGTCATGTCGGAGCAGACTCTGAACCATTTACACAGACTCTTCTTGGTCCAGGTGGGGAGCCAATGTGGAAAGCAGAACAGCTGGAAGGGACTTCTTGATCGTTGTGCTTATTTTGCCATGAAACAGTCAAGCAAAGTTCATCATGGATTTGGCAAGATTAAATAATATGCTTGTTTGGTTTTAAAATATTTACAATGCAGTGATTCTGAATGAAGACTGATGCTTCTGTTGAAACCATAGAGGGTGAAAACTTTATTCTATGTTGAAACTGCCTTCATTCACTTTGTGAGTCCAAGGTTGGTCGCCAGACGCCATTTCTGCAATCGGTACCTATTATCATCCATTTTCCCCCCAATCACTTCAAGAATAGGAAAACATGAGCCCATCAAGTGCATTATCTTCTGTTGAATGGTCATCTTGAAATTGGTTAAGTCTCATATAACTTATAAAAAAAATTTTTTGTGTGTATTATAGGTTTTGAAATGTGTAAATTTCCTACTTGCCTTGAGACTTGGACACCCATGTTCAATATATCTGAGAACAATTGGTCAAAAATATTTACTGTGTCCTTAACATTTACCATAGAAAGTAAAATATAAACGTTTCAGTGTTACATAAATTTGTGGTTCACAAAGCCAAATTATTCAAAATGCAGTTTGCAGACTCAGAATTACGCGATGCTTGCTTACCAAAAGATACAATTTCACATAGATTTTGGGAGTGTCCTAATATTAGTTTTTTTCTGGAACAATTTTGAAGAATGGTGGACTTCATTATATCCTAGTAATGTGATAATAATATAAACTATCCGCTGAAATCATTATTTTATGATGCTATTCACCTCATTGTAAATGTGCATGTAATAGTTGTATCCTTCAACTAAACACGTTATACATAAACAACTGTGTAATAAACGTCAAGCATCATTTGCAAGTTTTCTTGCATACCTCAAGTTCAAAATATCAGTAGAGCAACATTTTGTTTTCTCAAAGAAACTATGATTTGTTACAGAAAAGGTGGTTTGTTATTTTCAACAATATTTCCTGACTCAGGGCTGATGTATATAGACTTCTGTTACCACAAATATGTACACATTAATTTAAGATTGTAATTTAATTTTTAATGTTTGCCGATAACTAGTATTTGTATTTCTTTGTATTGTACAAAAGTGAAATAAATAAAAGTTCATTATCTTCTGGCTATTTGGTCACCACAATAAACCAATTTTGCAGTGGTCCTTCTTTTCAAGCAGTTTACACAAGAATTATTAGCAACACACCTGAAAGGTTACAGTTGGTTGCTGTCATTGCCACAGCACTGGTTTCTGAAAGCGACTGACTGCTATCCAAACTTTGGAAGATTAATCAGCATCTGTTTGCCAACAAATGAGCATGCTTGAGCCAACTAAAACATGGTCATCTTTTTTCCCCTTTTATCACATAAATTTGTTTTTTTTGGGGGGATCCATGTTATTATTTTGTGACAAGAAAGGTAAAGTGCCAAATTTTATGAAGGTGGAAAAAAGTCATTTTGTGTCCGGTCATGACTTTACCGTTATGGCTCAATCCATTCTGCTACCTTAAATAAATTAATTTCACTTAAAAACAATCTACTAATACAGAGCTTCAGGGTACAAAATTTTTTTTTAAAAAGCACTCGTCGGCAGGACAAGTGAATTTTAAAATCTACTTGTCCGTATGCAAAATTCACTTGTCCGAATAAAACGTGGTGCAACAAACATGGTAATATTCTTTTTCACCAATCTATACATAAAGGCCTGGACAAACCATTTAGCCTAATTTGGCACTTATTGTCGCTTGCAAATCGGCAAAAATCTGTCAATTTTTACCACGATTCTAGCTATGACTGTAACAGTAAAACTGGCAAAATATTAAAAATACAAATTGAAAAGTAAAATATTTGCATAGGGTGATTCACGATGAAAAATACTGTGTAATTTCTGGAAGTCACTGTTCCAGGTAAATTTAATACAGATTAATAGCTTTATTGGTTTTAGCATCGTCTTTCTTGTTGCCGCTGATGGGATGCACATCGACGCCATCGTTTGCATACTACCATGAATGCTATCCGTACATTGTTGTCAATTTGTGTATACAGTATCGGCATGTTCCTAGTAACAAATGGTTTTCTAAATTCAATTCAAATGAAGAATTTCAAATAAAAAAATCTGTCTCCTTGTAATGCACATCGAGTGTGCGGTCACCATCTTTCCTACCACTGTATACAAACAGCTGCATTGGCCATGTGGTCTGACGGACAACACATCACTTCATTGGTCAATCGAGTCACATGCAAAAATGAGCCAATCACGGCTCCTGTTACAGTGTGTTCATCATGGCTTCCACCCTGTGAACGTGTGTGAACCTTCCGAAATTTACGGAGGGAACACACCAACGGGCAGCTTTTTTTGTATTGCTGCATGCGAAAATAAAGATTCCAGTGTTTATAGCAACAATTATTTGGAGTCACAGGCAAATACGCGAGGGTAGGGGGATAGAAAAAATTGCCGAATGTGTGATAGATCAGTCAGCATGATGCTCAGTTCACCGTAGATCATTCCACGCGGTCACTTGCAAGTGACTGGCAGATGTGTGTTCTGTTTGACCGGGAAGTCAACTCGCGGCACCTTTACATGATCTTTCCAACACTTTTAGAACCTACTGATAAATGGCCTTTGATGCTAATTTGTTCAAGAATTCGCCATGCAAGTTTTGTTTTTTTTTATGTTACTTTGTCATCGTTCGGCCAGATAGACTGACAGTTAGGTACTGTGACCTTGCTCCGAAAACAGGCGAGTGCCAATACGCTCCGATGCATTACTGTTGGTGCCTTTGATCTCGTAGTCATATGTACGCAACGGTCAAAATACCTGCTTGTTTTGACAGAAATCAAGTAGGTAGTCAACTCCTGTTGAATACAACAGCTGACCATGAAATTGTTTAAACCTGGATTGTTTACTTTTGGCCAGAGCATTATCATCACCTATTGCATATTGGCGTTCCCACACACATGCCTGCATTCGTGTGTATGTTGTTCACACGGACCGCAGTAATCACCAGCATATGGAGAGTCGCGAAGGCTCTGACTGCTCATTATCAATGTTTCCGTGCATGCAAACAGACGTAATTTCTGTCGACATAAAAAAATACCTTGCCTGCAGGACAAGTTGAATTTGAAAGTCACTTGTCCGAGAAGAGCTTTAGCTTGTCCCGGAACGTCGGGTCATAGGAATTTTCGAGCCCTGAGCTTCACAGTATGAAAACACGGATGTATGTAAAGGCAGGTCTAAATTGTACACATCATATTCAACTGATCAATTTTTGGAGCTTTGGTACACAATATACATGTACAGAATTAACACAACACATTGATGAAATGTACTTTGTATGTGTAGTCTTATTTGTCAATTAGACTATGTAACAGGCATAAACAATACCAAACACTGACTTTGCAGCAACCACAATTTCCAGATACTTGTCATATGTTGTAAATGACATTTTTCCTAATACAAAATTGGAAAAAGTTACCCCATTCAGAATTCTGCAAGATCCCTGCTATAGTATACACAACATCAGCACCACTAAGCTAAATGCCCTTGGCCATGATATGCACTGTTAAAGCCTATACATTTCTTTCTTAATCTACCCCCACTCATGGGGTAATTACTAATATAAACTAGAACAGACTGATTTTCCAACAGAAAATCAAATGTCTCCCGGTGGAACACTCACGTCTCTGAATAAGCTACAGGTGATAACAAATTACAAATGACCAAGTTTGCTTGAAAAGTACAATCCTATTTTAGCTCTCACCTAGATACATTACTCTAGCAATATTCATCAAGTTCTTCAAGACTTATTGCAAAGAAATCAATTTCACATAAATGACCCTGTGACCTTGAAAATTAGGTCAAAGTCATCCAAATACAATCCCAACATTGGTCTTACCTTGATACATAATCCCACCACGTTTCATCAAATTCCATCACGTTCTTCATGACTTATCAAACGGAAACCAATTTCCCATAAGTGACCCTGTGACCTTGAAAATTACGCCAAGGTCACCCAAATACAATCCCAACCTAGGTCTTGCCTAGATACATAATCCTACCAAGTTTCATCAAATTCCATCAAGTTCATCAAGACTTATCGCACGGAAACCAATTTCACATAAATGACCCTGTGACCTTGAGAATTTGCTCAAAGTCATCCAAATACAATCCCAACCTAGATCTTGCCTAGATACATAATCCTACCTCGTTTCATCAAATTCCATCTAGTTCTTCAAGACTTACCGCACTGAAACCAATTTCACATAAGTGACCCTGTGACCTTGAGAGTTCTCTCAAGGTCATCCAAATACAATCCCAACCTAGGTCTTGCCAAGATACATAATCCTAACAAGTTTCATCAAATTCCATTAAGTTTTTCAAGACTTATCGCACTGAAACCATGTTACACATAAGTGACCCTGTGACCTTGAAAATCAGGTCAAGGTCACCCAAATACAATCCCAACCTAGGTCTTGGCTAGATACATAATCCTACCACGTTTCATCAAATTCCATCAAGTTTTTCATGACTTATCGAACGGAAACCAATTTCACATAAGTGACCCTGTGACCTTGAAAACTAGGTGAAGGTCACCCAAATACAATCCCAACCTAGGTCTTGCCTAGATACATAATCCTACCAAGTTTCATCAAATTCTGTCAAGTCCTTCAAGACTTATCGCACGAAAACCAAGTGTTGAAGAACCTGAACAACAACAACAAGAAGCGGAAGAAACGGGCACTAAAACAATATGCCCCCCGGCTTCCACCGGGAGACATAATTTTCTGGTACATCAAAGTTAATTTAAATGTATCAATTGTTTTGTAAAATATATACTTCAGGAATCCTTTTTTTTTCATTCAAATGCTATTAATTTTTCACCACAATTTTTTATTGAGCTCTGAAGATTATGTCCAATGGCAGACAAGCGATAATAATAATAATATAATCATATTACTGTGGCTCTCTGCTTATGCATAGCGGTCCTTCACTTCCGCAGCAAACCATTACAGCATCAGAAAATTGGGTCAGTTCAGCAGGACAAGAGAGTCACTTCGGCATATAAAATGGGTCGATTCGGCAGCAATATTTATTTATAAATATAATGATAGCATAGCAAATAACACAACGCAATTGTAGATATGTTAAAATATTTCATTAATGTTGAACAAATTATGGTAAAATTGACGGCACAAATATAAAATATCTTTGCATAAATAAGTATCTTTACCGATCATCAATATCACTGGAGACTATGAAGTCATTGGAGGTATGAAACATAATATCACAGAATATTTTATATCACAGAATATTTTAAGTAATAAATGAAATATTTTTTTTATCTTTTGTCAACTAAAAATGTTAGCACTTGAACATGGTAATTTAAATGTTTCTCATAAATGAACTGACCTAACTGGCCTGCCGAACTGAATCAGTTTCCCGTGCCGAATCGGGACACTTCGGCATGCCGACATGGTTTGCTGCCGAAGTTAGGTACGCCCGCATCCGCTGGGGGCGCAGCGATCG
Organism: Hermodice carunculata; assembly: GCA_964020975.1. Lineage (NCBI taxonomy): Eukaryota > Metazoa > Annelida > Polychaeta > Eunicida > Amphinomidae > Hermodice > Hermodice carunculata. The sequence continues at coordinate 380,192 of CAXHWN010001880.1, read as the reverse complement.
CGTATGTCCATAGGCAATGGCACTGGAAAGTGTGTCACACTTTCTGGGCCTGCGCTGACCTGCTCCTGTCGCTTCCATTTATAAAAGTCCTTTGTTGTATGATATAAGCTTTGTCACGTGATCGAATCGACCAATTAGAGGGTCTGTTTATGGTGGCACCATTTTGAATTTTCAAGATACGATCTTCCATGACGAAACGGCGAGCGAAAAATACGGTCAACTTCAAAGCGTAGTATTCAATATAAGTTAGTCTTACACCATATTAAAACTTATATACATATAATTTCTGCAATCTAAGCTTTCTAATGCACTTTATTTGAGAAAAATATTCCGATGCCCAGAGAAGTTATGGCCCTCCCCAGACAGGGTACATTACGGCAAAATTTGGTCCAGCCAGCTATTGCCGTACGGGCCATCCTCGTTGAACGGGGTTGTAAGCTATCGAGTAAGGACTCCTAGATACACTTATATCGCTAACATATCAATAAAACTTATATATTCTTTTTCTATAGAAGATAAGCTTTAAACTGTACTTAATTTGGATAAAATACATGAAAGCACAGAGAAGTAATGATTTGCGAAAAATGATGTTAAATTCAGACTCAGTGACAAAATGGTGATTGTTGTTGGGTCGCCGTATCATGTGGTATGCACGGGAAAATCTCTCCAGAGGTCACATTTCGGTCCTACATTACATTTAAATGTTAAAAACCATAATCTCTAGATCGTAAGACGTAAGATGAACATTATTTGAAAATAATCCATAGAAGCACTAAAAACTTATCATCACCACAAGTTAGGGCTCAGAACTCAAAAAGTTGCCAGGCATTGCCCAGTGCAGGACCCGAACAGAATTTTGTTAACAACGGGTTCATAAGACATTACTGTCTTTTATTCAATCATCAGCTGTGAAGTTGTACAGTTAAAATTTGTAGCTCAATAATGAACTTTATTTAGATAAAATCAGCACAAAAATGAGGAATTAATGACCTTTACAAGATGAATATAAACAAGGTGACGGTTGAACTTCATGTTTGCTCCCGGTGATGGGCTCATGTGTCCCCCGCATGACAAAAATGGCGGCGTGCCTCCTTGCCTCCCCGGGCATAAAGTTCTGGTCAAACTGATGCCATGTGAAACATCAAACTATTTTACAAATGCAACACTTAAAATTTTGTCAACAAAATTATGTATCCTGATATTGTATTCAAACCTTTTGCATCAAATGCATGAGTGGGTGAGAAAACCTGGATTATGCATGGTCACTCAAGTGGAACGCCACTTCTCGCCTTCTTGGTCTGGTCACACTTTTGATATACAGTGACTGAAGGACAAAATCAGCCCAATTCCAGTATCTTAAAAATTTAATATCTTCAAATCTAATTGTCATAGTATGTTTTTTCAAACACCATTGTGTTTCAAATGATCAGACCTTTCCATTGGTACCAATTTCGAAGAACATCTGTGAAATTTATTTTTTTCTGGAATTACCTACCGAAGTGACCTGTTACCCCCCCCCCCCCCCACCTTGTTGAGTGTAAAAACTCCACCGTGGCAGCAAAAACCCTCTCTGATTTTGCTTTTCTTTTAAATGTGAAAAGACCTTGACATGTCTGCTGCTCACATGCACTTCCTCAGCTCAGGAGATCAGTTAGTAATGTCTAATCACCCTCCATCCCTGCTGCACTTCATTTGCACCCGTTTGTTTACCTGTTTTAGCGTGTATAATTACAGCAATTTAGTCTGAAATTTAGCAGCAACTTTACATCATAAACACTGGTCACCTTGTCTGTGGCAATGTGCCTGCTGTGTAACTCGCTATGAGTACGACTTCCAAACCAACTTGTTTTATGGACACCCCTGGCCATAACGTCAATGCTACAAGACAAGTTTCAAGACTCACAAATGACTGCTCCACGTCGTCAGACTCAGTGACACTGTCACTCCAGTCAGTGGTTCGAACTCCCGACCCAAGACCAAGTGACTTCTCTGTCCGTTCAAAATGAAGGATTGTGCGAAAGGGTAACTCATTCAGTCGTGTCAAATATATCCAGTGAGAAAGTACGAATTTCGCAATGAAGTGCCAATAATAACTTGACCTGCTTATTCAATGGTTCACAATGTCAACAATGACCGCCCCGGTAACAACATTTGACAGGTGCGCGCAACACCGTCCGCAGACAGGGGGCAGGTGCCGGCAAATTTGACTTACCACTCTGCATGTTATGCTGATTCGCCCGGCGGTTTTTGCCCGACGCCGACTTCTTGTAACTTTTAGGCATCCTCGCCTTCCCTTTACGCTCAACAAAGTCCTTGTCGTGCAGCCCATATTGACTTAGCTTTACAATTAATTTGGTGAGTTGGGAAAAGTCCTCCCGGATCTGCTGCCATATTGGAGTAATAATTCTGAGCATGCGCAGTGTTTAATAAGTGCATTCTGGGAATGACACACTTTTTTCGCCGAAAGAAAATGGCTCCCAAGACATGGAAGATGGCCTGTGTGACAGAGAGGAAAAATCTAATTTTAAGGATAGTGCTACCTCTTAGGGGGATCTGTTTACCGTAAGAGTGAAATCAACGGATAGTTCAGGTATTTGGGTACAAGATGGTGTAACAGTATACACAACAAGATGTAACTGAATAGTTCAAAATGGTTGGAAATTTTCATATGTTGGGAAGCTCCAGTGTCTGGCTTCGCCGGATCAGAAATTCATTGATTTAAACAGTGGAATATTCTTGCATTTCTAAATTTTTCTGAAGGTTTCCACCCTAGAGGTGTGTAAAATTGTCCAAGATGATGTGTGACGTGATGCCCACCATCTCGGAGGATGGCTCAAACGACAGGGAGTCGCAGTATTCGGGGGACGATGCCAACTTCGAACAATTGATGGTGAATATGTTGGATGAGCGTGACAAGCTGATGGAAACCCTACGGGATACGCAGGAAAAGCTTGGCATGGCTCAGATGAAACTGGGAGAAACAGAGAGGGAAAGAGATGCACTATCAAAGCAGATGCAATCCACAGCTCCACAGGTAAGAACAGAGAACACGAGTGTACACAAACACAGTCCTATAACATGGAAAGTATCGAAGTGAAACCCAGGATCCAACCCATCCATTAGGCATTACTTAGTCTTAGTAATGCATAAGTGGAAACCAAATGAATACCCAAGTGCATCACTGACTCAGCTACACCATCAAATCCCTTGTACACTCCCAACATTTAAATATTGGAATCAACATTTCTTTCTTGGTGAGATCTACTTATTATTCAGGATGGAATCTTTCACATGTTTAAATCATGTTGATTATCTCTTGACAAAGCTAATGGTACAAGGAGCAGATGAGAGCATGTATGTAAAGGTTAAGGGTGACACAATAGGCAAAATAACATGATGTGAACTGTTTCTGTTGTATACTATAAAAGATTATTAAAAAATGCAGAAATTCTGATGCATCTCTGTAATTTTTCATGAGATTTTAGTGAAATACTGCCACAAGTGGTCAAAGAGCATTATAAGGAACTGTTGTAATCTTTATTGTTCATTTTCGTGATAAGAGAGGGATTGTTCCTACTTAATAGTATTTTGAATGCATTTAACAGCTACCATTTATAATGTGAGGAAAAAGTTTTACTGAGAAAATTAATTAGTACCCAGTTGACACTACAGGAGTAATCTGAAAGTGTCACTTGGAAGATTTTTTTTTTTTTTTTTTTTGTATTGAGGAATCCACCCTCTCTCTCTTTTTGTCAACAGGTTTAAGTATATGACAGGTACATGTAACCTGTTAATAAAGCAGTTCTAAGTTTTGGCACATCAGACAAAGGTCATCTTGGCCTTCAAAATTTGTAGCAAAATCGGGAAATAAAATATTAGTAATCAGAATTCAACCAAACTCGTATGCTTCTTGTTAAAATAAATAAATTACCTATTTGCACATTTTTTTTTGCAAAATGTAGGAAACATTAGCATTTGGCTAATGGCACCAGTGGTCCCTAAAAGATGAGTGTATGAAGCTGCCATGTGAACATAATTCATTGTTTAAATTGCTGAAAAGAGTAAAAGCACAGTGAAACACTCGAATAACTGATATGTTACCTTTATGAGATATTTTGAGGGGTTTACAGTAAAGTCTTTTGCTATTTGACTCATTAATCACATATTTTTTCGGGTAATGGATGGTATCATTACAGTAAGGTTACACTGAAAATTAGTCACAATAATTTCATGTAGATAACAGACAATTAGATAACTAGGTATGACGTTTAGGATAAGTGTCTTTTACTCAAGCAACATGGTAATGTGGCCTATAGATACAGTACATCAATTGACATTTTGTGAAGGCCAACAAAAGTCGTATATTTTAATGTACTTTCCGGTTGTCATATTCAAACCTTATTGCTAAAAACACCCCTTAAAATGCATAGAATACTTTTGTGTTTTGGGAAGATAAGCTCATTGCTTGAAAGATACATGTGTAGAAAATCTTAGAAATGCCCTTTGTGCGCAGAGTCATACCATGTGAACAGAAAAATACAATAATTGCACACGGGGTGAAACATCTGTGTCCAAATTTAAAAAAAAAAAAGCATGTTTCCTCATGAAAGAAAATTCTCAGTTTGCTCATCAGGTTCATCAGAAATGTTTGCACTCCATTACAGGGACTGCTTGTACCAGTAGCCAAATGCTAATGTTTCATTCATTTTGGCTAAAGAAATTTGCAAATGGCTTATTTATTTTAATTATATAAGATTATGGTTGAATTACACAGCCATTACTGTTTTATTATCTGATGGGCTGTTGATTTTGAAGGGCTAGATGTCCCTGCATTACATGCACGAAAAGTCAAGATGACAATTTTCCCAAATTGTGAATTAACCAGCATTTGAGCAGCTGCAGCTGAAAAAATGACAGAAAGACAGATACCCATGAATCAGATCCCTTGTGGCAACAAAAATGACCCTCTCCTCAGTTAATTTTAACAATTGTGCCGCCCACAACAGACATATTTCAAGTGCTAGCTGTTCCGATTTACAGGTAGTTCATTTTTTGTGTGTGTGTGTGTGTGAATATATAATTGTACATACATGTCCATAACTTATAGACACTTTGGAAAGATGGAGTGGCTGTAGTAGATGTTGACCTGCATGTGTTATTGTCAATGTTTAATTAAGAATTCAAACAGATTTCTCAAACAGCACATTGCAGAAATTCAGTGAATGCCTGACCACATGAGAATCTAGTGAGTTGGTGCATGCTAGTCCTCCTCACTGTAGAGCACACTGGACAAGCATTGTGATCATACATCAAATACCTTGGCAAAGTGAATCACAAGTTATCAATAAATATAGAGGAACTCTGAATGGGAACCTGAATTCTTACTTTGGATATAAACTATGTCAGAATATTTGGGGCTTCCTGTAACATCCAGGAAAATAGGTATCCCGATCCTGGAAAAAAATGCTGTCGCAGTACTTGTGCGGCATGACCGTGTTGATATGGCACTTGCACATAACTACCTCCATTGGACCATTCTTTTTAAGAATGGGGATTTTTCGAGTGGATTTGTGTTTCCCATTTCAGCTAGGCGACTGGTGCCAAAGGTTGCAGGTTTGAGTCCCGCTCGTTCCTAACATAAAATATATTGCAACACCATGGTGACAATATCAAATGGTTGGTAGGCATGAGTAAAGACAACAAGGTCTAATCCAATCCTGGTACCCAATTTTGAATTCTAATATACATTAGTCACTGGTTTTGTACTTCGCTGTGATCTTTAATTTAAATACGTAAAGTGCAAATCACTGCTATAGTTGTTTTATCATTACTGGTAAACATATAACGGTTAAAAGATTCAAATTCCTAATGAACCTTTCATTTAATTTCTAGGAAGCCTAGTCTAAAGCAAAAAGTAGTCCTTAGTCAACAACTTTCCGTGGGATACTTTGCACGCAAAGTGTCCGGAGAAGAGCGGTTGACTGAATCTTGAATCAGGGCTTTAAGGGTTAAAACTGGACAAATTATCTGCTTTAACTCATTCCATACCAGTCCCTGATTTTTCTGTATATTTACTTACATTTAAGACAGCAATTGCATATTTAAATTCTTCATGAAAAGAGCTTTCATTCAAGTACCAACATGCCTATAGTCTTAAGTCCCTGGTTCTGGCACTGCCTGGCAAGTCACCATAGTATGGAATGAGTTAATTGCTCCAAAATGACACTGAGCATGCAAGAGATACATGTATTCATAAACAGAATGTGTTGGTAAAGCTGTATAATTGGAAAGGTCACTTCTGTTACATTTAGCATTGTTTATAAGAGGGAACAGCAGTGTAACGATTTAGGTCATCAAGTTAAAATAAAAACAAGAAAGGAATTATACCCATCTATGATTGTTGATATAAAGTACAGAGAACACAAATTTGGTTTTGCACTATCTTTTATTCATTTTATAAGGCAAGTGCTTTGACTGTCAGTTGCTTGGACAGCATGGTAATATTGCAGGTAACTTGTCCAGGCTCCTAAAATTTACTGGCATTTGGCAAGCTGGTTCTGATGTAATTCTGGTGGCTAAACCCATCTTGAAATGTATCATATCATGATGTGTATTATATTGGCCCATTGCTAATTTGCATCCCTTTGACCTTTAACATCTTCCATACCCAATGCCTGCAAAATGTACTTGGAATGAATAACTTAAACAACTTGATGTGGATTGAAATACCCTGAAAAGTACCCTTTGATTTTATTGCCATTGGATGTGCATGTGGACACCCTTCTTTGGGTCAGCGAGTCAGTGGTGGCTGATGGTGAGGCCATTACATATATCAAGAGCTGGGCAGGCTCACAGCGGCTAAACCTGGACAGAATCAGTCATACAAGCGCATGTTACCTTTCGTAGTTAAAATTTGGAATTATACAGCATCATGTCTGGAGCAAAAGTTGTTACAAAAGTAAGGTGATGTGTTCAGGAGATCTTCTGTACTGAGAAAACATGAAAGTTAACTGATAACTTCATGACAGACTTGGCATTGAACTTGAAGTGTGTATGTCAAAGAAAGATAATTAGAAGCCATTCTGTTATTGCTATTCTGAATGTGTTATCATTTAATATTACTTGGGTCTACTGTCCTTGGCAAAATTTAAAGCAGTGGTAAAAAAGGTAGTATTCTAGGAATGGACAGGATAATTTGTGCTGCAAATAACTTTTTGCGGGAATAAAATTCGATAAGTACTGGTGTTTCCAGCAACAGTATTATGTACTATGTGGGTCTAAATGTGAAAATCTTGTTACCACTTAAGCATCGGTAAGTTAATTTTTTTAGCTGAGGTGACCAGGATGACCTGAGTTTACAGCATAGTCTGTCAATCTGTTGCCCGTTGTCCATCCATCCACAATTCACATTTTCTACTACTTCTCTGAAACCACTGATAAGATTCACTTCAAGCTTGGTGCCAATGTCCCTCTAGTGGGTCTGCACCAAGTTTGTTCTAATGGTCATGCTCCAATGATTTTTTTTCTTTTTTGCCAAATCTGAACAAATTCCTAAAATGCTCATCCAATTCTTCAAAATAACACAGGGGCACTCCTGCCCCCCCCCCCTTTTTTTTTTTTTTTTAATTTTTTTTTATTTGTTCACCAAATGGCACTGCAATTAATAATGAACTTCAGTATGTTTTCTTTTTCCTGATTTCATGGCAGAGGGTGGGTGTCCATTTTTTTGTGTCTGCGCTAAGCCATTGAATATGAATAGCCTTGGGCAAAACAGATGCAAAGATGGTTTGGCTTATTGTAGAAATGGTGAGAATGAGGAGTTAAAAACAGGGCTTGAACGGATCATTGTATGCCAGATATGGGCTTCAGTAATGGTTCAGATATCATTTATTTGTGATTTGTTCGCAGTTTCTACAATATTCACAAGATTTTGTGTGGGATGAGTATGTCCAGTAACCTGACCTAGACCACAACATCAAATCTAATCGCTCACTCTGCACCATCAAACAATGCTGTTTTGATTCAAGGCCTCTGCTTAATTTGTTCATGACAGGTGATGGGCAGTGGCAATAGACACTGTTCTGTTCAGGACAGATATATGTAAATGGAATGTTGAGTCCCAGAAAGACAACTAGTGTTTGTGTTGGACATTTTGTGCATGTTCATGTACCCCAGGATCAAGCATCGTGATGGAGGGTGGCATGGCTTCGATCGTATGGCACAAATTCTATTTAGGTTAATTTATCATTTGCATTTTATAAGCCTGCACCAAAATTCAATGAAATTCATACATTTAGTAATATATAAGTAGACCTGATTTCAGCTTTGCCGTGATGTGTGTAGATCTACATGTTCCCAAGCAGAACTGTGCTGAGATGCCTGATGGTGTATGTGTGTTGCGTTTTTATTTCATCTGTAATTGACAGGTGCAAAAATAAAAGCAAATTAAAGGAGAAGGTCGGTGACATATTTTCAGTTATTTTGTTAGACACTATACTGGTCTAAGAATGGAGGTATTAACATGCAAAACTCCATTTTAGGGACAACCAGTGAAGTCCTTCAAGCACAGAAAATGATCAAAAATATGCAAGAGAATTTTAATTCTGATGCAAGGCAAATACCAAATATTCAGCTGTTCAATTTCCAGCAACTGATCCTGATTATGTCATGAGGGACAGTGGGCATCATTGTAAGATGGGAACATATGCTATCCTTTAAACTAATTTAAGTGCCTCCTCTCATTGGAAACGCTTGACATGTCAATATGACTATACTTGTTGCTCTGGAAACACTGGGTTAATATATTTATATGAGGAGAAATTTGCTGCATGCTTTGTGTGTGTGTGTGTGTATGTGTATAGATATATGGATTCACATATAGTACTGATTTGTTCATTGCAAGTTTTGTTTCATCAAAGTTTGACACTTTTAACCAAATGTTTGGCCTTTGTCTGCTGACTCAAAAATCTGATGATGTGAGTGATGGAAACCAACTGTTGGAAGCTTTGGGGTTGTCATATTCTTCATTCTCCAAGCCTCATGTAGGGTTCAGGCAGTGAAGTAAAATTCTTTTGTGAAATCAGGGTAAAGAAAGAAGAAAAAAAAATCTCCATGTGGGGGAAGCTGTAATGTTCCAATTAAAGCCGTATGTAATTGCTGTTATTTTGTATCAGTGCCAGTAGGGATATGGTCAAACAGCCAAACAGGTATTGAAAAGAATGATGGCATACTTGAGGGGTGGACTGTCCTACTTGATTCATGTTGTCTGAAAGTCAGTAATTCATGAGTGAGATACTTTGATTGTTGTCTTTTATCAACACAATCGTTTTCTCTCTCTGATCTCTTCACAAACTGGCACTGGTCTTCTAAAAAAATTGTATAACTGGATTCTGGAATGTTGCTGGTCTGTAGTCATTTTTTACCAGCTCCAGCAGGTTAACTCTTTCAGTGCCACATTTTCACTGAGTCAACAACTATCCTCACCATGATTTGGGCACATTGTGCCCAAAGTGCGCTGAATAAGGCTGTTGACCTGGGCTATTGTATTCTGTGTAATTACAGGCATGTTGGTACTTCAATGGGCAGTCTTACAATGAACATTTATCTTGCACTCCCAATTGGTTTTAATTTTTCAATTTTCACTGAAAGAGATTAGCATTGTTACATGTCTAAAAAGTTTGGATTGATTTTGGGCCTGCTTATTTAAAAACTAAAAAATATGTCCATGCAAATTTTCACTGTCAACCAATGAAAATAAGAGGGTGACTGGATCTTTTTCACCAAGACTGCACTTGCTATCAGACCCATGAGGAAATCATAGGGGACCTACTGTGGGTTCCCTGGAATCTATTCAAATAGGGTAAGCTTGCACACAAAATTTATATGAGGTATAAATTTATCCCAAAATCTATTCAGTTGAGTGATCAACTGCTCAGGTTCATGTTGAACAATAACTGCCTGAAAGCTGCATATACAAAATTGAAGGATGAATAACCATGGGCCATTGAACCAGTGCACAAGCATTTTTGCTGTGCCGTCATGCCAATGAACTTTATATTAGGTAGGATATGATCTTTTGAGAAAAAAATCTGAACTATTGTGGCTTGAATGTGGTTTCTATGGTAGATTAAACTTTAAACCAAAGATATCATCTTGATTCATATTCATATCAAGATTTTTTATTTTATTTTATTTATTTATTTTTTTCATTTTTGAATCAGTGTGCTTTATGCGTTTATGGAGTCTCTTTAGCAAGCTGAACATTCTTCACACCTTTATGTTTCTTATGGTTACTAGCATATATATGAATTGGTATTGATTATATATGTTTTGGTGTCCAGAAATCGTGATATATATTTGGCAGTTACATTACCATTCAAACACTGCACACACAGTGCATGTTGTGTATTTTTTTTGAAGGCCTTGCAAGGTCAAATACTGTGGATAATGGTACAACCAGAGGACATAGATGGTAGGCCTGGCTGTTTGACTTTGGAGGAGCACAGACTTGAAATTAAAAATTTATTTAGGGGTAATTCCAAATGAAGGTCCCCCCCCCCCCCCCAATCAAGTCCTGGTAAGCTTAATGAAAATTTCTTTGTGGGAAATTTGGAATCTCTTTATGACATAACTGTGATGGTATACATTCTTATCAATACAACATGTGTATCAGGCTTCCACAAAAGAAATTTTTCTTTTTGGTCATTTGTTTGTACAACATGTCAAAAGTGTGTGTGTGTACATGTATATGTATGTTTTATATAACAAATTTTCTTTCTGGAGACAGTTTTATTTTTAAAAACCAATGGCCTCAAAGTTTGATATGCTTTATAACATGTGTAAGCCTGAAAACATTTTTTATTTTTTTTTGGGGGGTTTTGTTTTGTTTTTTTTCTTTTCATTTATCATGGGCATATACATACAGTAAAACCTCCCTATGTCGAATGCCTTTCAGACCAAGAAAAAAGTGTTCGGTATAGGGAGGTGTTCTGTATAGGGAGGTTTGCTTACATTGGAAGTACATATTTGGGACTGAGAAATGGTGTTCAGTATAGAGAGGTGTTCGGTTAGAGAGGTTTTACTGTATATGAATGTTAGTATTTCTAATTACAGAAACAAATCAGACTTAATCCACCAAAATTTTTGAATGATCATGTTTTCAGAAAGTTCTGTGATTTGGGGAAGCTTTAATAGAGAGTTTGAAATTAAAGTGAAGGTTCTTTTAAAACTTAATTTTAAATGATGCCTACACTATGTGAATTGTGGAACTTGTGGTACTTCTTAGGGTAAACAATGAAAAAGAAAGTTTCATTTTAATGGCATTCTTCTGTTTACATTTTGGAATCTACATTGTATGAATTTAAAACTTTATGTTAACACATCTACTATGTAAAATAAAGCTAAAAATTTGAAGATCTTTCAGATAAGAAGTATTCTGCTGTTCAATTTCAAGTTTGTCTGTAAGAATAGATTTGTTAAACTTGCACATGGTAGACACCCTTGCCTCATGCATGTAGTAGCATAGCACTAAAGCTAAAGAAGCCAGTATACATGGGGTACAGGATGTGTATCCCATACTGTTTGTGAATGGTACATGCGAATACTGAACCCTTTCCCCTTGAACTGGCCAAAACCAGATGCGTGTGGTCAAAAGTAATCTGTTTCAGTATTCTCAACTAATTTCAACAGTAATGTCAAATGAAAAACAGTTTGAAAAGTACAGACAAGACCTGTCAAGATCACATGCCTCTGGTCAACAGCTTTCCATGGCATGGATTGGGTACTTAGTGACCAACCAATGCCAAGGAAAGCTGTTGAATCATTCTTAATTTAAGGGGAAAGGCAAAAAAGGCACCGTAGTAGATAAACTGGGCTTTTGTATCAGTAGAAAGTAGCTGCCAGCTTGCTTGCCAAGGTTGGTTGCCATGTAGGTGCCAGCAGATACAAAATTGAAAAGGTCTTAAGATCACACAAGATGATAACAGAGAAAAAGGTGTAGAATAGATATAGCAGTGCGTGAAGAAGGCCAAGCATGTCTATCAAGTGTGGTTATCTGTTGATGAGACCACAGTATAATCAATCTCTCTGCTGGTAATTATGGCACATGTCACACTGGCATCGATCATTGATTCACCAACTGTGTGTCTGTCTGTTGAACAAAAACAAAACAAAGCCTGTCCATTTTGTTTTACCTTGGTGGAAGCATGTCAGGCCTTTCAGGGGGTGGGAGTGGGGGTGGGAGGTGATACTAAGGTTGCTGTAAAGGTGCAGCTCTGTGATCTCTCCATTCATTACCTCAGTCAACTTGAGGCTCATTCCAGTGCAACCTTCCAACACAGGTTTCTGATTTCCTTTTGAATTATTCATACATGTCTTTTCTATGTCAAATTCATAAATGAATACATGAGAAACATAAATATTTTGCATTTCAGATTATGAAAATGGCCTCTAGTAAACCAACAGTGCTTACCGTTTATTGGTGCCCACCTTTGTTTGGTACACTACTTGTGCACATAGATTTGCACACAATTCTTAGTTTAAAATGAGAGAGACCAATTAATGGTGTGCCCGCTGTGACATTTTTTATGCAGCCAGGCTTTGCATGTTTATTGTGCTAATTGTGAACTGTTGTCAGAATGGGTAGACTAGCACTCAAAAGAGTAAAGTACATAAGTGCTAGAGTGTATTATTAGGTCTGTTTGTTGGTGGTCGCAGAGTAAAGTCGCTTTGATATAAAAAGATGTTAAAGAACTAGCTTTGTAGTCGCTTTATGCAGTTCAAACACACACAGAGTAAAACAAACAAAAAATAACCATCCTGTTTGCCCTATAAAATGACACACTTTTTTTTTTTTTTTTTTTTTTTTTTACACTTGAAAAATTATACAAGTTTGTAGACCATCAAATTACAGTTAAAATTTGTTTTGGGTTTTATTTCCCTTTTGGGAAGAGTATTATACTTCATTTTGTTTGCACAGAATTGGAAGTGGTGATCTCTTGTAATGGTTGCCCCAATTAGTAAATGCTGTTGTGTTATAATGCAGCCATTTTACTACATAAGGATATATATGTAATGAAAATCTCCAACAAAATGTACATTAAGTGTGTGAAATTTGTTATCACAGACAAATACATACTTGTCTAGAGTAAACCAAAACACTATTCACTTTTATCCAAAGAAGCTGAACAGCTGCAACACAAACACAGTGGCCTATACACATAAAACTGCAATTGAACTGTCAATGCAGATGGGAGAGATTATTTCAGGGACAGATCTAGGCCTGCAAAATTTTTCAGCCAAATTGGAAAATAAACAGTAATCACTGCATAAGTACTGACCTAACTCTTACATAATTCATGTTAAAATAAATAAGCCATTTGCAAATTTCTTCAGCCAAATAAAAAAAATAGCTTTTGGCTAATTGGCTGATGGCACCAGCAGTCCCTGATTTTTGCAATATAAGCGTGGTCCCCTGCTTATAATAATGGCTGCCTGAAGTGCAAGGGATGGCCTTTCTTGAAGAAAAAGTATGTAACATGAAATTTCCGTACCTACTGCATGGAGAAGTGACCTCTTCAGACCGTGTGGCTCATCAAGGGGCCCTATAACTTAAAAGGGCACCACTCTGGTACCTGCATTTTAAGACCAGTCCTACTGGCAGCAAAAGTGGTTTTATGTTGCAGATGGTCCTAAAATACAAATTTATCAGAAAAATAAGCTTGGGTGTCATGACAGAACAATCTTTAAAAAATATGTGGTGTCTGAACAGAGGTGGCCTTAAGAGAAAGTGGCAATGTGTCTTGATACAGACTATTTTTCACTGATGCATGCATGTCTGGCTGTCATATTTGATATGCCATACAAATACATGTGGTCATAATGGTTGGGTTTTTAATCACCTTGCATTTTGCCTGAGCATTTCAGCACTCTGTTCATGCAACAGACTGTTGGAAATAGTATGGTAGCAAACACAATGCTTTAGTTGTTCCTTTGTATTTGCATGTATCCATCAAAAAATTTCAAGCACAATACAAGAAATACAGACTATTTTAGCAGTGGCCGCCACAGTCTTCTTTGCTTGCAGCGTTGTTTGCGTAAACAAACATTGTGCAACAGATTGCACTTTCTGACAGATGCTTCATCTGTGTATGTTGTGCTTCTGTGCTTACCTTCCATTCTCGTTGGTGTTTTGACAAGCCTCTTATAACCATAACGTGTATAATTTGTGATCACACATCACAATGTCATGTAGCAATAAGAACATCTGGATATCAATTAAACTTACATGAGCTTCACATTGTTACTTGTCAACGCACCTACATTGTGATTGAGCATAGAAAGTGACATGTATTGACCTGTGCAACTTACAATGCCACACATTAGTATGTTACTTCCAGCATTTGGCTTGGCATTTATATAAAACTGCCAGATATTTTGACTGTCCATCGCTTACAGTGACAGATATTGACTACCAAGGTATTGGCAGCATGTCAAAGAAAATTTCATCAACTGTCACATATTTCTGAATCAAGTAGGCCCACATCTCAAACTTCATTCCCAGTTCCCAACTGACCAAACAGATCAGCATGTAATATGTAATGATGTTGCAAAGTAGTGCAGATTTAAATGGCACCCCCCTCTGTCTTATTGGACAATGGGGTTGCATTGTCATGTCTGCGTGTATGCATCTGTCAGTCACCCTTGCAGACACAAAAACTATTGAACAAATTCAGCTACTGTTATGAAACATGTACTGCTGAAGCATTTATTGGAAGCTTTGGAGAGTTTGACATTCAGTGACCTTGCCATATTTTTTTGAGGTCACCAGGTTCGTCATTTTTGTGGTGGTGTGGGTGCAACAGATAACTTTTGAATAAATTGAGCTACTTGTAATACCACACATGTATATAGTAACAATCTTTTAATTGAAAGTTTAGCTAAGATTGACATTTAGTAACCTTGACTAATTTTCAAGGTCACCAGGGCCATCATATTTTTTACTTTGGCTGAGAGGGTCTTAAGGTCATTACGCACAATATTTTTTTTCTTGAATTGTTTGCACCAAATAGATTGACTTTCTCCGATATATGACTGTTAAATTGAGCCATTTTAAAATTCAAAGGTGACACTTGCAAAGTGTCAGATAGACTCCTTTTCTTTAGTTGCTCACACTTAGGGGACTAATGTCTTCTACTGCAGAATTGCAGCAAACCCAGTGAAATCCCCTTTTGACTGACTACATGTATGTTTGAATTGAAGCTGACTGCAAGATTTCATGTCCAGGTTTGACATTTCTCGTATAAATCATTGAAACCATGGGTCAGTTGCTTCATAATTGTAGGCAGTGTACTAACTTTTCTTCATCTTTACTGGAAGTTCAGACTAGTGTACTGACAGAGTAAACTGAACCATTCACTGGGATGTAGATCCCCTGCGAGGTTCCAAAAACAGAAACAATACTGACCTCCAGGCTCTGCTGATCTGTGTGTCACAGAGACCAGCAAGTAGTCCATACAGATCCATGGGGCCAATGTACTGCACATGATTCATCATAGTCAAAAATTTGTTCCCCTTCTACTTGCTTTTTTAGATGCTTTCTAGCTCTTTTGACCATAGGTCACAGAGCTTATGCAATATCACAGTTTTTGAGTTAGCCCCATTTAACTTTTGGGACTTATCAAATGTATGAAAATCTGGATCAAGTTCGATATTGGTGGCACTACCTACATGATTATGTAATATATGGGTCAAAATATGAAATTGTTCAAACCAATCAAGCATCCTTAATTTTTTTGTCTTCCTGCAATTCAGTTGGATTCTAGAGGAGATCAAAATCTTAGTCGCATAGGATACCACAGGCAGCACCTACACATTGATGGAAACTACAAGTTAAAATGTTTTGAAAATTTCCATTTCGCAAGAAATAATAGAATTAGACATGCCAATTTTTATGTGATCTGGCCCATTAAGTTGAAGAGTTGGTTTGATAATCCAGGGTGTAGCTTCGACATCAGTGGCAAAGAGAATAGAGCCTGGAGATCTAATTGCTCTTGAGTACATAATACATGAAACTCTACTTGGAATTTGAATAGACCATTTATAGAAAGCTGGGTGTACATTTTGAATTGAAAAATATTTTAGTTCCTGTTCTAGGTGAAAGTTCTGGTGGTGCATCAAATGGATGACCTTGACTAATTTGTCAAGGTCATGGAGGAAATGCTTGTCAGAAAATGGATGTTTTTGGTGATGGTCATCAAATTATATGTTGGCAGAACACTAGGCCCATGGACCTCTTGTTCAAGAAACAAACCTGTTTTAAAGGTTGGCCTAATTGGGGAAAAGTGGGACAACAGTACAGTTTCCTGTATGGGATAGAGTGGTATCTACTACTAAGGGTGGCCTTTATTGTCTGCTAAAAGTGGTCTCATTGCAAGTGGTCTTTACTTACAAGTACATTAATCTTAGAAATGGAGTCTGGTGTCTTCACAGGGTGGTGTTACAATGCATGAAAGGGTATATGACCTGTCAGAGACCTCATGTTTATGGCAGGCATGACTATAAAAATAATACTTGCATTAATTGTGAGCTGAGGAGTTGACATAGGATATGTGGAATTCATATGGTAATGGGCTTGTCGCTACACAAGAATCTACTTCTGGTGGGAGGGGTCACATAATGTTATATATGACAAGGTTAACCTCACCAGCTTCTAAGGCAAAAGTTGACAAGTCAGATTTCAAATAATTACACTTTGATCTGTCTAAAATCAACAGTATATTATTACTTAAATAGGAGGCAATTAGATTTCAAAGGGAAAGTCAACAGCCCTTAAGTGTTAAATAGATTAAATAGGTGGCTGCTTTAGATATAATAAATCACCAGATTGCCTGCTTTACGTGTCTGCGCTCATGCATGTACATGTCAGTGTTAGTTTATAGTATTGTGTGTACAGATTGCTAATGATTTGACATAGTCATAGTTTTGTTGTTGCTGGTATATTGGGAGTAATGTAGACACATGTACATGTATTCCATGGCCTGTTGCATGAGGCAAATATTATTCCGGGTGCCTGTACATATACACACACACACACAGGCATAGAACAGATTTCAGTAAGTCACAAACTGGTCATGGTATGGTATTGTCATGCAATGCTAGATCAGGAGGAATGGCTATCACTGACACATCAAGGAACACCTTACAGTGTCCAGCTAGTGCAGACACGGTCTTGTCTGTGTGCAGTGAAGGCACAGGATGATGATGATACCATTAATTGCTTGTGTACTTGCGCAAGACAGACTTGGATTGAGGGACATGATGGATGGTGTGAGTGAGTGTTTGATTGGAGACTGGTGGCTGGGTGTAGGGTATCTATAGCAGGGTCAGCTTGCCTGCCGTATTCAGTCATCAATATCTTTAATTAAGTCAACACACACACACTGCCAGTGGGGTGGGCTGTCCTCACTTCCCCATCACATCAAATATTAATGCACGCTTTGTAAATTGTATCAGGAGGTCGGCATACTCATCAGCATATTTATCCAAGACTTCCAGAAAAGCCACATAATTAGAGACATGTATTGTGGATAATCTCTCTGCCAGTGTTAAAAAAAAAATATGTAGAGAAAGCTAATCAATTAAGGGTGTATGCATGTTTCAGGTCAGCCTGGTACATGGGAATAGCTCTACTGGTGAACATAACAATGGCCAGATTGATGAAGAATATTGACCAGTAAAGATCATGAACCCCACACAATGCTTATTGATATTTCTCACTCAGTATTATACTGAAGCTACAAAATACAGATTTCTACAGGCATGTAGAAGCAGGTGACTCTCAGGGTATAGGTAAATAATTACATAACAGACTGAATAAGACAGTGTAGGCTGACTATGACACTGTTGAATATTAACCCCTTGTCATCAGCCTGTCAGTTTTGTCTGTCGGGTATGCCACAGGCAGGTCAGGGCCTTCCAAAATTGTTGAAACTTCAGTTGACCAGGCTTTCCTGCTGCAGCCACTTCCTTGGGCACCAACAATAAATCTGGTTGAAGGTCATCCTGACCTGCTCGAGGTCAGTCTGATGCCACAAGTGCATGGGTATCTGAACATGCTTTTATCAGCAGAGTGCATGTTACTGGTACATATTTACCTGTAGTGGTGCTGTAATACACCTTCAAAGAGGGTAGTCTTGAGATATAGCCATGTAGATTGCTGTTTTGCAAGGGTCCTCTTTCCACTCACCACCTTGATTGTTTCTTGGCTAATATTTGGACTCCAGCAATGACAATGTCCAGGTACATCACTGCTCAAAGACGTAACAGTACAAATCACAATTATTGCATGCATTATCATAGTAAGTGACTATGTGCAGGCTATTGGCTTCAGTTAATGTTTACTCTGAAAAAAAGTGGCTACTAATTTGAGAAATAGTGGGATGCATTGTGGTTTAGGGGCACAAAAACAAAAATGCTGCAGTAATTTCAAAAATCATGAAAAGTGGAAACATTTTGCAAGTGTGATTCTGGACTTCCTAGTGTCCAGCTTCTAGTGACATAGTGCTATGTCAGTTGAATGGTGTTGGTCATTCTGAAACGAATTAAAAAGTAAATGAAAAGATGCACAAACAGGGAGGCTTTAGGTAACCAAAATGTTAGTATTAGACCTTGACAAAGTTGATAAAATCAGACTAAGAAAGTAAATACATGCTGACACTTTAAATTGACATTAACTGAGTTGGCCTGCAGTTAGGGGAGCGTTATTGTTTTCAGTCACTGCCACTTCCGTTGACAACTGTGCTGCTTGCTGATGTAGATTGTTAATGTATTGCCAAGGAACCGTATGATATGGCTCGTCTGCAGGTCCAGGAATTGTCAGAAGGGTGTGCTGAGAGTAGAATTTATTTCATGTAAATGGTAATGGATGGTAGAATGAGTACTGCAGGAGTGCATGGTCTTTGTGCAGATGGGCTTGGCTGAATGTGATGGACGTCACATAGGTCCCACTATTGTACATGTACATATATATTTTTAACATGTTAGTTGGTAAACAAGTAAGTTCCATAATTCATGTTGCCTGGTGTAGACCAGTTTGACTGACGACTCTTATGTAGAGTGTTATATGCTTGATTTTAGACCAAACAGCATAAGTATTGGCCCATGCCTGTTGTCACCACTTTCGTATGTGTACAAAACGTGTGCTTTAGGTCAGGGGCTGTGCATGATTTTTAGATCTTGAAAAAATGGTGATGTTTACTCATTTTTAGCACCATGCTTTTCACACCTAGACAAAGTTTAAACCAGTGGAAGTTCCAACCAATATAAAAAGAATTGATGACAGTTACACAAAATTTTCATCAAAGATGAACCTTCTGATAGACTGAATAAACTTTTCCTCTGATTTCCTGTGTTCATTTTCAAAAGTTTTTATTTGGTGGCAAGCAGAATGGTTCCTCAGGGGAAGATCTTACTGCAGTATCTGAGAATAAGAGCTACCTAGTTCAGCCTCGCCAAATTTTCTTTAGAGATGAAACTTATGATGGACTGGAACATTTTTCAAAACAAGGTCCCCTTGATGATTTAAAAAAAATTATGAACTTTGAAACTTGGTGACGGTGGCCAGCAGAGCATCAGGGCCATGAGCCTCTCGTTTTTTTTTTTTGGTTGTTTTTTTTTTTTCAGGCCGTAAATTTGTAAAACTTTGTTTAGAAGTTGGGTGAGACACACAAGGGGATGATATTACTGTGATACTTCAAAGTGCACTTTAGTACATAACGCAACTTATATTAGTTTTGCCAATTCAATGCTACATTGTGCCTTTGTGTTTTTCTTATGGCCCCCCCCCCCAAAAAAAATAAAAATTAAGATAAAAATATGGCTTGTAGCGGGTCATCCATGCATTGCACATTATTTTCAAGATATGGCCTTTCATACTATGCACGGGTTTAATTTTGAAACAAACTTGTGGAGTAAAAATTTAAGTGCACTGGTCATGTTAGTCTAAATTTTGCATGTGCCTTGGGAGGATTCACCTGTTGAATGAATGCAGTTCCATCCAGGCATCACTACAAAGGCATAAAACTAGTTTGTGAAGGGTGAAAGGGGAGGAGCTTTGTCTACACATGAGGCAACTGGAGACTGGACTGAAAGGAAAACAGAATTTTAAAAGTCAGGTTTGGAGACAGTCTTCTGGCCTGTGTGCTGGTTGCTGTTCCGAAAAGTATCAAGAACATCAGTTGACAAACTTGAATATTTTGGTTGCTGTATATATATTATCAAGGAATATTATGAGCCTCAGAGGATATGGCAGTATCTACCTGAATACCATCATATACCACAGAGAGGCTGGAATGCAATCTGGAGGAATTGCCATGCCAGACATGGGCTCTTGATAGGCTGAACTGGAATTGTCTAGGAATTGTTTCATCAAAAGTTTAAACCCATATGGTGCTGACACAGATGTCTCAGATACTTGTCTTCTGTATGATAAAACCACTAAAAATAGGCATGGCTTCATTTGGGTTGTGCTTAGATGCTGAAAACATCAAGGAAAAGCAGCATATGATGACCTTTATGGGGGTGTTAAGGAATGTTTGAACATACTACAATGAAATGTCATCATAACAACGCTCAAATGTGTGGTATTAACTAACGACACAAGTTTTGAGGACTTTTATTCTTTTGTTATAATTGAACTCGATTATGTAACGTCAGATAAAGGACACATTTTGCAGGGAGCAGTTGGTATCATTATAACAAGTTTTTAGATATGCAGTGTATTTGATGAACATCACTCCGGCCTGTAAACATGATGGATGATTGCTGTCGTTGATTCCTTATATTAACCCATTCTGTGCCAAATTTTGGACTGAGTCAACAGCTTTTCTTGGCATGCATTGGGGTGCAATGCACCCAATGTGTGCCGAGAAAATCTGTGACTTGTGATACTCTCTCTGTAACTATGGGCATGCTGGTACTTGAATGAAAGGTCTTTTTATGAGGAATACGAATCTGGGAACCTAATGATAATTCAGACTAGTTTGAGTTAAGTAGATCGACTTAAGACGTGATTGCTGCTGAAAAGAGTTAAGTGTATAAAGCATTCTTATGCAAACTTGAAGGTTTTGTGCTACATGCTCAGCCTGTACCAGAAAAACTGTTAACTTTGGGACATACTTATTAAACATAAATGAAGTACCTGCTATTTAAGACACCCTTAGGGCCGGACAAAAGTGGTCATATATGACAGTTGGTCTCTCACTGCAGGTCAGCTCAAAAAGAAATGAAAGGCCAGTGTCTTGAAATGACAGTCTTAAAAACTAGTGTGGTCTTTCATGAGCGGTGGTGTTCAGAGCAGTTACCACTGTAATCAGTACACATGTATATCGGTGAAAGTTCAACCTTTTTTTTATTTTTTATTTTATTTATTGTTTTGTCATTGTTAATGTACTTAACAAAAGGAAGGTATGCACTGCAAGATCTGATTTTTAACTTCTCAAAGTTAGAAGCTGAGTACATACACAAATATTTCACTGAATGTTCCTTCAGTCTGTGTGTCGAAACACCTTGTATTGTGTCGCTACCTGAAACGGGTGACAGTAAGCTTGGAGTATGACTCATAGTTCTTGGTTACATTAGATATTACTGGTAGTTTCATATCTTATGGCGATTGTGGAGCTTGGTTCCTTGTTGTCTCAAGGTTTCACATTCTACCAAATTGTCTGCGATGTTCATTGATTTTAAGACCTTTGCTGTGTGCATGTGCCGTCAAACTGGTCTCTGTCCTTTCCAAGTGCTGCATGTCCATATGGGTTTCAATGAATAACAAAAGTGGTCTTGAGAGACTACTTATGTTGACATACAACATGTACAACATGTGGTGGCTATGTATATGAACCTGTTGAGCAATGTTTCCATGTCACACCTGCATGAAAAACCACAATCACAAGAGATCATTTTTGTACCTGCTTTATGGGTGGGTGTGTTTCACTGTTATATTTATATTACATGAATACAGTTTATAAAAACAAAAACAAAAGCTTAAACCAGGATGAAAAGGTTCAGATGATTTACAAATGGGTCAAGGGCCTTGATCATGGACCAGCAACATTCCACGTCACATGTCTCATGCATTTTGGACTTCCTGTGCTTGAGGAAATGAATAGAAGTGCATGGCCATGGGGGAATTAGGAGGTAGAGTGTTGGGTGCTTGTCTCTTAAAAACCCTTGTCATGAATGGCAACAGCAGAGTAAAAAAGTTCAAATGCTGGTGAATCCTGTCAAAATTATAGAGGCCCTCTTGGGGCATGTCACACTGGCAGCAGATCAAGATCATTATTTTGATTATCACCAAAAAAACAAACAAACTGGTTTTTCATGTAAGCAGATTTTCTGCAGAGACCAGGTCAACAATTGTGTTCTATCCACCAATTCATTGCAAGAAAGGGTGGAGGCAGGGCATTTTTATCACTTTCAGGTATACTTTTACACTACTGCAGGGGATCGATCACCAGTCGTAAAACCTCACAAATTGAAGCTTTTAAAATGCCATTTTTTGTCAATGGAAAAGTTACAATTTTTGTTTGGTGATGAAAGACATATATATATATGGTTGTACATATATATATATATATATAAGTATAAAAGCATTTTTTGTGTTTCAGACGCGACCAGTTTCAGCATTTTGATGCATTGTCAAGCTCCATAACTTGACATTATATGTATATATATATATATATATATATATATATATATATATATATATATATAATGTCAAGTTATGGAGCTTGACAATGCATCAAAATGCTGAAACTGGTCGCGTCTGAAACACAAAAAATGCTTTTATACTTATATATATATATATATGTACAACCACACACAGACACTTGATTGGGTAAAAACATGGCAGTCAGCTGGACTTCTGGAAGCTCATTTGTTATGTCTCCCCGTGCAATGTATGTTTCTTCTTTTTCTTCAACACATTGTTGCATGCGTTGTGGACCCGTTAACTCAAAAAAGTTTGACTTGGGAAGTCGAAATTTTTTGTGAAGATGTTCCTATATAAGACCTAACTTAGGATTGCAGATGGGTGACCTTGACCTATTTTTCAAGGTCACATGGGCATGTCATGTAAAATTGACGCGGACGCAATAACTCTGCAAGGATTTCACTTAAGAGGTTGAGAATTTGCATGATTATGTACCATAATATGAACTTGGTTGGGATTGTGGATGGGTGACGTTGACTTGTTTTCGAGGTCATGTGGCCACTTTTTAAAAATCATTGCAGATGCACTCGTGAAAGATTTGACTTAAAGAGATTGACATTTTGTGTGATTATGTTTCTATGTAAGACTTTTGTAAGACGTTGCTTTTAACTGCAGATGTGTGACCTTGACCTATTTTTCAAGGTCACGTGGGTATTTTGTCTCAAATCTATGTGGACGTGATAACTCAAGGAAGATTTGACGTGGGAAGTTGAAATTTTATGTGAAGATGTTCCTATATATGATCTTGCTTGGGATTGCAGATGTGTAACCTTGACATATTTTTCAAGGTCATGTGGGCATGTCATCTAAAATTGACGCACATGTAACAACTCTGCAAGGATTTGACTTAGGAGGTTGGAATGTTGCATGTTTATGTACCATAATACCAACTAGGATGGGATTTTAGATGGGTGACCTTGACCTATTTTCAAGGTCACATGGCCACTTTTTAAAAATCATTGCAGATGCACTTTAGATAGATTTGTCTTAAAGAGGTTGACTTTTTGTGTGATTATTTTTCTATGTAACACTTTTGTACGACCTTGCTTGTAACTGCAAATGTATGACCTTGACCTATTTTTCAAGGTCACGTGGGCATTTTGTCAAAAATTAATGTTTTGAAATGTCAATAAAGAGTGTACCTTCACCATATCTGTAGATCGTAGGAATCGGTATGCCTATTTATAAAAACAAGGGTGACAAAAGTAAGGGCGCAAGGGGGGGGGGGATTTGATTTTCTGTTGGAAAATCAGCCTGTTCTTGTTATCTTTAAACTTGTAATAAAATATTGAAGTATGTATTTGATGGCTGTATGAGTGACACACAACACAGTGGTCTCTGTCACAAGGACCTGCCCCAAGAACACATCCAAAAGTGCACTTTCATTTCATAGACAACAATATGGAAATTGTATGTAAAGTATTCTACTGCGCAGTTTGCAAAAAAAAAAAAAAAATGCAGAATTGAGGAAAAAAGATTGTGGGTACCGAGGGTAATCCGCTCTCAGAATGTTTTTCAGATGAAGTTTGTGTGTTTGTAGCTTTTTACCTCAGCTGACTTGTCAGTCAGCTGAGGTTTTTTGAGGGTCTGTCGTCCGTCGTCCGTCCGTCCGTCGTCCACAATTCACATTTTCGACTTCTTCTCAAAAACCGTCGGCCAGATTTACTTCAAACTTGGTGGAGATGTGCCTTGGGTGGGTCTCTACCAAGTTTGTTCAAATGGTCACGGTCCAATGATTTTTTGATTTTTAATGAATTTTTTTGTTCTTTTTTGGGTAAATCTTAAAAAATCTTCTTCTCCGAAACCGCTCCCCCAATTGCTTTGATATCACACAGGAACACTCCCTGGGATGCCTAGTTCTTAATTTGTTCACCAGGTGGCGCTGCAATTTTTTTCTAATTTTTTATGAATTTTTGTGTGTTATAGCTATTTTCGACTTCTTCTCCAGAACCGTCACTCAGATTAAGCTGAAACGTGGTGGATATGTTCCTTATAGAAGGGTCAAACAAAGTTGTTCACTATGTGGGAATGCTGCGGATTCCTGATTTTTAACGATTTTTTCAATTCTGGTACTTGTCGGTCAATGCAGCTTTCCTATTGATTACTATGGAAGTCAATGGGCATTCTAATGGTAATTCACATTTTTGACTTCTCCAAAACCGTCATCCAGATTTACTTCAAACTTGGTGGCAATGTACCTTGGGTGGGTGTCTACCAGTTTTGTTGCAATGGTCATGTTCCAATGAATTTGGATTTTTTTATGATTTTTTTCCAAAAATCTCTACAAAAGTTTTAATAGGAAAGTTTATCATGGGAATTTCTTGTAATGGTCATAACTTTAATAATATGTACCAGATTTACTTCAAACTTGGTGGGGATGTGCCTTTGGTGGATCTCTACCAAGTGTGTTCAAGTGGTCACGCTCTATTGATTTTTGGATTTTTTATGAATTTTTTTTGTTCTTTTTTTTTGGGGGGGGGGAACCTTCAAAATTCTTCTCCTCTGAAACCACTCACCCAATTGCTTTGATATCGTACATAGACACTCCCGGGGACACATAGTTCCCAATTTGTTCACCAGGTGGCGCTGCAATTTTTTAATGAATTTTTGTATGGTTTTTTGCTGTTTTTCCTTTGTTCTCAGATTAAGCTGAAATGTAATGGATATGTTGTTGTGGAAGGGTCAAACAGTTGTTTAATAGGTAGCACTGCTTTGGATTTCTGATTTGTAAGGATTTTCAATTCCGTTACTTATTGTTCAATGCAGCTTTCCTATTGATTACTATGTAAGTCAATGGGCATTCTAATGCTAATTCACAGGACAACTGACACGAAATTTACTGTTAACTTGATAACTTGAGATGTGTTTTGAGTTACTTACACATGTTAATTATTCTGTATGAAGGTCATGCTGAGACAGTACATGAATGACCTTGACGTCGTTTGTGGGGTCACAGTGCAACATACATGAATTTTACTCTTCATTATAACTTGAGAACTACTTGAACTTTGATGTTGCACATGTAAGTGTTCTTCTTTAAAGACCGTGGACCGTTTCTTTTGGATTTCACAGACACGGGTCCTGCGTGTGACGTTACTCCAAATACATAGCAACGTCCAATGTTATACCAGAGTATATAAATAAAAGTCCTAACTGTCATGATCAGTTCCTGAGGATGCCCCACTGGCGGTGAAACCGGTCGAACTAAATCTCTGTTATTTCTAGCTTAGCTGTCAGGCCCTTGCCTGGTCTTTTTCAGTTCTTCTATAAAGGTCAGACTTACTCAGAACATGGTGTCCTTGATCCTTTCCCAAGTTCATAGATCTGCAAGTGTGATGAATGTCGAGATCAGCTGAGGCACGGGCTGTTCACACAGCCCTCTTGTTTAACTTTGTGCTGGATTCTCTTCAAACCTGGCAAGAATGTACCGTTACTTGATCTTTATCAAGTTTGTCCACTGTTTTCTGGTTTTAAATGAATTACAGAAGAATTGTGATAACTGAAGGCTCAGTAACATGATTTGAATACATAAATGTATAGTTTTTTGCATAGTCTGACTCATAAGACTCATGATGTCTGTGATTAAACACAACTTAGATAAGTTCAACATTCAGTAACCTTGAGTTACATATTTTCAAGGTCACCATATTTATACCCTTGCAGAAGCAATAACTTTTCAACAAATTGACTTACTATCATGAAAATGGTACTGAAGGAGCATTTCGTTGGAAGCTTTGTTGAGTTTATCATTGAGTGACCTTGACCTGTTTTCTGGGTTTTTTCTTAGTCATCATATTTTTATCTAGGATGAGGGGATCTTAAAGTCATTCCAGATGTTAGTTATGTTTATATTTTGTGATAATGCATCCAATGAACAATGACAAGAAAAAACTCGGGTCTTTATACAGATTTTGGCCAATATGCAAAATTAAGGTGTTGACACGCCAGTTTCTGTATAGAAGCTAAATTATGTGTAAATACACAAAATTAAAGTATTGAATAATGATGAATATCTTCAGAACTATTATAGGTAGAGGTACCATTGCAATTTAAATTTAAATATTTGTGCTTAATATACATCCAGAGAACAATGACTAAAAAGTGAAAGGTTTAGTGCTAATTTTGGCTTAGAGAACTATTGTGGACAGAGGTGTCATTTCAACTTAAATTTGTTTCGGCAGTTGTGTGCATTTAATGAAGTGTGTTGTGCTTATTAGACCAATACATTAGATTTCAGTGCTGAATATCTACAAAACTCTTATATACCTGTAGAGGTTTCATTGTAAATGAATTTGTATGTTTGTCCTGTTTGTAGGTGTACCCATTATTGCTAGAATGAAGTGCAAAATTTTCATTCACATGGAGTCATGATGGACAGATTTGCTGTCATAAGTGTCAAGCAAATCTTTGTTTTCTAGTTGCCTATAAGCTTTGTCATTCAGACAAAGTCAGTTGAACAGGGGTTAATTTAACTGCCTTCTGGTTCCAGTTCAAATATTGTTTCTCAGAATCTGGAGATATGTTAACAAATGTGTTCAAATGAAAACACCCCACACCAGAATGCAAGTGGTTAAGTCCAAAGTACAGACATTGCCATGCTCCAACAGGTGTGTTTGGCTGGAGGAAGTGGTTGCATCATAAATGGCCACCATTGGAATTCAGTGGTGCATAAAAAGCATCCAATCTTCTAAAACACAAGTAATCATCCTTACTCTCAATTTTTCATTAAAATGATATGTATGAAGGGGCGGGGTGGCTTGTTGATACATGATCGGAGTGCACTTGATGGCTCAAGTGGACACAGTTGCTGTAGCCAGTAACTGTACAGGAATGTGGCAGTACAATGAATTGGAAGTCAAGATGGATACAATTGCAGTGGCATATGCATGAGAGCAGTTGGGCCATGGTAACATGGTGACCTGCCTCTATTCATCTGCTTCCTGGGCCGGGATGGATTGCCGAAAATCGCACATGCCCCAGACACTCACTTTGCATATTGATTCCATAAAATGCACACTGCATACACCAAAGCTACTGAACAGTACTGGCATCCCCAATCTAGGTCTGTTCAATGCAGGGCTCATTATTATAATAATAATTATTTTTACAAGGCCCGAGCCACAGAAATAATTCAATATTGTCCCCTCTAGCAGGTCTTAATATTGTAGGGGCTGCATGCCTGTGAGATTGTGCTCCACACATTAAGGTTTTTCTATTGATTACATAACTCATTTATGCATTAATGAGAAGAGACTTCTTTGGAGGAAGCATTCTGTTATGTGGCCATTGAATGACAAGACCTATTTTGGACAGTGCATTGAATCCTGTGGGTATTTCACAATTGATGTGACTCCCCTGCATCCGTAATTCCACCACTGGGTGAGAAGTCATGGATGCCAATAATAAACACTGACTTAGACCATATACTACTCTCTGTGGATTATCCACAGTGTTACAGAGTGGCCATTTTAGCCGCAACTGAATATTATATTTTTGAATGAATGGTAAGTCAGCGGCAGTGTGCTGAATGAGTGGGCAGCATAATGATATAACATGTTAATAAAATTCAGGAGCCTTGTCTGACACTGTCTTTTTTTTTCTTTTATTTGGGACGATAGCCAAAAAAAAAAAAAATGATGCGGCTGCAGACAAGTTGAAGTGACCAAAGGAGACAGCAGGTACACGTGGCTTGTGGCTGGAGTCTAGTCAGCATTTTATTCCTCTGGTTGTGTCTAATAATAGCATTAAGAATATGGAGGAATGCTAGCAGCAGTTCCAAGAAGAGAGCCCTTAGTCACATAAATGCATTATGACTCGCCCAGTGTTCTTGGAGGGAGACCTACTTTGTATATAAACACCTCAGCACGTATGTGCTGTGCTTCCACATTAGTCAAACAGGGTTCCATTGGAGGCATGACAGAACGGGTCACATTGCATATTCTGTTCTTCCACCCCGATTTCATTCTTGGATTTTTATGAAAGGGATCTGGATTGATTTATGCCTCTGTCGTAAATATCTCTGCGCATATATTCACATTAATCATATTAAGGATTCAGTGGAGGAGGTAAAAAAGCCACATGGTGCATGGATTACTAAAAATAAACACATACAAATGGCAGTGACCAGAGCTGAGAAATTGATTGTCATTATTGATTGCAGTGTTCAGCCCATCATCATAATGTTGTGGTCAGAGCTCAGTTGTGTGTCACGGTAGAAGCACCTGCCTAGAGTGAGCATTGGGCCTGCCAGGTGGGTGCAGTGACTCAGTCTGATTAAAGCAGTGCCGAGATGCTGCTGCCACAAAGCCGGCGATTATGTTCTCTTGTTACTGAATTATGACTCCTACTCAAACACTTTATTCATGTTCCCATAATTCATTTTCAAGAAGTGGATTATGAAATGAAGCACAGGCTGCCGTAGAAGCAAGCCCGAAAGACAGCGCTATTTTGTCATCTTTTACTGCATTCGTGTGCTCTAATCCCCAGGTCGCTGTACTGCTTTAGTAAACAAATGGGCTTTGTGAGGCACAGTGTACAAATACATTAATTGGAATGCATATCATTTGTATGCAATATAAATAATAATTCAATTTGACCTGACATAGATAGAGTAAAAGAGCCCGTCCTTTTGTTTGGCATTGATGAATGAGCTGATCCCTTTGTCATGCATGTTCATACTGCAAACCCAGGGAATAACCTTGTTGTATGGTAGGAGCTTGAACTGCTCCAGTCATACTGTGTCTTTTTCGTGAGCTGATGCATGATCCTGTCATTCTGCGGCATTGCTGAATAAAGGTGATCCATTCATACTGTAATGCATGTTGTAAATGTACCATTTTCGCTGTGTACAATCTATTATGAATGAATCAGCTCATGTATAATGCTGATATCTTCATACTATATGAGCAAATGAGCTGCTGATCCATTCCCTTTTATGAGTTCATCAGCTGAAGCCCACATTATGGTATGAGTGAACGAGAAATCTCTTCATGACCGTGTGAGCAAACTGACCTGTTCATACTGCATTGACCAAAGTCATTTTAATTGTAGACAGGAGATGTTATCAAATATAGCCAGAAATTATTAAAGATTAAAGTATTGTCTGTGTGACCAAAATCTGGCAATTAGCACCTGAGATGTATAATGGTATCATGTTAAGATTTAGTCCCAGCTCTTCACTGTCAGCAGTCAGGATCATATGTCAGATATCATCTGTTGACCTCCTTGCCATGTGTAAACAGTTTCCAGTTATTTCTTTAATTGATGTTAGTGTAAGAACTTCTGGCTCTGGAGATATAATGGTTAAGAAACATGCCTTCCTTCCAAAATAAGAGGAAATTGCAAAAATGACAAAATTTTACACCTTGGGCTTTACATTATCTAAAGAAGACAGCTTCCAAGTGTATTCTTATACTGATAGACCAACATTAATATGTACACAAGATTACATGCACCTGAGGCATTGGACCATTTGCTGTGCCGATGACATAAAATGTCTTGAAACCCACTAAATTGAAATCTAAAATGTACTGTTTGTATTATGAATTTATGGTTAGAGCTGTTGTACATGTATCACCAATATAAGGTTGATGTGAAATGTTTTCGTCGAGAGAAATATGAATTTCAGATAAGCTGTCAGAAAGATGGGGGAAACACAGACGTGGCACTAATGAAGCTTGTCTTTTTTAGCTGGACTGCAAAATAACGAACATATTTATGATGGTAAAAGTGCACCAGTTCTTTTGATTGCATACTATCAGTGCAGAACGTGGGACTATGATTAGGTTATTATTGTAAAACAGGATTCAGGATGCAAACACTTCATCTCAGCTGCCATGGGGTGATTATTTTGAGCAAGATCCAGCATTTCTTAATAGAACTGTTTGCATACATGCAGTGACACCAAAGAAAAGGAAAAGACAACTAGTATCTGATAATCCAGTCATGTAATGCCAAATATCACGGACATGCAAAAATGCTTCTTTTGATTATGATGATGGTCAGGTGATGCTGACACCAAACATGACAATAAGATGGATTTGTTAAAAATAATCACTATGGCAAGGATCAGATTACAGCTTAAAATAGTTGCAGAGCCTCAGTGGGTAGCTGAATACACTTTTGCCCAGCTTCAATGCATAGAAACATCTTAGAGTCAATTGATATTTTCATATGATTGGATTTTTGCCAGATATGCCAATAAGGCAGATGATTGTTGGAAATCGCTTGACAGGAGACCCACACACCTTTTAATAACACAAATGGATGAAACTCATTCCTGCTAGTCTGGAAACTGGGTATCTTCTCTTCAGAATTTTAATTTACCTCAGTTCACTCTTCTTTATTATTTATTTGGTATGATTTGTTGCAATATGTACCATGAGTAGAAACTCCCATTATTCCGCCTCCTCATCTGAACAGAGAGCCTCTTGACCCGTTTCATTAGATTGATTCCATTAGCAACTGCTTTGCGTGTTTGTAGAAGCAAAATGGGTACAGAGTCTTTTTATACCAGTCTTGTGTAAGTTTTTATATTGTGTAATGAATGCCAGTACATAACAAAATGTGTCCTCTATGACTGGTGCAGTAGCTTTCTGTATATAGCATTATTGTTTTTGTGGGTTTAAGCACAACAACTCAATAGTCCTTCCAAGATTTACAATATAACCATAAACATCAAAGCCTGAAAGGGTGTAAATGTTTACATTCAATAGCACACTACATGTGTAGGAACTGGGAAGCACACAAGAATGTACATGTATGACTCCCCTTTAAGGTTTTCCTATATCAAAGTGCTCAAAACTGTTCCAAGTTAACTTTATTCTAAATGATGTGTATATAGAGCTTTGTGTTTCACCTGATTTATTTGTAGGTCATTGGGGAAGAAATTAATTATTCAAATGTGATATTGGCATCACATATTTCATTGATCTTGGTTAAGAACAATATCATGTCAAGAAAATGACATAGGGCAGGCATGGAGCATTTGAAAGTGATAGGTGCTAATGCAGGCAGCAGTGAATGGGTGTAATCAGAGACCAAAAAGAAAAAATAACATGAAATACACAAATTACTTGTGTGATCCACATCTGCAGTTTTCCAAAGACAAGGCTTTTCATTATATCACCCTGTGCAACAGGGGGACATATACTGTTTTCGTATCCGTTTCTTATGCTTTTTCCTCTCGTCCTCTTCATTCTCCCCCTCTTCCACATTGTTGCCACACAATAACTCAAGAAAGATTTGACTTGGGAAGTTAAAATTTTTTGTCTGTGTTCCCAAATAACACCTTGATTGGGATTGCAAATTGGTGACCTTGACATATTTTTGAAGGTTACATGGGTATTTCACCTAAAATAGACCCAAAATGATAACTCCCCAAGTATTTGACTTGGGCTATTGAAATTTTGTACAATTTTAAACCATAATACAAACTAGGTTACGATTGTAGGTGGGTGACCTTGACTTATTTTTCAAGGTCATGTGGGCATGTCATCTAAAATCAACACAATGCAATAACTCTGTAAGGATTTGACTCAGGAGGTTGAAATTTTGCATGGTTGTGTACCATAATACAAACTAGGTTTGGATTGTAGATGGGTGTGCTTGACCTATTTTCAAGGTCACATGACCACTTTTTAAAAATCATTGCAGACGCACTTGAAAAGGATTTGACTGAAGAGGTTAAAAAATTTTGTGTGATTATGTTTCTACATAAAACTTTTATAAGACTTTGCTTGTGATTACAGATGTTTGACCTTGACTTGTTTTTCAAGGTCACAATTACTTCCTTGAAGTTGCAGAAGCGATAAGGCAAGAACCACTTAAGGTAGCAGCTTCAGATTGTCTGATTATGTATCTGTATAAGAGCTAGGTTGAGATTGTGGATGAGTGATCTTGACCCATTTTTCAAGGTCATCCTTCCATTTTCTCCTTCCATTTTCTCCAAAATTGTTGCAGACTTGATAAATCCAGAAGGATTTGGCTTGGGGAGGTTGAAATTTTGTGTGATCATGTACGAATATAAAAGCTAGGTTGGGGATTGCAGATGGGTGAACTTTGAGCTATTTTTCAAAGTCACATGGGCATTTCCTTGAAAATCATCATGTAAATAACTCCAGAAGGATTTGACTCAATAGTTGAAATGTTATGTGATTATGTACCAATATGAAACCCATCTAAGATTATGGACGGATGACCTTGATCCATTTTTCAAGGTCACACAAACTTTTCTTTGAAGTGATAAGCGGATGCAACTGATAAGGGCGCACAGAGAGACATTTGATTTTCTGTTTGAAAATCAGCCTGGTCTAGTTGATGCCTACAACCCAGAGTGTTTTTGAAAATTGTGGTTAGCATGTCCAAAATTTGGTCACTGGCAACTTTTGCAAAAACAGATTTTTAAGCAGCTTTGCCATACAGACATACTCATGTACATGTAATTCTATTTTAATATATGAATATTCAGTGCAAAATTTGTTGTATTAAGCCCTACTAAATTACCTGCTAAGCCGAATGTTCAAGTATTTACAACAATCCATAGCAAGCAATCTGTTCAAGTACTGTGAATTTTGAATTTCAGTTGTGTTCTTATTTTTATTGAATTTGCCATAACTGGGACACATAAATCCTTACAACCATAACATTAACTATTTGAGATGACAGGATTCTGCTACTTGTGGTAATGCCCCTAAGCAGCAGCAGATTGGCTCCCAAGCCCAATTATGCATCATCTTTGTTTACCACAAAGGATTATGGGAGAAGCAGAGGGGGGGGGGGGGGGGGGGGCTATCCGAGACGCTTAATGCAAGGCATAAACATATCAAATATGTTATCAGCATGGCTGAAGTTTTAATAATTTTAGAGAGAAACTGTGTGCCAGGAGCAAACTTACCATTTGACTTTACAGCAGACGACAGCAAGGAAGATTTACAGACATGGCTACGCTGTCTCCATTTGTTATCTAGCCCAAGTTTTTCATGTTCGTTTTGGCATGGGTTTGTAGGGTGTTGATCCAGTTAGTGTGGGTAGCTTTAGATGCCTTGGTGTTGTACATCTCAATGTTTTCCTTTGAAAATTGTGTGCAAAGTTCTTATTATGTGGTTCTGTCACACTTTCCCATTCTTTTGACCACTGGAATATGCTTGGTGTTTTGTTCATACAAGTTTTCTGGCTCCCTTTGAAATGCAAACTACACACAGCCATCCATTTGGAGTGGAGCCATATGCTGTTTCTAGTAACTGTCACCATTTTTATGTCTCACCATGCAACCGGGGACATACTGTTTTTGCATCCATTTCTCCCGCTTCTTGTTCTTCTTCAACACATTTGCGAATGCGATAACTAAAGAAAGGTGTGACTCCAGAAGTTGAATTTTTTTTGTGAATATGTTCCTCTATAAGACCTTGCTTGGGATTGCAAATTGCTGACCTTGACATTTTTTTCAAGGTCGCGTAGGTATTTCATCTAAAATTGATGCGAACGGGATAACACCGCAAGGATTTGACCTAGGAGATTGAAATTTTGCTTGAATATGTACCATACTAGAAGCTAGGTTGAAGTTGTAGATGGGTCACCTTGACCTGTTTTCAAGGTCACATGAACTTTTAAAAAATCATTGCGGACACACTTGAGAAGGATTTGACTTAGGAGGTTGAAATTTTGTGTGATCATGTTTTTATATAAGACTTTTGTAAGACGTTGCTTGTGATTGCAGATGTTTGACCTTGACATATTTTTCAAGGCACAAGCACTTCCTTGATGTGACAAGCTGCAACCACAATAACTCGAAGAAAGATTTCACTTGGGAAGTTGATTTTTTTTCTGAATATGTTTCTATATAATTCCTTGCTTGGGATTGCAAATTGATGACCTTGACATATTTTTCAAGGTCACATGGGTATAATTTCATCAAAAATAGAAACAAACGCGACAACTCCACAAGGATTTAACGTAGGAGATTGAAATGTTGCGTGATTATGTGCCATAATAGAAGCTAGGTTGGAATTGTAGATGGGTCACCTTGACCTATTTTCAAGGTCACACTAACACTTATAAAAAAATCATTGTGGACACGCTTGAGAAGGATTTGACTGAGGATTTTGAAATTTTGTGTGATTATGTTTCTCTATAAGACTTTTATAAGACGTTGCTTGTGATTGCAGATTTTTGACCTTGACCTATTTTTCGAGGTCACAGGGGTATTTCCTTGAAAATAATTGCAGACGCAATAATTCCAGAAGAATTTGACTTATGAGGTTGAAATTTTGTATAAATATATACTAGTATGATAACTAGGTTAAGAATGTAGATAAGTAAGCTTGACCTATTTTTCAAGATCACAGAGCAATTTTCTCCAAAATTATTGCAGACATGATAACTCTTAAAGTATATAAGTTTTAGGAGGTTGAATTTTGTGGGATTGTGTAACTTTATAAGACCTCACTTGGGATTTTAAGTGCATGACCTTGACCTATTTTTAAGGTCACCCAAGCGTTTCCTTGAAATTGCTGCAGATGCTATAAGTCTTAAAGAATTTGAGTTAGGAAGTTGAGAGCGACAACTAGTAAGGGCGCACAGAGAGACATTTGATTATTTTTTTTTGGAAAATCAGACTATTCTGGTTTCCTTTTTTTTTCCTTTTTTTAGTCGGTAATCTGTAGAAACTTTGATGTGGTGTCTTTCTTGTTGAGCTGGTGCACTGAGGCCAACAGCAATTGACTGTATTTTGACTGTACACTAATAACCAAGTTAAGAGTTCTACATAGAGCTGAGTGTTGGCTGTGTATACGTATATATTTGTTTGCTACACTTGCCAAGCCAGATAAGTCCCCCCAATGTACCCATAAGCCTTTGCAACAATCATTATCATTAATAGGTAAAAATATTGTTCTTTAGAGCCTGGCTACTTCAAAACTTCTGTATCCAATATCAGTAATACACACTGATGATAATATTGTCAAACAAGTAAAGTCTGCAATATATCAATTTATATGGAATAACTCCGCGCATAAAGTGAAAAGTTCAATCATGCACCAGAGTATCTTAAATGGAGGACTTAAAATCACACATTTTGATACACAAGTCCTTGCTCTTCAGTTAAACTGGGTGAAATGCATTTTTAATAACGTTAAAGCTAAATGGCTTGTCGTCTTCCAAAAATTCATTCTGGAAATAGATATTAAGGATCTCTTGATGAGTAGATGTTACTTGAATATTTCACAATATAGTTTACCATTGTTCTATCAAGACATTATCTCTGCCTGGAAATTATTTCGAAATTTTGCTCACCTCAAACATTTTAGTGCTA
The DNA here is from genome assembly GCA_964020975.1 of Hermodice carunculata. Classification (NCBI taxonomy): domain Eukaryota; kingdom Metazoa; phylum Annelida; class Polychaeta; order Eunicida; family Amphinomidae; genus Hermodice; species Hermodice carunculata. The sequence goes on along the minus strand of CAXHWN010001880.1, from coordinate 344,118 downwards.
TTTGTGTGAGTTCTTGTGGTTTAACGCATTTATCATGGTTGGTGGGAAAAGCTGTATTTTATTAACAGTGGTATAAAAAAGGAATTAAATTTATAGGTGATATACTAAGTATGCGTGGAGAATTCCTTAATATAGAAGAATTGCAAAATAAGTTCAATATACAAATAAATTTTCTTGAATATTACTCATTGATATCAGCTATACCTCGAGAATGGAAAGAAAAGTTGCATTTAAAAAATATACATTTTACAGAAAATCCTTCTACTGTATTTTTAATCATTAATGGCAAGAAAAAGAATATCAAACATATCAGTTGTAAAGAATTCTATTGGTTTATTATAGAAAATGAGATGCATGAAGTTCCTACAGACATACTTAACGTTGAGATAGAAGAATGGAGTAAAATATTCGGTCTTGCATTTAAATTCACTAAAGAAAGCAAACTTCAAGCATTCCAGTTCTCAGTTATACATAGATTTGTTGTGCATGATGCAAGACTGTACAAAATGGGACTGGTTGATTCTGAACTCTGTAATCTTTGCCACCAAAAAGACACAATTTTACATAGATTTTGGAACTGTCAATATATTAATGCACTTTGGACGCATTTTCAAAACTGGTTTAATAGTTGTAATTCACAAGTGTTAACATTATATGCAAACAACGTTATTCTCGGTTATTACGAGATGCCGAACAAATATGCTTTGAATAATTGTTTATTACAAACCAAATATTACATTCACAAAGAAGCAGAATATCTCATTCATTGAATTTTTAAAGTACCTGAAATATAAAATAACTATTGAACAGCATATATTGAATTCTAATGGGAAGCAACATATTTTTGAGAAAAGATGGCTAAATATAGTGGAAAGTCTGTAACTATGTATTATAAATGTATTTTACTTTGACACAAAGACTCTTAATGTATGCACACTACAATAATTTCTATGTGTTCACAATGTACATTTGATATGTATGGAAATGTTCAATAAAAAAAAAAAAAAAAGCCTTTGCAACAAATACGCGTATACATCATAAGGCGATAGGACTATTTATGAACTAAAGATAAGGTGAGGAAAAACAGCAAATAGTCATGTTGCCAAAGTAAATCACTATGACAGTTATTGGGTCACAGGTTTCTTGGGTATTAATCACTAGGTGGCAGCACCCTACAATGCACTGATATCCAGTGGTGTTTTGGTTGACATCACAACCACAATTTAATGCTGGCAGTGTCAGCTTTAGAAAGGAACACCATGGGGTCTCAGCCAGTGCTTGAATAACCAAGGACCTTGTTTAACTAGAAGTGGAAATAAGTCATTGGCTTCCAGTGTCAGGCACTGTGTCATAAGTCTCCTTGAGATCACACCAGGCTATAACCCAGACTGTTCAACTGTCGTCTGGACATTAGATCGGTTTTGTTCAAAACATGATCAATCTGTTGTAGAGTAGATGGTCAGGTTGCATACATATCTGAACATTTGCAAGTCATTGAGGTCCATATCTGTTGGCCACATGGTACAGTAGAAATGCTCACAAGAAATAATTTAGTGATGGTACAGAATTCAGTATTGCTTCATAGTTTTTAGCCCCTGAACCTATCTGCTGACTGGGTATTGTTGTGATCATGTCAGCTTATATGACTGTGCTGTGATTTTTATCTTGGCTGACTTGTCAGCACTGCAGAGTCTCAGGCACTGTTTGAGTGACCAATATCAAGAGGTTATTTTTACTGATGTCATGTTTGCCAGTTTTTAAGCATCACCCATTGTGGAAAATGTATACTTGCACAATATTACAAGCATTCTTCAAAAAGGTCTTCAAAAGTACATCAAACTACCATATTTTGTCATAAAACATGTCAACCTTCTTTGCTACACTTCTTTGAGCAAATCATGGTGCTTAAACAACTGTGCTCTGATCATTTCTTTGTTTAGATATGCAAGCTCTTGCCAATAAATTTTCTTCCATGGCAACCTCCTTCCATAGTTCACATTTTGTACACCAGACAGCAACAAATCAAAACAAGCAAGGAAAAAACCTGTGGGTAGTTCTTTCATTGTTACTTATTAGTCTTGGTCTTGAAGTTGTGGCACAAATATGATGGATTTTCAGTGACATAGTCCATCTTTAGAAATGAACAAAGAAACTACACAGGAACAAAAGCTGGTAGATATTCATGAGAGTGGATGCGATGCAAGTTGCTGGTGTGTGTTGAGACATGAACTTAGTGAAAGTGCCATTGACTCTTTCAGTACCACTCATGCGTAAAGTCGGTGTACTATACTAAAGTCAAACTAGCTTGAATTATCGTTTGAATCTCAAATTCATATTCATCATAAACAGACCTTTCATTCAAGTACCAGCATGTCTCGAGTTCCAGTGAAAATATCCCAGGTCAGCAGCTTTTCTCGGTGTGCATTGGGCGCATTGTGTTCAATATGTGCCGAGAAAAGCTGTTGACTTAAATCCAAAATCTGGCACCTAAAGAGTTAACTGACTGCATGATCTTCAGACTTGGCCATCTCAAGACAAAGTTCAGTTTCTTGTACAATAGTTTCTGGTCGATCATAATTCAGAGTTGATATATGTAGAATGTGGGGAAAATTTGAATGATTTTTATTGAGTAAATGAAGTAATGGTACAAACAAGTGGTGGAGCCTGCACTGATTGCCTATGAATGGTTGATTGCTTTATGTGTGCGTAGCCTTTGTTCTAATATTTTTTTACCGGTATATTATGTAAAGGTATCTGGCATTTAGCCTGATTTGATGACCAAATTCATATTTGCATGTTATACACAACTGTACACTTACCACAGGGAATTATGGCATGTGATCATGATGTATACAGTCTGTCAGCATGTATGCAGTTTTAGGTAAGTGTGAAAAGCTCCCAAACATGGAGCTTTAAACTTTGAATGGACCAAACAGCTGAAAGGATACCACCCAAACACATTCAAGTGTTGATCACCAAAACAGTTTACACATTAGTGTCCAGTTTAAAAGGAGGAAATGCAATGATATATAGATAGGGGATGGTGGGATGGACAGCCCATGGAGAAGAATGTTGGGTTGTCAATGCTGGGCAAAACAAGTAAAAGAGGTGTGGTCCACCTTATCACTGTGGCAAGCCATGCCAAGTTTGGCCATTCACCCTGACTAAATTCAATAGAGCAACGGCCATGGCTGCATACAAGATGAATGACTGGACGAGAGGAGAGCAGGCCAGGCCACAGACCAGCATCTATTCTACTCATCGCTCAAACAGCAGGATGTGCCTGGACTTCACCAGGTCTGCCATGCGTCCATTTCATCTCTGAAATGGACAGCTTCCCATGGCCATGGTCACTGACATGTACACTAAGTACAGCCTCCATTAGCCATTTATTCTATCTGTCCCTGCCTCACTCCCATGGCTCTGGCCTCAAATCCCAGTCGGCCCTGATGGTCCCAGATCTCACCATCATGAAGAATGAGCGAATGGAAAGATATTTCAAGATAGGTTTATTGAAAGGATCAATTTGTGGAATGAAATAGATATGTAAGTGGTAGAACTGGTCAGCTTCTGGGGAAGGTGATGGGCAGCCACTTTTATTGTGAGAAATGAACTGCACAATCAGGCATAGCATTTACATTTTGAATCCCATGGAATCTAAGTCCTTCCGTGCAATACTAAAATGGCATAATTCAGTAGAGAAAGTGTGATTGTATCATGTGGCATATGGTCCAAACTCTAAATGGTCTTGGCTATCTGCATGTCAGGATGAGCCAAATGTCACCCCTGACCCTTTCCTGTCAGTTTCCATTCTGGACTCTTTTTACATAGGGAGATAGTGTAAACACCATAGGTATAACATGCATAAGGGGCCCATCTCATTGATAATGCTTGAGCACATGATTGTGACCAGCCTTCAGTTAAAAAATCCAAGCAAGACCATTAAGAGCTAAAATTTGATTCTTTAAAATTTCCACATGAATTATCCTAATTAGTTGTTGAACTGAGAGGAGGAGTGAGGTTGCTATCTTTCAGGGATACACATCTGAGTCAAGCGGTGAATCCTGTCCTGGCAGGGCCTGCTGAACACCCATGCTTATCAGTTTGGCTGATACAGTCTGTTTCACAAATTTACATGTTGAACTTAATAGAGTAAAAAAACACTGAAACAGTGTATATTTAGCTTAGGATAGGCATTAACGGAAGAGACAGGCATAGATCTTGAAGAATAAATGGCAAAGGCATAAAAGATCCGAGTCTGCTCCAGTGATCCCTCCCTGGCTTCTACCATGAGAAGCTATCAGAATAACCTTGGACCTCCCATTCATTAACAAACAACTAATGGAAAAGCTGAAAGAATTTACCTCTCCGCCCTATTTTTAGCAAACAGCAAATAAGAGGCTGATTTTCCACCTGTACCCAGTCCTGCATTAATTAATAGCCAATGACAGACAGATGTAGCTGACTGTGCTCCTGGACACCATCAATAAATGACCAATCACAGGCTCTAATGGAAACTTCACCCTTCCCATTATAAACAAGCAGACACAGGCTTGCAGGATGACTATATGCCACTCTCAAGATAATATATGTCACGTCAACTTCAATATATATACAACATTCAGCATAAAACAGAAAGACTGATAGTGTTACATCAATGATGTTGACTGTTGACAGTGTTTGCATCATTGACAGCGTATGTGTGACACAGGCAACTAAATTTAAGCTTGGCTGATTTGTCCACTGTCTACTTGGTACCCTGTGTTAAGGAACCACTTTTGGATAAGTCCCATCATGGCTGGTCTCTTTAGATGTGTTAATGACAAGTTTCGTGTGATGTTACTTCCTGTTTCGCTCCATAGGCAGTTCTGTCCACAAGAACACGTGTTGACTATTAACCCTTTCAGTGCCAACTGTGACTAAAGTTGAATTACTGAAAACGAACTGGTCTGAATTATGATGAGGGTGTTAGATTAATGTTCCTTGTAAAAAGCCTTTCATGCCAGCAAGCCTATAGTTACGTAGAATATACATGTAGAAGTCCTGGTCGGCAGCTTTCCTTGGCACACTTTGGGTGCAGTGCATCTAAAGCATGCCAAGGAAAGCTGTTGACTCAGTCCAAAATGTGGCACTCAGGGTTTCCGCCAGAGAGTAAAAAGGGTAAAATAGCATACCCTAAAAAATCTGAAGGGTACTTTTGCTTACCCTAAAATTTTAGCAGAAAAGAACAATTTTAGCATATATTACCCAGAAATACCCCATAAAGTCTTCATTATTGGAATTTTTACTTGAGAATATGAATATTTGAGTACCCTAAAATTTCACTCTGGCAGAAACCCTGGCACTGAAAGAGTTCATGAAGCCACAGATAGTGACAGTTGTCACAGTGGGAAAGTGCGGTGTCTTTGGTGATGCAAGCCAAGAGAGGGACACTTGGTTTATCAGTAAAACAAAGTAGTTATTGTCTCATTGTGCATACAGCAAAAGAAGAATACATGCAGAACCAAAGAAGTGATTGACATATAGACAAGTTCTCATTTGTTGCATGATATTGTAGTCTTCTTCATGTGATGTTCCTACAATGAAAGGCCAACTCCCCTGACCTCCTTATAAGGCCACTGGCTTCATACAGAAAGTGTGTATTTCTCTTGTATTGGCTAATGTGGCCACATTTCTGAGGGTAGTAGGGATAACATAATAATAGGAGGGCTGTTGGAGAACCATTTTTGTATCAAGATAAGAGAGACTGGCATGTTTTCTTTGTATGAAATTTATTTCAAAAACTTTAAAACATCATTCAGTTTTACTCCAGCATGTTTATAAATTTGCAAGCCTTTCTCAGTTTTTGGGTCAGTGCCATTAGTATGTGCCAAGGATGAATAGGCCAGATTACAATTAACAATTTTGTGTGCATCAGCTGAGTACACAACCAATGTACAAGGTTAATGTGGGCTACAGATGTGTACCCCCATTGGATTGTATGGGAAAGTAACCTTGAGGAAACTGTTTTCTATTGCAGTTGCAGTTAATCAAAGCCATGTGATCATTAGATATGTAGATTTACCATAGGAAACTTGATGTTTCTACATCCAGGGGTTCAGTGTTACTTAGGTGAAGATTACAGTGGCAAGTAATGGGTATACTATACACTAGTGGAGTGAACCTGACTGAAGCATTTCCTTCAGGATGGGCAAAAGAACCTGCCATTCTTGTTTCCTGTTCCTACAACTCTTTGATTCTGGTACCTGGACATGTGGTTGGTTATTTCTGGCTTTGTACAACCAACCATGCAGAGTACCTGGTGTTGCCACGGGCATGGTGGTTTTGGGTTGATGTTGCAGCACAAGATCAAGGAGGTTGGTCCTGTATCTCCCCAGGATCAGCATCAGCTGTCAGGCTGGCCAGGTTATTATTTCTCACCCTGTAGGCACCACCCTGTAAGCAACAAGTACATGTACATGTAAACACAATCCATCATTGTTTTTAATGCCACACTCTTCCAAATTCCTGACAAGTACATACTTGACAGAGACATGCAAAAAGTATAAAGATGTGGACCAACACACAGTGCATCACACAGTGAGACAGAACATTTCAAATTTCTCGTAGTCATCAGTAATTCTTGTCTGCAGCATAAATATCTTGGGGCTTTGCCATGCAGAATATGAATGTATTCAGCTCAGTGACACCTGGGTGTTCAGCATTGTCAATATATTTGTAATTTTGGGAATGTGCAGTTTCGGGTTTCTTGTTATATAATATGTCACAGTATTTTTAGTCGTACAGATGCGATAGAATGAGGAATATGTGGCCCACTGTGGTGGGTGTCAGGAACGTCCTTGTAGGCCATGTTTCCCATAGAGATGTTCAAATTAACCACACATGTATATGTATGACTTGTCTGTCTGTAATGGAGATCAGACCTCAGGGATGCAGAAATGAAATAAAAGTTAAGCATGTTGATCCATGATATATGGTGTGTAGGGTATGTGTGTGTGTGTATGTTGGACACACTGTGAGAGGTCTCTCATGTTGCTGAATATAAGGAGCAGGTCACCGAGGTCATGTAGCTGGACAAGCAAAATTATTGGCAAAAAAATAAGTATTATAATATCCATAATGCAAGTCCACATGAAAAAAAATCATGAGATTCTACTGCAATTTCATAATTTCTTGTTAAGATTTTGTAAAAAGGAGGAAATTGCCAAATTCACTTCCACTTGACCAGTTTTGTCCATGTGAAGGTCACAACAGACAGACATGGTCAAGTATGCATGCAGTTATATGCACAGTTACCTGTAGCATGTATGATAAGGGTGAGTCAGTCTGATAATCAAAGGAATGAATAGGTCAAGGTCAATGTATCTCAGCTTACTTGGCTTCATCTTCTTCATAGACATGGACATATCCTGACTCAGTGACTGACTCACTCTCTGAGTACAAAGTGGATATGGTCCCCTTGTTAACAAGCCTGCTTGTGATGGTGCCACATATCACAGATGTGGCATTCCTACACATTGTATTTCTGCAATAGAGCACAAAGGTTCACAGGGGAGACTTTCCGCAGTGAAGCTAGAAGATTCACTGTAGAGACCAACTCAACCTGAAAACAGATCTCATTACCAGATAATTGCATGTTGGCATTTTCAAACACTTTTTTAGAAAAGAGATTACTAATGGCAGTGTTGTGTACCAGTATTTGAAGCTTATGAAAGTTCCTTCAAAGTACCTGTAGTTATTTGGGTAAACTGAAATTTTTGGTTTATTTTCAGTCTTTTGTATGCATGGGTGAAAGTTTTCTGTTTTAAAACAGAATTCTGTTTTGAGCAATATTTTGCAAAAATATTTCAATCAGGATATGTTCTAAAACATGCAAATTCAGCAAGAAATGAGGGATGAAAATTTTCAAGGGGTGTTTTCTGCTTTGCAAAAATTTTTGGCTTTCACCCATGTGTATGCATTTTGCTTTTGCCAGTGGTAATGCTGGAATTGTTTAATTGTAATGCAAGTTGCAGTGTGTTCTTTTCGGTTTTTGGAGTTTAAAAAGTGACTATTTTCAGTACTCATCTGTCTGTCTTGTCCTTGTGTTTGTTTCTTATCTGTTGATGCTGTCCTGTAAAATACATTTCTTCTTCATGAGAGAAATTTGTATGGGGCAAAGCCCTATTTCCTGATTCTATCAAGTTTTATTGTCATATTAATGACAAGTAGGATATTTCAGTTAAATAAAATATTTTCTTACCAATGGTGTCATTGGTGGCACAACCTCTCATATGTTTCAGTGTAGTGATAGGTTCAAAGGATCTGTCAGGTTTGCATGCATATCATGTTGATACCTGATAAAATATCAAGTTTTCCATGTTTTGTCATTTGGTCTTTAATCCTTCCCCACTCATCATCACCCAAAATTGCCTTGCCATAAATTGTCCTTTGTGTCAGTGTCTTATCTATGTTTATTGATGGTAGGAAACATTTTTGGGGAGAATTGTAAATGAGATCAATTATGACAGTATGCCCCAGGTCAACAGTGTCCTTTGCAAATTTGCCCAACTCATGTCCTAGAAAGCTGTTGACTAAAGTCTTAGTTTAACCAAGAAAGGGCTAAAGGCCTGTATCTGAGCAACAAACAACTGAAGCAGACAAAGGATTTTATATCTGTGGATTTGTTTGCCACACAATCCAAGGCCAAAATGTATGAAAGTGTGCACCTGAATCTGAATGAGGCAATTTGATGTTGATCCTGCAGTTTGTCTTTTTAGCTCAGCTGGCTTATCAGCCAGCAGAGCTTATGCCATCGCTCTTCGTCGGTTATCCGTTCACAATAGATATTTTCAGCTTCTTCCCCAAATCTGTCAGCCAGATTCACTTTAAACTTGGGAGCAGTGTACCGTGGGTGGGTCTCTACCAAGTTTGCTCAATTGGTTATGGTCCAGTGATTTTTGGATTTTTTTCTTTGTCTTTTTTTCTATGAGCAAATCTTAAAAAATCTTTATCCCCAAAACCGCTCACCTAATTGTTTTGATATCACACAGGACCACATCCTAGTGACTCCTAGTTCTTACTTTGTTCATCAGGTGCTATTGCATTTTTTTTTTCAATTTTATATGATATTTTTGTGTGTTTTTTCTATTTTTGACTTTTTCTCCAGAACCATCACTCAGATTAAGCTGAAACTTGGTGGATATGTTCCTTGTGAACATGTCAAACAAAGTTTTTTCACTACGGCTGATCACACAGCCCTTTAGTTACAAAATGTTAGAAGTAATATTGCCAATATCTCAAGTGAATCTTAAGTTTATACATTTTGTAAAAAAAAATAACCAGCTACGCATCAATTAATGCCACAGCACTAGGTTGGAGATTGAGTCAGTAGCTTACCGCAGCACATTTTGGGTACAGTGCCTCCCAAATTGTGCTGAGGAAAGCTATTGACCTATATTATATTCTTATCTATTGTAGAATTATAGGCATCATGGCATTGGAATGAAAGGCCTTTCTGGGAGAAATTCAAATCTGGAACCATTGTGCTTCACATAGGCATGATTTGCTGTAATTACATTAAATTGTAGCATTGAAAAAAAAGAAAGCAAAAGTGGAAAATAATTTGTCCCAAGAGTATGGGTGTGGACATCTGTTTACAATATCAAGGCAGCTAATTTGTTTTATATTAAACATAGGGAAGTGATTATGTGTTCTTACTTTGACTACCACTTCCTGTGCTATTTTATGGTGCTTTATAGTGAAGTTATGGGGGGCATTCACCCACAAGGCTAAAAAGGAACACCTGATGTATGTTAACAACAGTTATTCTGACTCAGACAAGTAAACTTAGGGAAAATTTCGTTGGGTAAGATTTAAACTGACTGGGTGACCAAGTGATCAGTGGAGGAATTGCAGATGTGACAGGCAGGGTTTCCTCCAGAAAGAAAAAAAAGAAAAGGGTACAGAAACATGCCAAAGGCATGTCCTGAGCAGGACACCTGCATCCACTCTCATAAAGTTTTTGATGAGATGCACTAGAATTGATTCTACAACACCTCTGGTAGTTCTGCAGAGCTGATTCAGTGACAATTTTAGGGTACAGGGCTATGCTCTTTAACCCTTTCCCCCTTAAATTAAAACTAAGTCAACAGCTTTCCACGGCATGGGTTGGGCACTAAGTGCCCAACCTATGCCAAGGAAAGCTGTTGACCTGGGGCATATGATCCTCATAGGGCTCATCTCCAAGTCTCATTCAAGATTGTTTTTCATCACTGTTGAAATTAGTTGAAAATGCTGAAGCAGACGACATTTGACCACCAGCCAGTTTTGGCCGGTTTAAGGGGGAAAGGGTTAAAAAAAAAAAATTAAGGGTATGGAAATTTACCCATTTTACTCACTGGCAGAAACCCTGTAAGGGTGTACTGTTAATGCTACCAGATTGGTGCCCAGCCAGTACTCCAGGTGTGTGTTCGTGACAAGAATATGAGGTTATTGCAAATGGATGAGAAGTGTATCATTGCCCCTCTCCCTTTCTCCCCCCCCCTCCACTCCAAAGTAAAAAGCAACAAAAAACATGTGCTGTTGCTTATGACATACAAGATAATTTTCATGGCCATAGTAGTACACAGTCATAAATATATGTCTGTAACACAAATCAAGAAACAGTGTGAAATCTCCTTTAAGACTCTACCAGTGCCGCCACCTGCTACCCCATCATTAAAAAAACAAACAAAATGTGCTTTAATAGTATGTGGGATTGTGTGTGTGTTTTATTTTTTTTACGTTTTTTCTTTTTTGTTTGTCTTTTTGTTGTTTTTTTTGTTTGTTTTTTGTTTGTTTGTTTTGTTTTTGTTTGTTTTTTGTCTTTTTTTGGTAAGAGGCAGACTTAGTCGTAATCAAAGCAGCAAAATAATTCTTAATTAAAGCAAAAATGTCTGCAAAAAAGTTACTTTTCAAATTTTCTTGATACTCTTTACTTCAGTGCAAACATTAATGAAAATTTATTACAATCTGAGATCGAGGTTATCTTATAAAAACATGGCAATTTGGGGGTTCTTGTTTTTTAAATTCAAGTGCCATGCTAGCTTATTACCAGAGGGAGAGAGAGAGAGAGAGAGAGAGATTTTATTGCCAGGTCATGTTGGAGTTGACACAATAATATGTGTCACAGGTCACCCAATATAAGTAATGTAAGGAAAATATTTAGCTTGCATAATCAGGATTACGAAAACAATTATACAGATTATGGTCAGTTGTATGAACAGATCACAAGGGGTAGTTTGGCAGTTATGTCTGGTGTGCTGGCTAGCCTGGGGGTGGAGAGTGAGGTACAGATTATGTGATGGTGGTGTAGATGTGCAGCTTTGACAATTAACATACAGAAGGTGCTTGGTGAGGTGGAGATAAAAAGATGACTTTAAATGCAAACATAGGAAAATTAATATTTTGCAAAGCTCCTGACCTGAGTTAGCTTTCACAAAAACTACATTAAGATTTCATGTACTACAAAATTTAAAGTATATGTGAAATGAATCAAATTTGCCACTTAAAAAAAAAAACGATATATTTGGCTAGACTGAATGGTATCCCACTTCCCACACACACTGGCAACACAAGCTATTTACTATGCTCCGATTTATCCTGTAAAGCCTAAGGGCAACCTTGCCTTTGCCTAAATTAGAAAGGCCTGAAAAACATCTTATCTGGCTGAAAAGTCTGAATCAACAGCAATTCCTGTTGGTGTTTTTGCTTTCTCTCCACAGCCAAATATAACCAAACTAAAGTTGTGAACTTGGGATATGTGGAGTCTTGGAGGGTCCCACTACCGCTTTCATTTGTATACTGAATTATTGGGAGTTTTTTAGTTGTGTTTGTAGGTGGCTCTGGAAAATATTTTTAGGATATAAATTTTGGCCAGTGAGACTAAAAAGGGCAATATCTGCATACTTGTATGCACATAAACATGATGAAACATGCGTCTTTGTGTTTTCTCTTTTGTCGTTCTCTATCCTTTTAATCATTTGTTTTTTTAAGATAATTCTGTTGGTGGTTATGTGCTTTGAATGGACAGAGAGCAGTCAGAAAAAGAGGAAAAGGACCAGACTGCCTGAGGGCAGGAGATGGACATGTACAAAGGCAACAAGGAGATCATTTCCTTGACTTGGCACTAAAAGGCCATTTTCATACACATCATTGTTAAATGAGAATTGAATTCTTTTGCATCTGCTGTGTTGGGACATCAGACACAAAGTATGAGAAGCAAAATGATAAAAAGAGAAAGTTGTTTTCATGAGAAATGTGCTGGAACTGCATCTCTCCACATGGGTGTTGTAGCCGAAAGAGCACAGAGGGGCAGGTCTCACGGGTTAATAGTTCACTTGTTGTATGGTACCAGACCCATAGCTCACACACATGCACATCTGGCTTCCTCATGGGCAGGGTTCTCCCTGCATCTCTTCCCACTTCCTGCTTTGTCAACCCAGTCTATAGAATACAGGATGACATATAAAATATTGATTGTCACATGTCATTGAAGTTGATACATATATGTAGGAGACTACATGTTTCATTTGTGTTTGTATGTTTGTTTACATTTAAATTTATTTTTAAACAATAAATTTCAAGATATTACATAAATTTATATAGTTATGGGGACACAGAGATAGCTCTAGAAATACATGTGGTTTATTTCATTCAGCTGTATTCAAACAATGCTTAAATGCCTGATCCCTGAGCCTTGCAACCAAGCCAAGAGATTTTGGATTATGATCTAGAAAGGCTGTAAATTGACAGTGGAGACACCAGGACCCATAGACATTCTGTGCAACCAGTCAAATTATATCAAGCCAAGCCATGTTTAAAGCTTTCACAGCCAGCATCTGTAACACCCACCCACCCAAAAAGGTTATATTGCCATGTTTAGGCATTTACTACTGTATGTCATGAGTTTTATTTTTTTTTAGCATATGTCTGTTGCAGCCAGTTAGCTCAGAGTTAACATAATGAACACTATGCTGCCACCTGGTGCTCTGTAACAATATGATCCCACACAAATGCAACACCAAGTGGAAGAGTGGTGTATTGGTGGTGTGTATAAAATAGAATTGTGGTGTCTGCTTGTTGCAAGTGAATATTTCACCTGACACGTGACATGACACTTCATCTTGTGCAACCAATCAACCCCACATTTTGAACCCTGCCATGTGCCACCTGGTGGCCAGATGGCCTAATTACTCAAACATACAAAATATCACAAATATATGGGGGGGGGGGGGGGGGGGGGGGGGTCAACTACAACTAGCTTATGTCAAGTCACTATTAATAATAGACAATAATATACTTATTTAGGTCAAATATGACTTGATACTTTTCAATGATATTGTGCATTCGGACAGAACCTATTAAGATATGTATGCATGCATGATGACTATAGATGTGCTTGCTTGTTAACATACATGTATGTTATGGTAATGTATGCTTTGTTAAAAAGACACCTGTCTTAATAGTAATGTTTTCATTTTCTTTTTGTAGGTAAGTACATGCAAAAGTCTTAGCAGTTCTAATGGAATAAAAGAGTAGGTTGAAAATACCGAGACACAGAGAAAGATGATGAATCATACATAAGGTCAGGTAAGGCTTTTTGCTCCATCATGACTAATTATGACCAACACCTGTACTGTAACAAACCTCCGGGCCACATATATGCTAAAAGGACAAAAGCTGGAGGTGGATACAATGTATCCATGAACAGCAGGAAGGTGCAGGCTCAATTCATCAACAACAATGGAAACTTACATGAGCTCATTAACACATTCCATACTCATGATACATGTACTACTGCAGTAACAAATTTCCTCTAGATTTATTGAGATTTAAATAGAAATTGTGTTTTTTAAGGTATTTAATTTCCCATGTATTTAATTATATGAATTTGTCATATAATGTTTCTTTGTGAGCTTTCAATTTTGTGAATTTACCATCACATGGGAGAATATTCAAGAGTGTTAATTGCATGTTCCTCTCATGGTAATGAAATGTGTAAAATTAAGTACCTTCATAGTGTTCAAATTTCAGTATAATCAGAGGTTTTGTTTAAGTACCAATGCACCTTGTGTGAAGTCAGTGGTTTTTGCATTGCTAGGCAAGTCATGCTACCTCTGCTGGAAAAGCATATGAAGCATAGCTTGCCATGTAGTGAAAAAAACCCAGCACATATGAATGTATTTATGTTGATTTTGTAATTGCAAAGATGAAAGGATTGTTTAAAATGCAATTTAGTGTAGTTGTCGGTTCTAAACATTAAAAGTGCTCCAAAATTATCATTAAAATGCAAAAAAAAAAAACAAAACAAAAACAACAGTACTGTTTAAAATTGAAAATTAAGTTTAAAAAAATACAAAACAGAAATCAGATGTGCCTTTACTTATCATTGTCTGGAACAGTTTTTTAAGTAAATTGCATGTTATCTGAAGATTACCTTCAGATAAAAGTAGCCAAACATACCTGAAGAGAACAGTTGCCAAGTCTGTGAATATCATCAATTTGAACCTGAAGTAGTTGCCCATGTATTTGTGACCTGAGTCAACACATAATGACATTTTGGTCGAGTAGGCTTTCCATATTATATCCCCAGAATATTAACCATTTCCCCCTCAAACCGGCTGGTGGTCAAATGTCGTCTGCTTCAGTGTATTCTACTAATTTCAACAGTTATGAAAAACAATTTGACTCAGAAATGTACATGAGACTTATCAAGATCACATGCCCCTGGTCAACAGCTTTCCTTGGCATGGGTTGGGCAACCCATGCCAAGGAAAGCTGTTGACTCAGTCCTAATTCAAGGGGGAAAGGGTTAATTTTCTGCCAAAATATCTGACCTTGTTACTTGGCAAGTCACAATCAGCTACCATGATATGACTGAACTGGTAGAAAACCTGGAATGTGACTAATATTTATGGGAGTAAAGAATACATGTACTTATTTCATCCAACTTATGACGACTCCTTCCTGTACCAAGCTCAGTGAGAGGAGAAAAGGATTGAGAAATTTTTAACAACTTATTTTATTTGTGTTGTCAGTTTGGCAATAACAACATACATGTTTGGTACAAGGATCTGCCCATTCATACACATACTTTCTTGTTCCATGATGTGGGCCAATACAGCACCACACCTTACATGAGTGCCCCTTATTTAAGAGTTCATGCGTGTTGATGTGTGAGCCATGCCATACCCCAACTTGTTTCACAGATGTTTTGGAGTGCAGGGGAAAGGAAAGGAATGTAAATTGCAATTTGTTATATTGACTTACTGTGCTGGAAAAAATGTGGTTCATTTAAATATTCAGTGAATTTTTTGCTTCAGCAGAATTGATGGTGTAGGAATTACTCAAGTGTAGCCACACTGGAAAAGTGAGTCCGATGTGTGATCCAAACTCATGTTTCTTCAGCCAAACTAATATGTTGTACTGTGGCTACCACATTTTTAAGAAACCAAAATTTAAAAAGTAGACAGTGTGGAGGCATGCGGTGTGCTAGATATTAGTTATTCTGTGGTTCCTACAGTGGTAAAAGACTTATGTCCCATGTTATCACTCAGGAAATACTTATCTTTTTTTATGCCCCCCCCCCCCCCCCCCCCCCCGAAGAAGGCGGGCCACATAGCTTTGCTCATGTTGGTTAGTTGGTCAGTAGAGAGACTATAGCTTCTGCACCATAACTCAAGAAGTTTTTGATATAGGACTTAAATAGTGCATACAGGGCCAGGTGAAGTATGAAGGTCGTTGACCTTGACCATATTGCCAAGGTCATGGAGGTACTATTGTAAGTTTTGGTTTCCACAGGATGACTTGAATAGTTTTTATGATAGGACCTGTATATTGCACAGGACTATAGTATTTATCCAGGGCTAGGTCAAGTTTGAAGATGGGTGACCTTGACCTAAATTCAAAGGTTACAAGGCCACTGTAGTGCACTTGGTTTCTGCATTGTAACTCAGAATTCAAGTTGTGACTTCAATATTGGACATGGTAGTGATCCTCAATTAGGGGTTGGTCAGCTTAGAAGATGAAGGACCTTGACCAAATTCCCAAGGTCGCCACATAGAGTACTTTTGGTGAACGTGGTTTCTGTATGATAAGTGAAGATGTTTTTGATTTAGGGCTTTCATGTTTCACAGGAGTATAGCCTTCTATAAGAGCTAGGTCTGGTTCTGAAATGGGTGACCTTGAGTCAATTCCCAAAGTTACAGAGCCACATGGCTGGCTTCTGCTCAATATCTGCAGAATTTTTTGAGCCAAAACTTTCATTTTGTAGATGTTTATAGTCTTCTATTAGGGCTAGATCAGCTTCAAAGAAGTGTGACCTTGACCTAATTCCCAAGGCCACTTTAGTGAATTTGATTTCTGCATCCACTTCCCAAGGTCATGAGTACTATCAACAGGTTAATGAGGGTGAACATAATGACGGTAGGGGGCATCTATATTTTACAAACATATTTTGTTTTTTTTTTGTTTTGTTTTTTTCTTTTGCTGTTGAATCATGTACAATGTCACACCAAAATATTTTGTTTTGTGAACTCCTGCATTCTGCTTTCTACAAAATGGAAAATAAATAAATATTCATGCTAAATATGTAAGGTTCTTTTGTGTTTAGCAACCAAAATGATCAGGCAGATTAACATAACCACATCATTTATACAGGTGTATGAAGAAGTAACAAGTCTGTCCACATGCATATTGCCAATCCTGGGCTAGGGCTAGCAATTAGCCTCAGGCTAATGTGCATGGGATTTCTCTACAAACATTCACCATCTTTTAGCCAAACTGGCTGACAAATTGTATATTTCTTTTGATTTTGATCAAATATTTAAGCGTAAATATATAACACCAGCCTCTGATTGAAACAATTATTTGTTGGTTGTTCCATGTTCTTCTACATATAAATAGCTGTGAGACATGGTAAGCCTGTCAATGCAAGGTTGAAGACTGGGTCAACAGCTTTTCACAGCGGGCTTTGGGAGTGTGGGGTGAGCTGACAGCTTTCCTTGATGCTATACTCAAAGCATGTCATTTTAAGCTGTTGACCTGGAGTAGTTCTTGAAATACTGATTGAAGGCCAGATGTGCTTGCACTTGAGTAAAAGGGTTCTGTATGAGGAATTTGGATCTGGAATTATTGTAATGATTTGTGGATGTTGTACTGATTATCAGGCAAAGAGTTAATTGATGCTTAAAGTGGATTTTCAATTAATCCACACTATGAGTGGGACCGATACCCCCTTTGGGTAAAACAACACTGGGAATTTATGTCACATAACCAATTTCACAAAAAAAAGTAATGATGCATCGTATAGGAATCAATCTTTCATCACTAGCAATAAAGATGTCTCCAAATTGTGAGCCATGTAAAATTATGACCCCTCTGTGGCAATGAATGAGGAAAGTATGTCTCCTGTGTGGCAAAGAACTTTTACATGTAAGGAAATTGTTTTGAAAATAGAAAAAGATAAAAAGTGTAGGATATTTGTTTTAATGCAAAGAAGTTCAACAAACTGTCTCAAAACTAATTCCAGTAAACACTGTCAATGTGCTACAATTGTGCCACTCTACCTGCTGCAAAAATAAAGTATATATAATGTGGAACAAATCACAGTCATATTGATAATTTATTATAACATGAAATCTTAATCATAATAGCAGAACTGTGGTGAGGGAATTTTATACACATGGCTATTGCCTCCAGTGCTTCTGGTTTGGGTGGGAGATCTGTTTGGTTTTTCTTACTGCGAAAATTCTTCCTCTCCTGCTTCTGTGAAACACTTTTTCCTGTTAAGGAGAATACTACAACTGCATATCTCTGATCGATAGCAATTGCTGAGAAAAAGCCCCCCCCCCCCCACCCCACCCACCCGCCCTGTCACTTTGGTGATACAATGACCCCTCTGTGGCAGTGAATGAGGAAAGTATGTCTCCTGTGTGGCAAAGAACTTTTACACGTAAGGAAATTGTTTTGAAAATAGAAAAAGATTTCCTTCTCACATTTATGGCTGGATGGAAATGTTTAGATGGTCAGATATCTTTGACCTTTTACCTTTATTTTGAGCTCAACATAATTCAATTAGGATGGAAAGTGACCATGTTCAGGACATATGTAAATCTTCAGATGACCTAATGACATTGACCTTTTGACCTTAGATGTTAAGTACATAAATGTGCATTGGTACAATGCTTACGTTTTGAGTCCAACAAGATTAAGATTTGATCAAAACTGACAAAGTTAGAGTTAAATAAAATACTTTGAATCTTCAGGCAGCCAAAGCAACATCACTCAAATGGGTTGATAAATTTTAAAGTTATGTAAAACAAGCAGATTTTGTCACCATGGCTGAGTGATCAGAGAGAAACAGGACATGGTCACTAATCAGATATCAGGTACACGACTTCTGTGAAACTCACATTCTGTGATGCAACAACACCTCTGCAGGCTTTATAGTTTCTGAGATTCCACATTGAAAAATTCATGGTTAAAAAAATTGCGATTTTTTTTCTCCAAATGGCCATTTGACCTTGACCTTTATCTCTGACCCTATACGTCACACTTGACAAAATGTACTGAGGGCTTTCCATATTTAGCTTGTTTGAATGGATCAGATTGTTAAGTTTTTGAGTTATGTTATAAAGTCCAAAAGTGACACTGTGACCTGAATTCTGGGAAATCTAGGTCATGGTGGCCCAAAAGTAGGTCACTAGGTCAAGTGTTTACAGAAACAAATTGAGCTAAAGGTTTGTATAGGAATCCAAATAGGGTCTGAGCTTTGGCAAAATCAAAATCAAAAAATCTGTTTAAAAAATCTTGAATGCGGTTTTGACCCCTTGGGGGCTGGCAACTTCAGTGGTAAATTTAGAAATATATGGTACCACAGTTATGATTACCCCCCCCCCCCCCCCCATGGGATAAGGCTTAACAATAAAGCAAATATTAAACTCCTACTTAACTTCTGTACTTTGAAAATATGCTGAATTGCACCATTACCTTCACATTTATAAAAAAAAGTAAACCAGGAACAGGGGTAGACATATACTCCCAGACCTTCTCTGGCTTAGTTGCTGTGCTCCCACACTGTATGTCAATTTCATAATGCTTAAGGAAAGACATTCTTCCTCATAAAGGCCCTGTAAATTGGAAATTGTGGATGGTAAGGACCAGAATATGGAGTCCCACAGAAAATGATGATGGAATGCTACCAGGTGGAGGTACTGTCTAGCACAGGTTCCGTCAGTTTCTGGTGAGGAAAGTAGCTTTATATTATGATCTTCTACACATAAATGAAATACACATTAACTAGTTCACATGGGTCAGTGATGAACCTAGCAGGCTAACCTAAAACATGAAATGCAGTCAACTGCCAACAGGTGAAAGGTCAGGGAGGCTCTGAGGCCTGCAGGGTGACAGGAGGCACATGATCTTTGACCGGGTATGGCTCTCCCCTACACAGAATGTAGCTGGGGGGTACAGTGGTTGCATTTTGTCACTCATGCAGATTTATATAATCTACTGCTTTGTAATTGAAATATGTCATATTTACATCAGGATTAAAAAATAAATAGAATTCAATGACATCTTCAAGTCATGGTACCAATGTGTGCGGTAAAATTGGGACAGTGGCGACAAGGTTATTAACATAACCCAACACCCCCAGGTGATCAGAATGGAAAGCTGCAGCACACAGGCACCTATGGCCTTGGAATATTTGGTCCAAACTGGCACCTTTCTCTTCCAGTTTCTGACATGGCATGCAGTGAAGAATTAAAAATTATTGCAGGTCAAGCAATTTTGATGATTAAATACCCAATCTCAGGTAAATGTCCTGCTTTGGCTGGGCTTGTTGACCAAGAGGGTTAAATTTTGTGTAATCGGTTATATTCCTGAGCATTTAATTTCTCAGTGTCACCCCAAAACATGATTATTCTAGTTTCATTTTTCTGAAGTGATCCTGAATTGCATTAAATATCTACAGAAAATATTTCCTGAATCAACTACTTCCAAATGAATCTCATTATGAAAAGTCAATAATGTTAAATTTCTGAATTTCTGATTATGGAAACTGATGCACAAGAGTGTGGTTAGGGTAAACATTGCAAAACTGCACAGCTGATCTAAAATGTACAAGTAAAATTAAAAATGACAATGTTGCTGTTGCTGTTGCTGCTGCTGCTTCGGTTTGATATATATATATATATATATATATATATATATATATATATATATATATATATATATATATATATATATATATATATATATATATAGTTGATTTTAGTGCTATAAAGCATGTATATAAATCTCATATAGACCAGACCACTAAGTGCTATAATTAGGGCCAATGATTTTCCCTTTCAAAGAAAGAGGAATTCTGCCTCATCAGCAAAAATTTTTGAAATTCCATTTTACTGCTATATATTTATATATAATTCATATAAGAAAAAATAATCAAATTCCGTTTCAAGGATAAAAAATGCACAATTCTGCTTTGGTTTCGGAAAAAACGGAAAATCATTGGTCCTATATAATAGTCCTTCTGTTCAATAGATTACCTATAACCGCAAGAGGACATATGACTGGAAGTACCAATATATGATATATCATTATGGGTAAGCTACTTCCTGGGTAAGGATGGCATCATCTGTCAGCGAGACTGCTGAATCTCTGCTGGAACATGACATCTGGTGCGGCACAACTTTTTGAAGCAGGCAAAGATGAGATAAACAGATCACAGCATGGTTTGTTGTGGATACGAAGACTATCAACTCACACTGAGTGCCATATAGCAGAACTTTTTGATAGTCTGTCGACAACAAACAACACTATAATACATATATGCATATGTGAAATTTAAGTAATCATGAGGACTTGGCAACAGGTATTGTATCAGGACACTCCAAATTACCACTTTTGAATCATGGTGGAGTGGGGTATCTAGAAAGATGGGGCACATACTCTTGTCAGATTAAAACCAAAACAAGAAACTATGGGACAGTGCTGTGCTGACCTTTCAGTTACAAATAACATTTTCTGGGCCATGGAAGTGCTATTTTTTTTACACATGATGTCTGTGCAAGTAGTGTGGAGAAGTCACTCATGTGTCTTTTAACTTTGCATTTGCCAAGTTTCAATTTTATGTGTATTGGCCCTTTGCATAGACTAATGGCCCTGAAGTGAGAGTGAGGCAAGGCTTGCAAACAGCTACAGGTGTGTTGATAAAGACTGCAGATATTTACAATTTCTGTATTTATATATGACATTTGGTTACAATAGTTCCTTTGCAGCAACAGTGTACGGGTCTCACCTGATTTGAACTCATATGGAGGTCTTTACTGCAGTCAAGTCTTAACCCTTTCAGTGTCAAATTTTGGACTGAGTCAACAGCTTTTCTCGTTGTGCATTCGGTGCAACGCCCCCATTGCATGCCAAGAAAGCAGTTGACCTGGGGTATTCTCTCTGGAACTATAGGCATACTGGTACTTGAATGAAAGATTTTTTTACAAGGAATGCAAATCTGGGATCATAATGATAAATCAGACCTGTCTGACTTAAGTAGATCGACTTTAGATGTTATTGGCCTGAAAGAGTTACAGTGTAAGACAACTCCAGTGCATTTGTTCTGGTGAAATTGGACCAAGCGAGGTTGAGTGCATGTAAAGGTAGCTTTAGCAACAGGCAAACAGAAGAATTTGGACAGTCAGCGGTAACTGACATTGAGACTGTAGCATCATAGAAGTTTGCTAGTAAGTCAACAGTTTTATCTTGAGGTTCAAGATCCACTGGTGTTTTCCAGCCCATCTTTTGTAATCTGCATCTATTGTGTGACAAATGGTCCAGTGTATTGATCAGGTGTTGATGGTCCAAGTCAGGTGTCTAGAGAAAGTTTGAATTGATTTGGACATGTTACAGATACAAGGAATAATATCCAAGGAACAATGAATTTGTCCTGTTTTGAGGGCACTGTTTGTTTCATCATACCAAAGAGTGGTAGAGGTTAATTCAGGCAATGCAAATCATGCCAGGGTGTATCATTGGTGTTGTCCAGTCATCAGATGCTTGTAAATCGGTGTCCAAAACAAGTGGTTCCCAGTCCTGGTGTATGATAAAAAGTAAGTACAGTGGTACCTGCTGTATGCAACCACTGCCATGAGCAGCAGCATTGCTTTTTGTGGTCACTAGGCTCGGACATTGGAGTCAATTTCTTTGTAAAATTTACCTGTGGTGACAGGTCACCTGCTGTATGTGGCCACTTTTTCTTGGCAGAGGGGATGGCCACATACAGCAGGTACCACTGTACAAGAAAAAATAAATAAATAAAATGAGAGAAAATAAAAGCAAATGGATTTCTTTTTAATGTGTTGTGATCATGAATGCGATAGTCACATTTCGTGTCATATTTGGTTTTGGAGATTTTGTTATTTCTGATGAAAAAGTGTGAAATATGTCAACAAATGTGATCATTTGGGGATCCATGTTGCTGTTGTTAGTAGTCAGTACAGCTGCTCCTGTTGACCTTGCCAGATCAGTACTACTACTCCTTGATAGTGGGTCGCATGGTAGTCATCCAGTTGTTCTCTGCTTGGTACAGTGCAGTCACATGGTTGCTTCTGGGACAAGGTCAAGTAAGTTTGTTGTGGGTGGAGCAATTTTCTTGGGGTGTTCTCATTTGACAAGGGAGCCTCGGGGTTCTTTCGTGTACTTTATGGATATATCCGCAACATGACACAAGCATCATTGGCAATTGGCAAAATTACCCTGTTGTTAAGTCTATGCAAAAAAAATCAATGCTATGGCTGCCATGGAAACACATGGGTGACCATTGAGCTGGATGTCTGAGGTCATGTAATTGTGATGTGACCTTGACCCTGTGTAGATAAATCCAGACCTGAGCTGCATAACTTCATGTTTTCCATTCATGCTTTGTTCTTGCCTTGGGTATGTTTCGGTGTCAACATGATCAAGGGTGTACGGATTAGCCACATGCTGCATGTTGCATTATGCATAACATAATGCAGGAAAGATAAATAAGATGTCATGAAACAGTTTCTTGCCAAATTTGACACTTGTAAAAGAACTTTCTTGTTGCTTTCGTAAACATCTGGAGCAATATTCGGCTCATTTTGTATGTAGTTGCCACCAGTCTATTTTGTATCACCTAAATGCCACCAAAGGAGGCACAGGGAAACCTGAAACAAATCAGTGCATGTAACCTCATTCCACAAGCACTGATTAACATAGAAGACTCAAGACCGCTTGATTTGATAATGAGCAGAAATTGTCACACAGGAAAGTATGTGCTGTAAAGGCCAGGATACATGTATTGTCATCTGGGCCTAATGAGCAGCTCGTCACCTGAAAATACAATATGTATCTTATGGGGTTTTGGTATCAAAATATTGTGTTTCAACTACATGTTAATGAACTGAAATAAGTAGTACCCACTAAGCAGTGGTGCAAATTATTGAAAAAAAGTAAATATTCTATCAGGTTTCAAGATCACTGAAAATTGATATTTATACTCTGAACTGTACAAATACATTTAGTGCACAATTGTTATACCAGAGAAACCCCCCAACGCCACCCCCAACACACACACAGGCTAGAGGAGGAAGCCAATATTATAGCTGACTTTGGCAAATTTTTAAGGTCATCAGAACAACAGACATGCCTTGGGCATGCTGCAAGTCTGCCCATTTGGGCTCCAGTGTTCTGGGTTTTCACTTGCACTCCCTTAATCCCAATCAGGTTTTCATATAAACCCCAAATGTTTTGATTTTATATAAATTTAATCACTTGTTCACTCCATTTGGGTAGTCAAATGTGTGGACACAGTAGTGGTATATACAGAAAACATTATGAGGTGATAGTACAGTTTAACATCCACAGTCAAATGAAAAAGTATATGTGTTAGAGGTGTTTTATTAATCTATTCCAGATCACAGTGGCAACAAACACCAGGACATTTCAATTTTGAAGCTGTCCATTTTGTCAAAATAAATAATAAATTTAAAATAAAATTACCTAGAGATTATCATGTAAAGGGACTTCATAATGTGAGTTTCAGATAATCTTTGAACAAGCACACACTATTTTTCCATGGTCATTCTGTCAAGAATTTCTAAGTTAACTACAACAAAATCATGTGTTGTGCATATTCTTAGACATGGTAAGGTCAAAGTCATCTGGTTCATGTGGGTTCTCAGATGAGGGCTCTGTGGGCAAGCAGGCTGGGTATGTGTATTTCCATTAGCTTCCATTGTAATTTGTACCTATGTAACTTTAAAACCACTTTACTGAGAAACACCAAATTTTTTGTGGTAAGTGGTTGTACATATAATTAAAATATTCCAGCAAACTTGATAATTTTGCTGGAAAACTACTCAATGTGTTGAATGTTACTTTTACAGAATTCTTAAGGGAATACACACTTCTATCCCACAAGAATTTTGTGTATTGGGTTGTGTATTCAGCCAAATACACATAAAATTACTAGTTGTGACATTTCCTGTTAAAGGAGTCTTTTAATATGTCCTTTGATTTGAGATATTCAAAAAAGTGCCTGACCACTGTTGCCATTTGTTGAATTAACCAAAACATAAACATGACCCTGACAACTAACTAAATTTCATCATTATGTGCCGCCTGACACTTGCAATGGTCATCCCCATGGAAATTTTTGAATGTTGGCAGGTATGGCTGTTTGCTTTTCCCAGAACCATTGGGGAATGGCCTGAACCCATTCACCCCTAAAACCTACAAAAACTGCCTGGTGAGTGTATGTCTGCTTCAGTGTTTTTGACTGGCTTTAACAGAAATGAACGCGTGTTTGACTGAGATTCATTGATGAGAACATGCCCCTGGTCAACAGCTTTCCTTGGCTTGGGTGGGTGATGAGTGTCCAACCAATGCCTAGGAAACCTGGTGACAGTCTTAAAACTCGTCTTCGTTCGAGGGGAAAGGGTTAATATTTGATATACCAATGGAGCATCTCTTGAAAGTTTGTATGTATTATGTGGGTGACCTACCTAGTTTCAAGCTCCCATGGCCAACAAACATGCTGATTTTCATGCTCCCAGCTTCATATCTGGAGTCCATTCATATTTCCATTTTCATATTTACAACATAGCAGCATTGTAGGACTGTGTGGGTGGGTAACAGACATAAAAAAGTATTTAGTCTGTACTGTTGATCTACATTTGCCATAGAAAATCTGTTTTTATTTTTGAAAGGTTGATTTGCCTATGATACTGGTCATACTGGTATTCTGATGATTCTGATCAATGGCAGTATTATTATTGTGGTGGTGAGTCCTTCTCATGCAGTGGGAAGGAACGTTGTGTTCATGTTCAGGGGCACTAGGGTGTGTCTGAAGGTGGAGAATTTCAAGACATTGATTTAGAGAAAGCACAGGCCGATATTTCCATATGTACTACCAAGATGCTGGAATATTGATAAATGTAACTTCCATGGAAATGCATGTCAATGTTTCGCCAGTGGGATTAGTGCATTTCATTGAAGTGTGTTGCGTGTAAGGTGATGAATGGAGCTGCTGCTCATTCACACTGTAATCAAGGTCACCAGGTCACCAGGCATGCTCCCTCTGTCCCGGCTCAGCTCAGCATGGATGCTGGATACCCCAGCCATTCACAAGTTCTTAATGATTCTGGTCCAACAATACAGGTGCATCCCTGATTCCTGGGCCCTGAGATTTAAGACATCACGCAGACTCTAAGGTGGAAGGAAGGAGGTTTTAGGGATGCTTAATGTCCTTGATACAGTGAACATGACTGCTGTACCTTAGACCTGTAGGCACACAGTCATGGATACTGGGCTGGGTGGGCCCATCACTGTATTTGAATCTTCAGATCCTGCAGTTCAGTGTACATCATTAAACAGGAATTAGGATACATAACCAAATTATGGACCAGAGATGTTTTAGAATTTAGGGCATGAGGTCCTTGTATGGGGGTAAAATACCCCTAGAATGATGTAGAATTTCGAGAGAATGCAGTTTTGGACTGGGATTACAGGTGGGGCAAGGATCAGCTGCCTACCCCACCCCACCCCACTCTCCAATCAGCATGTATGCATGGGCACAGCTAAATCACTGATTTGATTCATGTATCCTCCTTTACAAAGTTCATCACAGATACCTGCTACATCACTAATAATTGATAGGCTGTGTGCTGTGGGACCTCGTGGACTCATGCCCTCCAGTGTGCATTTAACATTACTCACATTTAACTCTGGTCTATGCCACAGTGGTGAAGGAGTATGTCATTAAGTTTTTCTTTGCCTGGCAAGTCTTAAAACCAACAATTTGGCTTGTCAGGCAGGATGGACAATGCAAGAACCCGACTTCAGGAATGTCTACTTCACTGCAACTTGTGATTTGCACATTTGAACATGGGATTCAAGTTGAATTCCTGTTTATCGTGTTGGAAAATGCAATACAAGTATGGGGGGAGTTAAACCTGAACTCACAAAGGTTACAGAGAAAACAGAGTAAACACCAGCACAACACAATCCAAAGGAAGCTGTAAAGGGCCCTTGAGTCGCTGGCTCGATGTATGAGAATCAGCTATGTTGCTTAAGTAGCTCTTTCCAAAGCCCCATCCCATAATTACAAAGTTTTTGCTGTTGTAATTATTATGCTAATTTTATGGATTTTTAAAAAAAGAAAGAAAGATGACAAGAAATAAAGATTTCCAATCTCATATGGGACATGATGTTTTACTAATTTGCATCTAAGCTGGTAGGCACATCAATCATATTGAGAAAATTCACTGTGTGCCATTTGTTGGCCATTTTTCCCAAGCTGCGACTGATAAATTTCCTCCAACAAGTTGCCCACCTTGCTCAGGACAAGAAAAATGTTATACTGAGGATGTACCATGTCAAATATAGCCACTGCTGTTCCCTTTCAAATATTTACCATTACCATGAAAGAAAGTGATGACCAAAAAAAAAAAAGAAAGATTATAATATTTGACACCCAGACAATTCTGGTTGATTCGATGGGGAAGAGACAGTCAAACTTTCCCCGTATTGTCATATGCAACTCAATGGGAGCATGAACATACATGTCCACATGCATAAAATGCCTACAGTCAGTTTTTTGACCCCATGGTTGTACCCAAGGGACCTCTGGCCACACTCTTGGCTCCTGTTGCATAGCTAAACTAATGGAGCTGCATTCAAGATATATATCATGGCATGAGCAGAATCACACACCTAACTAGGGTCTGGTTACTGTAAAGTATACAAGGCATTTTGAGCTACCATTAGAACAGTTGCTGTAGAGGCCAGGTTAGGTGAAAATGCATGGAAGCTACTTGAGAACTTTCTAACTGCCATCAGGGTTGTCAGCTGTCAGGTACTTGCCTGGTCTTTTCATCATGATCAGAATCATGGCTGGTTTAGACTAGGTCTCGGATGGGATTGATAATGGATCAGTGAATAAATGGATCAAGATCACATGCTGTAGGTTTTGTGTAACTGAAAGTAATGATACCTTTAGAAAGAAAAGAAGAGTTTGTGTTTTGCCTGGATCAGTATCATACCTCAGCTTGCTGAAACTTGTGGAGTCATATAAAAGTGGATTCCTTTTAGTTTGTGCATGTTATAAGTACTGATAATTTCCAAACCGAACCTGTTTATCATTGTCAGTATACATACATACATAATAATAAGTGTCCCAGGGTTCAGTAAATGCAGTTTTCACATTGAATTTATTTTATACTTTTACCCAGTGGCTAGAATAAAATCTGCCAAATACATGAAGGGCTTGTCTCTCCGTGAAAGAATCAAGACAGTACAGACAATGGTCAGCAGGAAATTAGTGTGGTTTCCCCATACCTGAGAAATTATTAATTTGGTAATACCATAGATAATGCAATTCTTCATGACAGGTACACACAATTTTCACATCAAGGAGATATGGTTTCATAAGTATCATAGGGGAGCTGATTGTCATAGGTGTCTACACCTGTTCCCCTCTTTCACAATCATCAGCACTTAAATTCAGTATTTTACATATTTTCATGTGCTATGTCAATATGTCACTTCAGTAGATCTACATGTTGATTGAAGTTCAATAAATGAAATTTTTAAAATGTAGTTTATTCTGTAATGATACTACACTGCCAAGGAATCTTAAATTCTCAAAATGCATTTGTTGGAGCATGTCAAGCAAAGCTGTTGACCTGGGCTATTCTTATTTTGTCTGGAAATATAGAATGTAGGCATGCTATTACACGATAAAAAGTTTCTCGTGCAGAAATTTTAGTCTAAATTCAGTGCAGTGTTTCAATGTAGCACAAGTTCTGTGGTGACTAGCAGTGAAATGTTAATCTCATTTTTCCAAATGCAAACTGTGCTTTGTATTGGCATTGCCAAGCCAAATGGCTGAGAGTGCGAAAATTTGTACATTATAATAATTCATGTAGAGGAAATGGCATCGTTCAGGTATTCCCAGGTGTGCCCCACTAGACTACTAGAGCATTATTCTACAAGGAAATTCTAAGACACAGAGTTAGAAACCAGGTGAACACAATGGTCCTGTCTTAAGGGATCACCTACCGTGAAAGATCCAGCTCTTCAAAATACTTCACTTAGTACATTTATAAATTATACGTCCTGTTGTGAGAGATCACAGTTTTGTTCATCCCTAGGTCTCTGAAGACAGGTTTCATTGTGCATTATCTATGGCAGTGCCAGTGCATGCACAGCATTTGGAAGCAATGTATGCTGAAAAATAAAAATGCTGAAGGTACTGTCATTCTTCAGTTGCCAGATGTATTCTTGTTACATCATCCAATTATTTGTAATGAAGGCAGAAGCTATGTTGTATCTCTACATAATTGATGATGGGTCAGTTTTCCTGTTCCATTCTGTTCAATGAGTTACAGTAGATGCAGCTAGTCACAGGAGTGCTGTAGGATTGTGAAATGCACATATATACTTGCATGTTACGATACACACAGAACAGTTGTAGGGCTGTCAATGAAATTCCTGCAGACCTGTAAACTGGGGCTATCTGTCAGGTACACCCCTGCCAAACTGGCCCTTCATGGCAGTACGTAACGTACTACAGGTATCTATCAGCTGACTCATTTTGTAACAGTGTATTGTAGAGATGTGACACAACCTGTCTGTTTGTAACAGTATGTAGCAGATTACACACATGTTGGCCCAGGTGCTTCATTACAGTCCTATCACCTGTGTTGGCAAGCTGACAGCTGGCTGAAGGTAGAACCCATGGATCCTTGCAGACTCCCCTGACTCCAAGACCATCTGTTATATAAACCTACAGACAGTCCAGCCAATAAACTGGCAAATCTTATATCCAAACTACAAGTGTTGTGATTTGGATCTGAAATCTAATTACTGAATATAAATTTATTTTTACACATACATGTAGTTAATTTTGCATGATTATCTCACCTGATTTTGAAGTGTGTATGTAGTTTTTGTAAAATTTGCTGGAGCCAGGCAAAGACAGAAAATGGGTTTTAATCATGCATGCTGTTAGGGTTTATTGTTTCTGACAAGCATGCCAAAATTAATGCCCTGTGAAAATAAAGTGTGATCTGGAATATCACCTCAGCACTGGATCTCAAAATTGGCGATGGCCAGTCGTCTTGTGTTTGTGATTGGTATACCTATTACATCATATTTTAGTGGGATATTTCCCTTACTGGAATTCAGCATAACATGACAGAGATGATGTACATGTGTATTTTCATAGCTTCACAGGCATCTGTTGACTTCATGAAGTCTCCTGACTGGCTGGTTGTCATCAGTCCCAGGGAGGGGAACAGACACTTTCTTCCTATAAATAGCAGTGTCACCCTTTGTTTGGATCATTGCTGCCTGGATATCAAAGAAGTTCAGGTGTTAGTGACAGACATGGTGTTTGTCATGTAAACTGGTATTACTCCACCCTGGCAAAATATTCATATAATGGCTCATATGCATGTGAAATCTTTTGTATTCATGTCTTGTTTGATCATCATTACTAATCCTTTCTGAGGACAACCATTTTCAGTGACCGCTGTGTGCCTGATGTGCCCATTTCTCAGGGTGCCTGGAGTGATTTTGCTCAAATTTCATGAAAGGTAAAATATTGATGTATCAGATGTCTGGGTCACTGTGACCAAAGTGGGAGCTCAGGAGCCATAGAATATCAAATATTGGTATTGACAGAGGCATTTTTTTTTTGTTTTGTATTATTTTGTTACTTTGTGTTTTATTTCATTCCATTTCATTTTTGAAATATGCTTTTTGTACTGTTTTTTTTTCTTCCTTTTTCTTTTTTTCTTTTTTCTATCTTTTTTTTTTTTTTTTTGGAAAAAAAAAGTTTCACATACAGAATCCTCCTAATTACCTTACAGGACACTTAAAAATTAATCTGTCATGGCAATGTTTATGTTTAAACATTTTTAGACCCACAATGAAATGCACATAATCTCGGTTTAAACTGTGTTTAAAAACAGCAAAAGTGCTGGAATACCCAGTATTTAATAGTTCTGGCATAGGGCCTGAAAATGAGAGGGGCGCTACTTGGTGCACAGGTTGTAAATAGGATGAATGTGGTATTAAATATGAAAGTACTACGGGCCATGTGAATATACAACCTTACTTAAGTAGTACGAGCCATGTGAATATACAGCCTTACTTGCTGTTTAAGGCCATATCTGCTGCCAGAAAAGGTGGTGATAAAAACAGGTAAATTTATTAGAGAAATAGACTCTAGAGTCATTAAAAGGCAGTCTTTAAAATATATGCGCCTTTCAAGAAAAGTGGTCTTCAGAGTTGGCACCACTGTACAGGCAGGATATATTTAGCTGCATCAGTTTACACAGAGATACTGGTGGCACCCTACATCAGTGATGACATGATGATGATGATGTCATATTGTCATTGCCGAAGGAGATACCCATGATGCTCTACATGACAATTTGACAGTAATCACTGTACTGATAATCACTACTGTTGTTGTGCATATGTAAAATCCAAGCAGTATTGACTCACTGGCACTTTTTTGTACCAAGGCCAAATTTGCTGTCTTTTCAAATAGCTAAGTAGACTAAACGATCGTTAGCCCAGTCTAATTTGCCCAAATTGCTAACAAGTCTCATTTGCCTCTGTGGAGTGGTAAAATATAGGAAACTTGGGGATAATCAATGCGGAATAGTGGAGTCACTATACCATATGTATGCCAGCATCACCTTGCATTGGTGCCAACTGAATATGAAATGGGGGCTTGTACAATGTCTGTAGGTTGGTATAATTTAAACAGACATAAAAGAGTGATACATACTTGCATTGACAGTGCGTGCAGTTGCCATGTTGGGGTACCATGGATGGTACCCATTCACTGGTTCTGTGATCAATAATTCTTCATACATTGTGCATGTGTGCACCATATTAACTGGGTGAACTTAATCAGGCCACCATGCCTTGCAGGTGAGTGGTCAGTGGCTATCCGAGAAGCTGGGATAGAAGGTAGTCATCTCAGCTGGGCTATTTGACAATGAAGCCTGCCCACTAGCCCACTTGGCACAAGGGACCAGTAGCAGTTCCTCTACCAGCATAGTTTAGTACCAGTTTTATCTGCCCTTAGAAACCTCCTGTCATAAACAACCTCTTTTCACATGTGCCATGTGTGGTATCTTGTGGTAAAATATGTGCAGCTGAACATGGTCAATAGCCAAATACCCTTCCAATAACTAAACAGTTTTTTTGGTCCAGATAATAGCTATAAAAACCAGCACCTTCTTCTGATAGCCAAATACCTGTAGTACTTCAGCCATACCATAATACTAAGAGATACCAACCTTGGGGTGTGGATACTTCTTGGAATATGCATGTCTTATGCCAAAAATTTAGGTCACTATGACCTTGACCTTTGACCCTGTTACAGGGGTCACATTAAGGATTTTTCAGTGTGGGTCCGTTGGACCCATCTTTCTTCTTTTGCAGGAAAAATAGTGAGTCCATGGACTGAATTGATGGGTCCAGTCTGAAATTGTGCAAACTAGACTCCATTTGGTGTGATTTGATTGATTGATTTTATTTGGTATGATCAACATACAGTGATACGTGAGTTTACATAAAAATGATAAATAGATGAAACATGCAGGTAACTTAAGCCTAGAAACAAACACAACATATGATCTATATGCTAGTGCAGGCAAATCATAATTATAATTAACATTGAATAAAAAGTTACCAATGTGCCAATGTAAAAGAGTTTAATGACTAAAATTTGTTGATTGTACCAAGGATGGACTCAGTCTATCCAGGGACCTGCTATTAAGACTAAGTCTATACCATGTCCTTAGTCAACCAAAATATGGTCTGTGAAGTGGTCTTAACCCCTAGCACACTGACACTGTGCCAGTATCTGATATCACACACCATATGCCATTGGGCAGTTTTTACCCTTTGGCCTTATGAGGCCGACAGGTATTGTTGTACCCGGTGCCGTCCGTCTGTCTGTCCGTCCCATGGTTTTACCACCATAACTTCAGACATTTTTGAGACAGGACTTTCAAATTGCACATGATATTACACTCCTATATGGTCTACTTTGTGTGCAAGCATAGTTGTCCTTTACATAATTCTCAAGGTCACACAGTGGTCACATGTGATAAGCGACTTTACCGCTCTAACTATTGAAAGCCTGCATCTAGCAATCTAAATCTTACACACAAGAAGCTTCATAGAATGATCTAGAAGCCTATTGAAAATCGATGTAATAGCTTTATATTTGACCTACTTTTTGAGGTCAAAATTCAAGTGCACAATTGTGGTATTGGTATAAGTAAGGAAGTTTTTAAGTCAGTTACATGAAATTTTATACACACATGTATCACAACCAAAGAATGTATCAAGAATCAAGAGTAGGTCACTAGGTCAAGTATCTGGGTCACAATGACCTATTCATTGAATTTTTGTTTACCACTATAACTTCAGAAATTTTTGAGACAAGACTTTCAAATTGTACAAGATAGTACACTCCTATATGGCCTACTTTGTGTGCAAGCATAGTTGACCTTGACATAATTTGTAAGGTCACACAGTGGTCAAATGTGCTAAGCAATGTTACCGCTATGACTATTGAAAGCCTGCATCTAGCAATCTAAATCTTACACACAAGAAGCTTCATAGAGTGATCTAGAAGGCTATTGAAAATCGAGGTCATAGCTTTATATTTGACCTACTTTTTGAGGTCAAAGGTCAAGTGCACAATGGTGGTATTGGTATAAATAAGGAAGTTTTTTAAGTCAGTTAAATAAAATTTTATACACACATGTATCACAACCAAAGAATGTATCAAGAATCAAGAGTAGGTCACTAGGTCAAGTATCTGGGTCACAGTGACCTATTCATTGAAATTTTGTTCAGAAGCTTTAGAGACATGACTTTCAAATTGCATATGATAGTACACCACTGCAAGCATAATTGACCTTGACCTAATTTTCAAGGTCACACACGGGTCACAAGTTTGCTGAGTGACATTGTGCATCTTTGAACGGTATTTTTTACACTCTTTTACAACAAGCGGCATGCATATTGAGTGTTGAACATGCCGGGGCTCTGTTATTTTTGTGTTTCATTCCACATGATGAATTGGTCAGAAATTACATGATTTATATTTCTAGGCACTTTCTATTTCAATTTACCTGAAAAATTTGATGCCGTAAGAGGTGTCAAGAATCTGATCTTAAGCGGTGTCACTTTTTTTACCAAGCAACATGGTACAGACCGTGCAACACAGCACAAGCGAGGGTACACAGCCTGTCACAGGCATGATTTTCCGCTATGTTGTACGTGTATATGTATAATAAGTAATACGACTTATTACTCCCGAACATTACGGACATGAGACAGGCACATGTATGAGCAACAACGAGTTTGATTGGACAGTGAGCAGCACGTGATCAAATCCACCCAATGAGGAATCTGGAAATGCACTCAGCGCATTTATAATGAGGTGAAATGACGTAAATTTTTGCAGGGATACCCCAGGAATATTTTTTCTTAGCGAATAAGAGAGCTTGTTACATACAATTTACAAAGACGAACATCAGAGGATTCCACCAGTATAATGCATAATCATGGTCATGGTGGACAATGCAAAACACGATGACCGCTAAGTTGCAAAGTTACTAAGTTTGGGGTAATATTTGCAGTTGTATCATTCAAAATGCATTGTTTTTTGTGCGTGCGTCCACAGAGATGCAAAATGACAATGTTTTATTGATTTCCAGGCATCCTTTCTTGATTTTTTGCATCTATGACACAGGACGCACGCTTAATGTGACCCCTGCTGTTATGTAACATGCTTGTGCAGGCCATACTTCCTATACCATTACACTTATAGATAGCAAACTTGGTGTATGGATGCTTCTTGCGATAGGAATGTGTCTCATACCAAAAACAGGTCACTGTGACCTTAATCTTTGGCCCCATAACTTTGGCTGATCGTCTTTTCAGACCTCGGAAGTGTTTCCCCTGTCTTTTTTGGCAACTTTGTGATGTGCTGTCAGGTGGGGGACTGTATTGTTGTGCAATACTTAATCTTCTTTAAAGTTACTTTTTTGGTACGGTCAAATAGGATGTATTCATATCTAAATGCAGTCCTACTCTGACACCTATTGAGCAAAAGAGGGAGCCACCTGCATCAGGGCAGTTCCATGTATTTAGCATGGTCAAAAGTACTTTTTCAACAAAATGAACAACACAAACACACAATAATCTTAAGAACATGTATTAACATATATTTGAAATATGAAGGATGCCTAAAATAATTAGAAATGGGCTCTCTTTTGGTTGAAAAGGTGTTATTTATGGATGTTTATGTAGTATATAATATAAATCTGCCCTGATCATGGTGGAAGCATCAGTCTGTTGCCCCGGCAATACAAGAAGTGAGCAGGATCGCAGTTAGATATTAATGTCTCCTATTGGAAAACACTCTCCTGACCTGCAAGAACTTTGTGCACTGTGGTATGTCCTGGGCCACCATCCTTGATAAACTGCATATTTTTGCAGAGTGCCTATTCATGACTTCAGAGTCTTATTTTCTCATAATTTCACATGTATTTTAAGACCACCTTCAAAATAAGACCACTTTTGGCAGTAGCAAGTCTTACATGGCAGGTACCACTGTGTATTTAAGTAGGTGATTTTAAGCTGAATACATATCAAAGTGTTGTATTTGTGTCTTTTTGCCCAGAACCACTTCCTAGTAGTCAATATCCTATTCCGCAGTTCGAACTCTTTACTCTCCATAAGCTAACCTGTCCCTGTCTAACCTGTTTATATGGAATTACTATTGTCTATATTGCACACGTTCCTCTGCAAAATTTTGACATAGGCTGTATCAGCCCAAATAAATCAAAGGGTCTTCAGCGGGTAACTACTCAACATGTTTCGGAGCCTTTTACCTGTACATGTCTCTCTGAGTAGCGGCTCCTTGCCTAAGCTAAATATTCAGCAAAGACAACCCACATAATAATGAACAAATATGAACGTGGCAATTGATGAATTAGCTAAATACGTGAAGCTTTGCTTGTAAATGCAGAGCTTCATATCAAAGAAGAATACCTGTCAAACAACCATAATTACCAAATTTTCATAGTACAGGTTCAGATAAGAACAATTTGACTTACCCCTGAACCAAAATGTACCCTTTCTAGCTGGACAGCTTTTCCTAATTAAACCATCTGCCAATGTTTAACTGAAGTGGAAACAAGCTGGGGCATTATATTCAGTCCCAGTGATTGTAAAATAAACAGTTTCAGCTAGACCACCTGTACAAACCAAGGAAAATCCTAACAAGGACTGCAACAATGTACATCCTGTACCAGAGATGTAAAACAAACTCCATGATGACCCCTACTCCTCAAACAATTAAGCTCTATTTAACTGCCAACCCTGAGTCAATGTGTCAACTTAATGTGTCAGGTTTGTGACACTTGAGAAAATACTGTCAATTCTGAGTAATTTTTTGATAGTGAGTAAATGTGCATTTAGGCATGTCAGAAAAGAATGGAAGTCATTAGCATTTATGCCAAAAACATGCTATCAAAACAATTTTTCTTAACAGGATTTTAAGTACAATTAGGCAAACATGCAACTGTCGTAGGCCGCTTCTTGCTACCTGTAGCCCCTGGGGGTTTACCTAAAAGAAAACATGTAAGCCTAAAATGTCTGATAGTGAATATTAAAACAGAAAGATGCCAAAAGATAAGTTAAGTAGCAAAACAGACAAGTCTAAAAACTGTAGATTATTGCGGCCAAACTTTCTAATAATCTTTGGATGTTAACAGTAGAATTATAGGGCAAGTCAGAAAAGAATGGAAGTCTTTGGTATTTATGTCAAGAGAATGCAATGAAAATATTAACCAGATATCAAGTACAATTAGGCAAGCTTGTAACTGTCGTAGGCCGCTTCTTGCTACCTGTAGCCCCTGGGGGTTTACCTAACAGAAAACAAGGTAGCCTAAAATGTCCGAAAGGTGAACGTTTAAACATAATGGTGTCAAAAGATAAAATTAAGTAGCAAAACAGGCAAGTCTAAAATCTCTAAAATTATTGAAGCCAAACTTTCTAACCATCTCGGGATATTTACAGCAAAATTTGTAGAAATATTTGATCAAAAGTACACCTTTGAATCCTCTTGACTCAAGTTTATTGTAAATAAATTTGGTTCTTGATGCAAAGTCCTGAAATTTAGAACAAATGCGACCAAATCTCAAAATTTGTGACAAAAATGTATTATATCCAATAGTATCCGAAATATTACTGTCCGGGAAAGGATAATTAACTACTTCAAAGTTAAGCTCATCTATTTTGTGATAGACTTTAATACAAAACCTGTCATTAGTGACCTGAATATCCAAGTCCAAAAACACATCTCTGAAACCATCTGAATTGTTACCCTCCAAAGGGATATCTTTTGGGTAAATTTCTTTAGCAATTTCACTGAAATTTTGTACATTTACACAAGCAATGTCATCAACATATCTTGCGTTGTTTGATAATTTTGTAGCCATTTGAAAGTCCTTTTTCATCAATTTATTCATATACTTAAATTCAAGCCAGGTTAAATATAAATCTGCCAGTAAAGGGGAGCAGTTGCTTCCCATTGGAATGCCTTTTATTTGTTGAAAAACCAGTGGTGACTCTCCTGTTGTTTGAAATTGTATAGGAACACTTTTGGGTTCTCATGGACCTTGAGTTATTTAACAGGTGGTATTCTTTTAAGTAAGAATTTGGTGGTTTTTGTGAATCTACTTTTTGCTCTAAACTGCAGGCTCCATTCTATCCAGCTGTGACAGGAATGTAACTATTCTCTATCGAACCAATTCTTTGAGTGTATTTTCATGTCATGATTTTGCGTGAAGTTTGCATGATTTTGAGTGAAAATTTATAATTGCCTTATTGATCAACAATAGATTTGTTAAAAAATCAATAAAAAACTGTTGACTGAATACCTGTCAAACTTGGTGGAATGCACCATGCTCAGGTTAGTTTGCCACAGGCTGTTTACACAGCTTTCAAGGTTTTTGACTGGCACGATGCAAGCATCTCATCAATTCTTAATTTGTAAGCTATAGTTTGGTGTTTCATTGTGAGTGGCCTGCCTTTTCTATGGTGGAATACTTCATGGGACAATACAATATTCAGCAGTAGATTGAAGTAACTTTTGTTGTTTCATGTTCACTGCTGAATGCTGAACTTTCCTTCCCTCACCTGAAAAAGGACAGAGAGAATGGGAAATTCTGGAGAAAAAAGTTTTCAGGAGCTATTTCACACCCATAATGTAGGGTTATATAAAACAGAAATGCTTTGAAGACCAGTCTAATGGAAGTTCCCCCAAAACAGCTGAACCATCAGCAAACAAAGTTGTGGGGTAAAGCATTATCAGCTTGACTCACTGTCCATCTGTCACACTCTTTCCTTGCGAGCAAAATTTCTCATATTCACAGGCTACAGCAAACTCAAATTTACCTCTGTTGTAACTGAGCTCTTTTATTTCTTGACCTGATTACATTTTAG
Organism: Hermodice carunculata; assembly: GCA_964020975.1. NCBI lineage: Eukaryota > Metazoa > Annelida > Polychaeta > Eunicida > Amphinomidae > Hermodice > Hermodice carunculata. The sequence goes on along the minus strand of CAXHWN010001880.1, from coordinate 306,021 downwards.
TGACCTTGACCTCATTTCAAGGTCACCAGGAAGAGGAAGTGGTGGGAGTTACCCAGGCTGACCATGACTGTTCTGGTTAGAGGTCGGCCAAAATTATCAACATTTTCAAAAGTGTACACATAGTACTCTTTCTTCCAACCCCCTCCCTCCCCCCAAAATAATACTCTAAAAATGTTGATTTTTGGCTAAATATTGATCAACATTTTCAAAATTAGCTGAAAACGTACATTAATCTTGATCCCCTCCCCCACGCGTACTCTATGTACTAATGTGAAAATGTTGATAAACATGACTGACCCCTTTCCTCAATCATGTAGTGACACATTAAACTGAATGGTTTTAAAGGGACTTGCTTTGATGTGGCAAAGTACTGCTGCCCTCTGTTGGGCACAAACTGCACTAATACTGTAGATTTGGCCTCACTGACAAATTCCAATATGATTGCCTTATTTTGATGAATACCGGTTCAACTGGAGAGTAAGAGCTGATCCTGACTCATGATAAACCAAAACCAGATCCTACATTTATAGCACTAAGTCATGCATGTATCAAAGCACATATAGTGTTCACTCCCTTTTGTTCTAGCAAGGTGATAGCTTTTGAAAGGAAACAAAAAGTGGCATATTATGACCTGAGAAAAGCTGTTTTCATCAGTACTCTATGATACAGATCTCATGTTACTTGATCACATTCCTGATTGGATGGATATAGTTTTAACAATTGGGTGTGTCGTCATGACATAGCATAGTTACACGAGGTGAAACGTTCTTTTGTATAGAAACCCTACCTGTGATTGGTTGGCACTGTAGAAATGCTGCCCATGATGTAACTATGCATGAATCACAGATTCTCCAACATATCATCTTTTACAGTTCTATTTGAATATTTCAGCCCGTGATTGGTGACAGTGCTATAATTCATGATTCCAAGCAGGCAGATCCTTTTGAACAAATATCTTCAGTTTTTGTGTGAAATACATGTAGGTGAAAATGTCCAGTAAATTTGATTTTTCATTACAGACTTCCCCTCATGAGAGACCATCCCATAACCTGACCATAGTGACAGATTTTCAAGTCTAAATCAGCCATGTTATTTTACTTGTCAGGAGCAAATGTCTGTCATGAAGTACCAGTTGTAGTAGTCTGGGATGGGTGTGGGGGTTGGTCTCTCAACACAGGTACTGCACTATTAAATGAAAACCCCTTATCCCTGTAAATCAGTCAAACTGGCCGGGAATAAAATAACAACTTCAGTGTTTTGGTGCAATAATAAACATCAGTGAAAAATGAAAGAGAATTATTGATGAGTCCTATTGGGATAGCAAGCCCAAGGTTTAAAAAATGGGGTATCTGTGGGTTGACACAACAGGACTATGTGGTGACCTGAAGCCAGCTATGGCAGCCTGTTCTGTATGGAATGTGGTGGGAGCATGATGAGTGTAAGTCGTGGAAGCTGCACTAAGGCTGCATACACATATGCCTTTGGAATGGAGTAACAAAAGGCATATGAACACCATTAACCTCTACATTCGTCACTGTCAGCTGGGGGTGGGGTGGCGATGGGGGAGGATAGATTGCATTCCAGGTATACATTACCACTGCCGTGAAAGGTGGTACTTGAATGTGAGGAAATAGAGGAGGGGCAGGGTCTTTGCTCACATTCTAACATTGAAAATAATTACATCTTCATCATGATTTTCATGAAGCAATTAAGTCTGCATGTAATATGATTCACACATCTCATATTTTAAGTGAAAAATGGCAATGAAATACCAAATAAATTTTGGTCCATGCACATATCATTGTAATGAGCCTCCAACCCCCTGACGTACATAGTGAAAGCAGTGCAACCACAGAACTGCCATCACAATGAAAGGCAACACAACTGATCAACCCACATGCTGATCAATACTGCCATGTTTTAAATACTGGGACGTGCCATTGAGTGATACACCTTAAACAGGACAGGAATCAATATTAAAGGTGGCTCTGTGATCCATTTCTGATGATAGTGTGTGCGGTAGCACACCTTGTAGTGGGCTTTAGTCTGATGTACATGTTCTATTGACTCATTCAGTGCTATACGCATGTAGTATTAGTTATAGGCACATGTAGTATTGACTCATGCAGTGCTGTACACATGTAGTATTTGTGATAGGCACATGTAGTATTGACTCATTCGGTGCTATAATCATGCAGTATTAGTGATAGGTACAACTAGTATTGACTCATTCAGTGCTATACACATGTAGTATTGACTCAGTCAATGCTATACACATGCAGTACTAGTGATAGGTACATGTAGTATTGACTCGGTGCTATACACATGTAGTATTGACTCATTCAGTGCTATACGCATGTAGTATTAGTTATAGGCACATGTAGTATTGACTGACGCAGTGCTGTACACATGTAGTATTTGTGATAGGCACATGTAGTATTGACTCATTCGGTGCTATAATCATGCAGTATTAGTGATAGGTACAAGTAGTATTGAATCATTCAGTGCTATACACATAGAGTATTGACTCAATCAATGATATGCACATGCAGTATTAGTGATTGGTACATGTAGTATTGACTCAGTGCTGTACATGTAGTATTGACTCATTCATTGCTATACATATGTATTAGTGATAGGCACATGTAGCATCAATTGACTCATTGAGTGCTATTTACATGTCGTATCAGTGACAGACACATGTATTGACTTATTCAGCCATGTACACATGTGGTGTCAGGGATCAACACATGTAGTATAGACTCATTCAGTGGAGTATGCACGTAGTATTGACTCACTCAGTACAGTATGCATGTAGCAATAACTCATTCAGTGCTTTATGCGTATAGTATCAGTGTTACACAAGTATAGGAAATGTATAAATCATTCAGTACTATATACATGTGCAATATTAAATGATTTACTACTGTAACGACGTAGATTAAGTATTATACTCCTGTATTAGTTTATTCAGTACTATACTCATGCAAGAAATCACTCAGTACTTTATCCATGTAGCATTGAGTGTTTGTTATACTCCTGTATTAATTCATTCAGTACCACACACATATATGAAATCATTCAGTAGTATACCCTTGTAGCTTTAACTCACTGAGTGATATACTCCAGTATTAATTCATTCAGTACCACACACATACATGAAATCATTCAGTAGTATACCCATGTAGCTTTAACTCACTGAGTGATATACTCCAGTATGAATTCATTCAGTACCACACACATACATGAAATCATTCAGTAGTATACCCATGTAGCTTTAACTCACTGAGTGATATACTCCAGTATGAATTCATTCAGTACCACACACATACATGAAATCATTCAGTAGTATACCCATGTAGCTTTAACTCACTGAGTGATATACTCCAGTATTAATTCATTCAGTACCACACACATACATGAAATCATTCAGTAGTATACCCATGTAGCTTTAACTCACTGAGTGATATACTCCAGTATTAATTCATTCAGGACCACACACATACATGAAATCATTCAGTAGTATACCCATGTAGCGTTAACTCACTGAGTGATATACTCCAGTATTAATTCATTCAGTACTATATGTGTCTTAAATAATTCAAAACCATATCCATATAGCATTAACTCATGATCATGAAGCCTAATAATCCTGTATTTGCTCATTCACTGCTACATGCATGTATTGAATAAGCAGTATTGCAATATTGGCTCACTCAGTACAATACACATGTATTTACTCATTCAAAAGAGAAAAAAAACATGACCACAAAGTCTCATTCAAGCAGATTTTTTGAAAAATGTAAGGGTGTAAACTTTGAGACGCTGTGAAATCTTTTCCCCCTTTGAAAAGAGTGGGACAGCTTCAGAGGGGAGATGTTTAATATCAATGGAATATTTTATCATAAGCTGTGTCTTCACATTTTTTCAACTGCCAAGGTATACACAGGTAAACTCTTAAAAATCATGAAGCTCAAATTTTTTGCAAATTCAGGACTCTTAACATACATTCCTAACTAGCAATGAAAAAACAAAAGATTATTTGTGGAACATGATTGGCATGGGAATTCATGTTGTAGACTTGTCACAAATTAAGTCAGTGTTAGAAAGATAAATAATGGGCATAACTGCCGTAGTGTTACAGCTATCCTGCTTGTCATTGATGAAACGATGTGAATGACCGTCTCAGTCATGAATGAAAACTGCACTTGTCTGTATGTTAGTGACATCTGGTGCTAGATATAAAGACTATAAATGCCCTGCCATCTGGTGGTGAGGTTGTGGGAAAACTGGGTGAAAAATACATTTATAAAAGTTGTACAGTAACACAAGAATCAAGACAGTCCTTCAGTTTTCATCATTTATTTATCAAAATCTCAAAAGATCTTCTCTGAAACTGCATGGCCAATAGCTCTAAAATTGCCGAAGGACGCATGTGAAAACCTTATAGTGCCTAGATTCAGTGCTCCACCCTGACTGACACAAGGGAGAGGCTTGACCAAGACAGGGAAGAGGATGGGGGAGAGGATGAGGCCTATAATGGTTACATCCAGCACATCATTGATGCCCAAATACATGCATTTATATATACATTTCTTTTCAAACTTCCTTCTGACATAACTTCGTTAAATGAAGTGGACAACATGTGGAAATCTGTGCAGTAGTTAAAAAGTTGATGAAAGTTCCAAAAAAGTTACTCCAAAAATAAGTTAAGAAGCCTCCAAGTGATGCGTTTCTGGCCTCCTGGGCCTTTCTTCAGGACTGAGAAGGCTTTGTCTTGTATTACATGGTAGATTCCTTTAAAGGGTATGATGCCACATACTAATAGACTAATGAGAGGCTGTACAGTGCTGTCCAGCTGAAAACATCTGTAGCAAAATCTTATTTCCTTGTAGCATTTTTCCCACTTCTTTACATAAGAAGCACTTAATTTTTTAGAAAATTTGAAGCAATTTGAAGAGCTTTGTAGCAAAACTTTGCTACAATGCTCCAGTTGGACAGCCCTGGATGCAGTTTACCAAAGCATATAGTTCTTAATTCCACAGCATCTGCAACATGAACAGGCTTTTCCTTGTGATTGCTATATGATTTGAGCCAGCACATTAACAGAGCTTATCAGGCTATTTGTGTTGTTTCATTACATAAGCTTAATGATCCCTGATGAAATTGCAGGACAAGGCAAACATTACACTTCTTTGCACCAGGATGTCACACTGATAAATATCGCTTATAATGCATGTTTCTCAGGTTGACACATAAACATTTGCATAAATCAGTGGACTGCCCGCTGGTTGGTCTTCCCATTATGTTTTGGGAGCGTGGTGGCCATCTAGCATGGCAACCAGATTTTGTTAAAATTTCTGCTTAAGACAAACAGATCTCCATGCTAGTATGAAACTATAGTAAGTGTAATAGTTGTTTCATCCTATAAGGGCCAGGTTATGAGGACATATGGGTAGCATTGACCCATTTACATGTATCTAAGTCAAAAGAATGAATCAACTTTCTGATAATTGAGTAAATACTGCCAATTTCTGACCAAGTGCTTGGTTTTTTTTTATTTCATTTATTTAGTTAGTTACTTTCTTATTTGATTGATTGATTGGGTGGCTGTCTCTAATCATTTAAAAGTTGTATTTCATTCATTCATTTTGTATTTCTTCGGGTTATTGTTTTTTGTTTTTTTTTGTTTTTTTTTTTGCTTTGATTTTTGGGGTTTTTTTTGGTTTTTGCTGTGTTTATTGATTTTCCTTCATTCATTTATTCGACACTTGGATCCAGTTTAGGGCATAAGTGATATTCTGGATCTTATTTTACAGTTATTTCTGATGCCATACTATGCTGGTCAGTGATTCTTCATTGTCTGGCAAATAATACTTCCACCTGCCGCTGGAAATTGTTGAATCAAAGCTCATTTGCAGTATGAAATTAGTTCAAGAAAAAATGCAGCTGTTCAAGGGTAATCCTTTAGAGCTGTTGTTAAACTAGATGTAAATGTTATGTCTCATTTTGTAATTTGAATAATTTTGATGAGTAGTAAAACACATTCATAGAATTATAATGATAAATGTAATGCTATGTGTAGTTATGAGAGCGCAAAGTGTGGCAATGAATTAAATTGCAGGTGAACCCAGGTCTAGAATGTACTGCCCTCTGTTGGAAGATTGTTGCAACATAAAACAAAAATAGTTACTTTGTTTGTCTTCAGATGGCACTCATGCCATACTTATTAACAGGAACTTCAAGACCATGACAATGCTATATGTTTGAATGAGCAACAATGCATATTATATGTTATTCTTTTGCAGGTGAGTACACTGTTTGACATCCTGGGTCAATTTAATAAACAAGATGTTACAGATATAGAAAACTGGACAACAGAAGTTGAGCAGGTGAGAGAATCAAGTGTATCGCACAGTAACTTGCAGACACAGGCTGTTCAGACTGAAACCACACTGTGACACCACAATCATGCAACAATATAAACTAATTAATGGGACACAGAACAGAAATTAATCAATGTATGAATCAAGTCCTCTGGGACAAACACAGTAAGCCATTTGTTTTATTTTCATTAACCCTTTCTTGGTCAGAGTAAGACTTGAGTCAATAGCTTGCCTTGGCGCTGGTTGGGTGCATTGTGTCCAGCTAACACCAGGGAAAGGTATTAACCTGGCGCGTGTCATGCTAGATCTTATCAACAATTCTGAGGAAAATATGTTTTCTGTTAACATGAAATTTAAATAAACTCATTAAAGCAGACAAAAATGTACATCTGGGCACTTTTGTGGTGATTTGAGTGGGCAAGGGTTAATCTTTAGAGGAGTCACTAGTGGTACAAGAAAAGGCATATTGATATGTAACATAGATTTCTCCGTAAAATCGCATCATCATTTAAATTTTGACTGATGAAGTACTTGCAAAAAGCTATTGGAGACTGAAATGGCTAGCTTTACAGAGCTTAATATTACGGTAGATTTGATACAAATGGCAAACAGAGCTTACTGTTATGGCACTTACAATTGAACTATGGCAAAACAATAACATACAGTAGATCTGGGGTGTGTATAGTGTTTATTGTATCATATTGAAAAGGTGCCAGGTAAGAAAAGGTTGACAAGGGAATGAGGCACTGGTACATTTTGCCTGGTTTGGACTTGCGTTCCTTTCAACATGATGCTGTTGTTGTTGGGTTGAAGTTTGTGGTACAAGTACTCCCGGCCTGGTGATGTCCTCTGTGTACAAACCCCATCAGTATTGAAAGTCAGCAACTTGTGTCATCTGTTCTAAAGCGGAGTTTCGTGTTGTTGGTTGTGTCACTTTTATGCCTTGTTTGTGGTCTACAGTTGAGCATGGCTTTGTTTTGTCCTCTTTGACCCTAGAGCCTATGGTTTAAACTTCACAGTGGTACAGTCAGTCCTGCCACTAGGTTTGTGAAGTATTCATAGAGAAATATAAATTTCCTTCTTACCATGCACAAGATGTGGACGATGTACCAGAGTTCAGTATAAGCTGGACTAAAGATTGGGTTTGTGTTGTCCCACACGGAGACAACTGATGTCTATAGGGAAGGGGATAATCAGCCTCTTTCATTAACCAATTCACCAATTTTGTTGAGGGCTGTTTCTTTGGATGCACAGCAGATAGTAGTCTGACATGTTTGCAACAGCTGGACTTCACATGAACGATGTGGGATAGCATTGTATTATATTCCCAGTGATTCTCCTGCATTCATGAATTTTGGCAAATAGCAATGCACATTAAACAACCCTAGAAATTTTTTTCCTTTGGGTTTTTTCCTCCTTTTCTAAAAAATTCCTGGCAGTGTTGCATAAACTAAAATTCAAGATTCAATATTCATTTTATTCCAACAATATAGTATGCAATGTATGTATATGAAGATAATACATTCAATTGAAACTATCTAGTACTGCTGTTGTTGAGGAGACTATCCTTAAGGCTTGTATAGCCACTTTCAGGATAGCCACCTTTACAATTCAACAGAAAAATACCGACTTATGGCCATAGAGGTTAAAGTAATGTATGTAAATATATTGGGATGTTCCAGAGTTACATAAAAGTCGTGTTTCATTTCATAGAAAGGACAACCTTAGAATTAGTTAACAGTATTTGTTGACAAAATTGTTGGGTTCCAAATTAATTTTGTTATGAACCATAACCTGTAAACATTCACTGATTAAGTTTGTCTGCAGATATAACAGTTTGCTAAGTGACAACTTTCATTATAATGGTTGATTATATTTTGTTTAACTATTCTCTTCTGTATACATAAATCTATTCTGGTTATCTCTCTTAAACAAATTTAATGGAAGGACATCGGAGTTGATCAAATCTGGAATTTTAAACCTTATACAGTTCCTAGTAATATTTTTGTTTGTTCTTGTAATCAGAATGTGAGGTCTCTTGGGTTTGGTATATATTTGTAATTTGATCTCCTCTATATATACTGGGGGCCCAAATATTTCTTCTGGTCAGGTCAACCTGATTTGCTAGATTGAAGTGAAAACTATGAAAGTAATAAGGTCGTTGATTACTGTGAAATTCATAGTAAATTTTCAAACATGAAAAATGAATCTTTAACTTTCATTATTAGTATATATATATATATGGCAGGCAGACCTTACTTACCAGGTGTACATTGGCATTTTTATGTTTGATTGATTGTCTATATGTTTGATTGATTGTCTTAGAAATGTCAGAGTATATATGGTAGGATATTGTGCAATTTGATGTCAACATTTTATGTAAGGCCAAGTTGTTTTTTTTATAAACACTTGACCTCAAAAAGTTAGTGTTGTAAAGCATGATGAAAATTAAAATTCAGAATAGAGGGGTTTTAGGAGGGGCTTTTCCTGTGGACATGTAGTCCATGCTGCATCTGATAAGTTGTTGTTCAGTTGCCATGGCAACCAGCAACAAGAAGCAGGGTGGTTGTGATGAGTGTTCGACAAGGATAAATTCAAAACAAGTTTGGATGGATGTGGCATTAGAGATATGTGGGAAATAGGAGTTTCTACAGCAGTTGCAGGAGGTTTGGAAAGTCTGTGAGTTGGATGTGGTGATTCTGGTTCAGGTCCATGTCTAAAATGGCACTAACATATGAGGCAATAAATGACAGATTATTGGCATGTTGCTAACATTTACAAATTGTGACAGTGTAGAATGGGAACTGTCAAAGGGAACTGTCAAAAAGTTCCCTTCCAGCGAAAAAGACAAATTGTCTAGTCTAGATATACCATGAAGACAGGTGTAAATGTTGTGCAGGAACTAAACGTTCACACAGCTTGATGAAGTAGGCATCGGTATAAGGAATACAGCTTGGGATCAGGAGATTTGGATACAGCTTGCTATCCTTCAAAGCATATTATTAATATTGCATATGAAGAAGATGTGGTAGTCGAGGAATAGCCAGGTACTTTTTCCTGGTTTCAAATTGAAATCTGTAATTTTCAAAAATTTTAACTAACCCCTGAGGTATCTATTGTGAACCAATGGACACAAACATGCATTTGTTTACAATGACAATGATTCTTGTGGTACTGCTTTATTTATGATTGTGAGATGTGCTACGTCATGTATGTAAATCATACATTTTGGGTGTTATCTTTTAAAAAAAAAATCCTTGTATTAGACTCAGTGAGCTCTGACACAAAAATTTCACAATTTTGGTAATTGACTGTGTCTGTGTATATAAAGTATGTATGTGTGAAAGATGGCAATATTGAAAAATTGAATCTTAGTATTCAGTATAGGCATTAAAATATACCAAATATAAATACTTTTAGAAAAAAACATTACAATAATGATGAGATTGTGCATGTAGAAGTCTGGTCTTTTTTCTGTGAAGCGCCACAGATGAGATACTGTTGTAAATGTGCAGATTGCTGATATATAGGCTAATGTTGTCTGGATCCTTACATGGTCTTTGTAATTGTAGGATACTTCACCATAGTTTGAGTGAGGTGCTAACAGGGAGCACTTATCACTTTACACATCTGGACCTCTTGGGAAAACCTTGCTCTCAGAATTAGCAACTACTGCAAGTTTTCATAGTCTGTTATCGATTTGTCAGTAAAAATGACATGATAAATTGGGCATTTTATTTGTTATGTAAATTCTAAGAAAATGTCTTGGTGATGGTGGTATGATTGGTTTGATGGCCAAGGCTTGAGGAATGCAGCTTCAACACATTACCAGCGACTTGCCAGGATTATCGGCCAAAAGTGGTTGGCTTCTTTCTCCGTGTCTTCATTTATTTTAAATTCACACAGACCAGCTACGAGGCCTGGGACCATCTCTTGTGCCATCAGGGAAAATTGGACACTTGGTATTAGGGCTGAAGATAAGAGCTTCCTGGGATCAATAGAATTTGGGGGTCACAAGGAGGCACATCCATGTCCATCGTTCTCCAATGATTACATGCTCACGTGTCCCTGCTGCAACAGTTACCCTTCCTGGCCTCTGTCTCTCCACAAAACGCTGCAGCATTCCTGTGTGAAAATGAGTTTGAGAGCTAAATGTGGTGCTAGTCTGATTTAGTTGTGGGAAATTGTAATGGCCAACAGTGGACGTGGCCAGTATGGCGGTTAAATGGACACACTGTAGCCACTTGGTGCCTAATCACCCTGCTGATTAAGATAGATGGTGTGCTCACAGATTTAAGTGTGCGCAACATGCTGACAACCACCTTTATTACTGCCAGGATTCTGTGCAGGGTAGGGCTGTGTCCAAGGATTTGCCAACCTGAAGGTGCAGTATGACTCACCCCCCAGCAGACAGTTAAGAGAATCTGATGGGTTCTTAAATCTTGTTTTTGCCAGTTATACCCACCAGATTAATTGATGAGGATCAAATGTGTCACTCAGTGACTCACTATATGTCCCCATGTCTTCATTTTCGTATAAGCTTGCATTGGTGGAATTAAGATCTGTTTTACAGGCAAGTTCCATTGTGACTGTGTCCAGAGCCAATTATGTGACATGTTTATCCACACCATTTGTGGTGTACTCAAATGTAAATCAATTCCTGTGCAGAGAACATAAAGTTGCTTGTTATACATCTTTGCTGGCAAGTTGTAAGCGTATTACTCCCTTGATGTAAGGAACACATTTCTAGTAACAAAATCTTGGGAAGCACATCATCTGCATCACACAAATTAGAAGATCTTTCAGTTGATGATACTTTTATATGAGCTGAAGTCTGCGTTAAGTATTAGTCCACACTGTTTGGAGAGAAAATGGAGTGCAGTGACAAGAGCTGGCGAAAGGCTCTTCAAAAGACCACTTGAATGGTGGAAGGCTCAAGTCTGTGGCAACATTTAGGGAGCATGGTCCTGATAGTAGTAGATGTAGCAAGCCGGAGACACTGAGGGCTTTTGACATTTATACTGCCATCAATGGCATGATGTTTGGAGAAATGCAGTCTGGCATTGTCTGTACAGTGTACAGACACCCCATACTTGATCACTTGGTCATAGGGGCCAGCCAAGTTCAGTGCAGCTCTGTAATTGAGATTCCAGGATTCCTTGGGGGAGTGGGGTCAGTTCACCTTTGCTGGTACCTTTGTGCTGCAGTCACTTGCCAAGGCTGGAGCCCAGTGTAGTAGTGTTACATTGTACACTGCTACCTCTTGGTCTATTGATATGCTCAGTCTCCATGCTAACACAAATCCTCAAGTGTTTGTCCTCCACTTGAATTAAACCTGCATGCTGCTGATCTGTGCCAGAGGATAATCACTCATGGACGATGTCTGATGACTGCCGTGCACGCACGGAGGTGCTTTACTTCCATGCACTGCAGCCACCACTGTTCAGCCATGGCCTCCCCAGGCCATGTAGTACACCTGGGCAGTACATCAGCCAATGGGAGCAGCCATATTGGATGCTGTGTATCACCCTGGTAATATGCAAATGAGGTGGCTGCGTCATCAGCTGTATGATCAAGTATTTAAATTTGTATGCCTGCTCTTCCATCATTATTTGCAGTTTATTGATTGATTATCGCTACTTTTATCAGAGAAACTTAGTCGGTGTTTTGTGCCCGTACACACAGTGGACGTGCCACAGGAGTTGTATAGATGTAGCGGCAGGCTTGGGCAGCAGTAGCTCATTTGCCAAAGTTTATAGGGATTCAATATTACTGGTTTTTGACCATGTTCCTTTCCTGTGTGCATGTTGATTAATAATAATACAGCAGGGTATTGCCAACACGGGCGTGCAGCACCATGCCACTACTTTATCACTTTCCTGGAGTTTTAGCAGAGTAGTCTACAAGTCAAGCTGTTACTGACAAACAGGCTGAGGTTGTGTTCACGGCAGCTCCCTTGTTAAGGAAGGAGGGAGTTTAGTTGTAAACCTGCAGACACACGCAGGAGTTTGGAATTTATTTCACTCTGTGTTTTGAGAAGTGCGAGCAGAGCACACCAACGATCACTTTTGATGGTCTTCCATGTGTTATGGTCACGGATTACTCCAAACACCAGCATGTCCAACGGAGTAAACACACACTTGGACTTATGTCTGCGGGGCATGGAAACAGTCCAGTCCTTCGTCAAACTCCATGGAGAGGAATACATAGGGCACTTTCTCCAAGTAGGTCATGCTCAAGTTTTTTCATGTACAGGTGTTTCAGCATGCTGGTTGTCCTATTGGTCTTGAGGCCATATTTACTTGGTGTCACAGTGAGCATGTAGATATCCTCATCTTTATTCTGTGTGGTCATCCAGGTACCACAGTGTGGTTGCTGCTGTTGGAAGTACCACACATTTCACCTGGAAGGACCTGTGTTGCAGAGTGAAACATGCTGAGAAAGGGTTGCGTCATAGTTATGTTTTATTTTGATATAACCTTTTGTGTTGATCGGCATACCTGTGAAATTAATTTTACAAGAAGATACAAGAATAATGTGATGAAGTAAAAAAAAAAATACATGTCGATAAAATTTGAAAAAAAAATAACCTATATAAGCAATCCAAAATCCACACAAAATATGATTCATGTATAATATGAACCTAAATTGCTTATATCTGCAAAAACAAAATTGAAAGTAAAAGCAAGTACATGTACCAATTGCTGAGAACATTTCAGAATTTTCACCATAATTCCCAAAGGGCCCAGGTGAGCATGACTGTAACACAATGTGCAGCACCATGGGGTATGCATGAGTATAAGGTGTATCTAGTGTTAATTTTGTTTACAATCCCATTATTCTTCAGGATAGATTAGCTATATTGGCTGATTTGATTAGCTTTACCTAAATATAGAACAATTGGTAAATTGGCATGCATACTATTCCCTGGTTGAATGTCAATACTAAGTGTGGTGGGCTTCCAGATCATGATGGCACAAGCCAGCAGACTCCGATACAGTCCAGCATACAGGCCACAAGTTGGTCTATTATTTTTACCGTAACCACACTCCTTGATAATTTCCTATCAGGTAAAATTTCCATCCCTTCTCTAATGTTTTGTGATTGTAGTTTTCCACCTGAGACACTAATTCAAGTCTGAACATTTGGTGGAAATTTGGTGGATGGAATTGAAATGTTAATTCAATCAAGTTCAGTAAACTCATTTTTGGTATTTCTGTGCTTCCCATCAAAGGCACTACTTTTATCTTAGCTCTTGGCTTGTCAGATTAGCTTATCTTTTGTTTCTCACCTTTCTGTCCATCCACCAAGAATTCCTGTGTTGGACTCATCAAAAAGTGGTTGGATCTTCTTTAGAATTGGTGGTGATGTACCTTGATTCAACTCATACATCAGTGACTTTTTTGAAGAACTTTGTTCACTTGAAGGGAAAATTTTGAAAAACTTCCTTGAAAAACTGCTCAGCCTATGAGCTCTAAATTGCACAGGAACACTTCTATGTACCCAAAGATAGGTGATGCTGCAATCTCTCTCTCTCTCTCTCTCTCTCTCTCTCTCTCTCTCTCTCAGGCATGTCATTCATTCACTTATCAGCAATAATTCACTTTTTTTCTGAAAATGTATGAAAACAAAGATTTGTGATCTCAGTCCAAGAATTCAGAATTTGCTATTATCTTGAAAATTTTAGTTGTTGGGGGTCAGCCCTTGTGCAATTCACTTATTTTGAAATTTCTGAGTGACATGCCTGCTCTCTCTCTCTCTCTCTCTCTCTCTCTCTCTCTCTCTCTCTCTCTCTCTCTCTCTCTCTCTCTCTCTCTCTCTCTCTCTCTCTCTCTCTCTCTCTCTCTCTCTCCATATATTTTTTGCTTTCTAAAAGGGGTGGTTTGATTCTCTTTAAACTTGAAAATACACATTGACTTCATATATACCAAGTTTGGTCATTTGTTGGTGGTGATATCATTTTTGGAATTTAAATGATTTTAAAAAATTACATAACGACCAGCAAGTGCATGATTGCATGTTCAGTGTAAAAGCATGTGTATCTGGCTTTCAGCTCAACAGACTTGTCAGTTGGGTCATGACATCCAGCACTCTGTAGGGATGTTCTTCTGTTTGCCAAGCATGGCAAGTTCCATATGAAAAGCACTTTACCACACTCACAAAACAGCCAGAGATTAGTTTTGCTGAAGGAACTGAGTTATGATCAAAGAAACAACAATTAGATTTTGTATATGTACATACCTAGATCACAAGTAGGTTGGACTACATGGTGATTATAGATAGTTATATGAGATACTTCACAAACAAGCAGCCATTGTAAACAGAGAGCAAGATCAAAGACACTAGTGAATCTGGGAAGGTTTAAAAGAGAGGCTGTAGGTAAAGGGACAGTTATTTGTGTTTTTTTGCTCAGTATACAGATTTCTGGAGATGTCTCGTGTGTTGTTACTGATTCATAAAAAAGAAAAGAAGATATCTGTGAGTGCTATCCAGGTACATGCATGCAGTTTTATGTGGAAAATATCAGTAAGCCACAAAGAACAAGTGTTACAACTTTGATGTGGACCAATGATAATGTGAACCATCAGTTTCCAGCTAAAGAGGTGTTTGATTATAAAATAGCTTTGATCATTTTGAGTATCCAATATTCAAGTCCGATGGGCGTATGGATCAAAAATTTCAGGAGCATATTATGTAGTTTTACTATGAAGTCCAGGAAGGAGTAGGCACAGCTCTTAGAGTGGCTTCTTGAATAAATTTATGGTCTTGGCAGAGGAACCACTGACTGGCCAGATGAAGTGCTTGGCTTTAGTGCCTACAACTCCCCATGACGAATCCAAGTGGGAAGCCCACATCAAATAGATACAATTACTGTGAATGGCCCTTTATCTAAATGACTCAATGATTCTCAATTTTCTGGTAAACTGAACATCTGTCACTATTCAAAAATTGTGCGCATGCAAGGTGTCGATTTTGATCAACTGTGAAATCTCATGAATATATTCACCATTCCTTTTTGCACAGTATAAGTGGCCGAGCACGCAGGGCAGCTGGAGCCACGGCTGATGGCATGGTATAAGAAAAGCCTCTTTTTACCAAAGAGGAGATCACTGAATAGGTAAAGCTTCTCTCTGTGGCAGCTGAGAGTTACCTGAATAGATTAAGTTTTTGCCTCATCTATCTTGAAGCAAACGAGATAAGAATTATGTGGTTGGCAGCAGAGGCATCGCAATTGTCAACAGAATGTTCAAGTTTGGTACTGTGAAGCTGGACTCTTTTAGCACACCCCGACCTGTGCATAGTGCTTATCTTCCTTATTGTTTGCTAATGTATAGGTATACACTGGGTCCCTGGGAGACACGAAACACACCATACCGTCATTGCATGTTCCTGGACCTTGCTAAGTCATGTTTCCAGGAAAACTTTCATATTTGACACTACACAAGCATTTCAGTTTCCAGTATTAATATGTTTTGAAGGTGTAAAATGAGAACATTTATTTTATAAGATGGCAGAAAAAGTGTTATCAGTTTTTAGCATCAGTTAGAAGGGTTGAGTATGCATGAAACCAAGAAATACGAACACAAGTATGCACTTTTCATGTGCACATCATGTTTTCTTTCTGAAGGTCCCAAATGTTTTGTCATTGCCAGAGAAGACAAAATCTTTGCTATATTTAATGACAACCTCCCATTGGCTAAATTTGAGTTGACGGCATTATCAGATTCATATTACAGCAGAAGTTTCCCATTTGAAATTGGTTTTGAATTAAACATATCCCCTGGAGTGTCTGTTATCAGAATGCAAAAGTGTCAAACTCTTTGTAAAAGACAGGTCAACAACTGTCTTCAGTTTGTACCCACCATAAGCAATGTCCAGCAAAGAGATGTTAACCCTTTCCCCCTTAAACCGGCCAAAACCGGCTGGTGGTCAAATGTCGTCTGCTTCAGTGTTTTCAACTAATTTCAACAGTTATGAAAAACAATTTGACTGAGAAATGTACATGAGACTTATCAAGATCACATGCCCCAGGTCAACAGCTTTCCTTGGCATGGGTTGGGCACTAAGTGCCATGCCAAGGAAAGCTGTTGACTCAGTCTTAATTCAAGGGGAAAAGGGTTAAAGAACAACTTTGCAGAATAGCATTTGTAACATTATTTGTGATATTCTGTAGATATGTCCCATTGTGCTTGTGTTCATATTTTTTCGGAATGAAATCAACACGTTATAGTTTTTCTGTTAAATAGAATTAGATTTTTAAGTGGCTGGCAGGTACACATTTTATATTGTTTTTGCACATTGTGTTTTATTTTGTCCTGTCTGTCATTTGGTGATCGTGAACTCTACCAACAGTGTTACCAAATAATTCTTGGTTTTTTAATCCTGTCCAACTTAAATTATGCAAAGCGCCATGATCTAAAATGCCATTTGCTTGAATGTTTCTGCTCAGATTTCTGATTAATAAAAAATACAGTTTACCTTGGCATGGGTTGTTCGCTCAGTGCCCAACCAATGCAACTATATTGACTTGGCATTAGTTGAATAATAGTTTTGGCACTGCTTATCACAATAAAAGTCTTGCTCATATGATTTATAATAATGGTCCCAGATCCAAATTCCTCATAAAAAGATCTTTCAATCAAGGACCAACATGCCTACCTCCCACCCCCACCCCACCCCACCTTAAAGAATTATCAAAGTGATACCTTTCCGAGGTGTACTTTGGGTACCAAGGAGGAAAGCTGTTGACTTAAACTCCAACGTAGCACTGAAAGGGTTAACTTTTACAGTGTAATTATCACAATCTTGACTTAAATTAATTTTGCTTCATTAAATATTATTTAGTATTAAAAGTGTTTAACTTAAAACATGTATTGCATATAATAGGATTAAAACAAGGCTGCTTTTAGAATGGAGAAATTAAAGCTAAAACAATATCAAACATAACGTTTGATATAAATCATGTTTTGCACGGTGAATGGTGGCCCATGAGACCAAAGCTTACGGCTGCCAATTTTAAGAGTGTTTTACGGAGTGGAGCAGTGTAAACAAGAATTTATGAAGGTATGAAACCACAGAAGTGCAGCAGTGAGCTGATTCACAACATATTATGATCACATACAGGCACAATTGCAATGTATTAAGGAGAATCAGCAGCACCAAAATCTTGGCTAAGTTATATATTGAAGAGTGTGTATTTGTGTGTTGTCGCTGGAGATGATGGTCAGTTGACAGCTGTTCAGGGGATGCATGAGGGATGAGCAATGTAACTGGCCATGTAGGATTGCTATGAAAACAGTTATTGTATTTGATTTTTACAAAGTCAGAGCTCTAGTGGAATTGCAAATCCACATGGGTTTTCATATTCAAAAAATGGGTCTCTGTGACCCACCTATCTGTTGGGTCATGACTGTCCTTTTATGGCCCCTGGTTCCAGATTTGAAGCAAACTGTGTGGTATCATGAGGTCCTGTCACTGTTAACCAAAAGCAGTTTGCTTGTGTGGCCTACTGGCCACACAGCCCCAACCACCTATGGTTAATATAGACACTCACCCAGTTGACCTGACGGCCAATTTGTCCTTATCAGATAGGACAAGATAAGAAACTGCCAGAAGCAGCCTATCAACAAGCCATGGATGCAGACTAGTATGACTGCAACTGACTAACCCCACTTCTCTACTTCTGAGGAATAGGATAGCATTCTTGTGAGAAGAAGAAAGGAAAAGTCTTCCCCCACAAGTTTATCAGCTGATTGTGTCTTTTCCTGATGCTGTCAGGTGTTCAAAAATAAATTAAAAAATACCATAGAAATATTGTTTTAATGTTTATTATTGCCAGTTTGTTTTTCAGTGCAAGAATAATTTTTTTTATTGAAGGCAGCTACTTGAAAAGTAAGACCTGCAAGACAATATGAAAGAGATTTATTATTCCTCATGGGCAAGACGGGGTAGTATTCAATGTCAAAATGTAAGTTCTTTGTTGATTATTTCAGGGCCTTTACTCCCCCAAAATGAGGTGGGGGTAGGGTACTTGAAATGAAACCAAGTGTATAATACTATATGTATTGGTGTTACAGGCAATGTTTGAAAATTTTAATAATGCATATTCTGCAAGGTAGACAATGGTATTTTCCATATAGGTGGAAGAGTGCTCTTGGGCCATTCATGGGTGTGACTAAAAAAAACTACCGTATCTTCATATCGCCAGACTTCTGGCTATCCTGTTATGGCGTTTTCAGTGTCAAAGTGTGTATGAGCAAGTTTTTCATGGAATGTTTTTGTATTGACAATGGTTGTCTGATACAAAAGCACTGGGAAGAAAAGAACCCATCTTGTTGCTTAGATTTGTGTGTGATTAATTCATGAAGGATGAATATTGCATTTTATGCTGGCCACATTTTTGCCAAGTCACACAAGGTAGGATAGTATGACTACATGTATGTATTTACAAATACATGGTATGTGCTCAGTTCATATTGTTCCTTCATTTATTGATTGTCTATTTTCCGATGACTGTTTACAGAGGAGACTGAATATGCTTATGAATTTTTGAGGAGGAAGAGACCCTTTCTTTCTTTTTGTATTTTAAAATGGACACAAAATGTCAGCAGGAAAAAAGAGAATATATGATGCACTTGAGCACATTTTTGTGAATGAATGTGCACAGATCAGTTACTTTGTAGTCTATGCTGGACTATGCGGACACCCAGTGTCCTTATCCATGGACATGCATTGATGTGTTTTTGGTATCCACATACACTGTACTAGTGTTTTTAACTCATTCCACCCTGATGACGCTTTTTCCCGCTAATATCTAAATGTCGTCTGCTAATTGTATTTTACTAATTTAGGGATTATTTTTCAATATTTTGGATGAAACTTGCATGGAAGATCATTCCAAATTATATGCCCATGGTCAACAGCTTTCCTTGGCGCGCTCTGGGCGCAATGCGCCCAGAGCGCGCCAAGGAAAGCTGTTGACTCAGTCTTCTATCAGGGTGGAATGAGTTAAGGATCATGTTAGAAGAACATTAAAAACAGACTGGCTCAAGAAATGGTATGTGCAGTGCTGATGGTTATATTCACATGTACAATGCCAAACAGTCACATCATCACATACTTCATAGGCAGTGGTCACCATGCAAGCAACTCTTTGTAAAGGATATATCAGGCAGCGCCTTGGAAACTTCATCTAATGACACAGACCCCCAGGCCACTTGACATAGTACAAATACGGAATGAAGAGCCAGAAATAAAGTTTTACCGAAAACAACTGTATTGGTTCATATGTATGATTTGCTGGCACAAAAAGTGGTTCCCTTTACATTGTTGTGAGATGTGGATGCACATGTTTGTGCATGCTGATAGGAGACAAGTTTATTCATCATAGATGCAGGAAACATATGAAGACATTGTATGCATAGCACTCAATGCAAGTAATTGTTACAGAAATTATTCACTGCTTCCATTTTATGGACACAAACTAGGTGATACGGGACAATAATTAAGCATTGTTGAACCACATTAATTAGATTTATTACAGAAAATTTATCTTATTTTTTTTTTTTTTTTACTTTATTATTTTATTTTTTTTTTTTTTTTTATAAGAAAGGCTTGATCAAGAATATTGTGTCAGTTCCTGAAGGTAGAGTACTGTATTGGCTGTGCAATACCGGGTTAGGAGAGGATTGCTGGCATATTGAGACAAGTGCTGCTCTTTAAATATGTGGTGATACTTTGATGAGAAAGTATAGGTATACTTGAGACAATAGACCTGTTCATACCGAGTTGTACTGAACTTTTCTGGACCGTAATTAATCATGCATTCCATTGTTGGCCTGATTGTCCAATCAGCAAGTAGCCGAGTTGGGCCCATGCCGTCATATGTTTACAACGGATGCCACGGCTAACGCCAGTGATTACAGCATGAATTGTGTTGAACAGTGCAAATCTTTCACCTAAAATGTTACATCAGTGGTGAAACGTGCATTCATAGATTGCTGACGGTTTGATTTTTCATTAAGTCCAAGCATGTCCTGTGTTTTACTTTCTTATGCTTCCAGGTGTTATCCGGCCAGCGTGGCCGAGCACAAAATGTAAACAAAGCAGGGTGCGCTTCCCGAAGTGAACCGAATAAACCCGAGTCCTATGAAGTGGTCTATTAGATATTTGTTCATAAATATTTTATGACACCATCAATGATATTTTGACTCCCATGCAGCAGTTGATTATGCGAGTTTGCCATGTGAAGGAATCACTGTACATAAGTGTACCCCTCTTGACAAAAAGTTAGGAGTTATGTCCCTGGTCATGCTTTATATAGGATGTAACTGTATGATGAATCAGTTAAAATAAGGAAATATTACCTTTGAGTGCTCTTGGCAGTGAAACCTTTGCCAAAGTTGAGTCTATTTGAAAATAATTGGTACATCAGTATCTTCACCTTTTTGCCTTTAAATTATGATGGTAGCTCTGATTTAGTCAATCAAGGTTAGGTTCCCCAAGATTAAATAGCATATTGCCACAAAGCTCTTCAACTGTTGGGTGATATTTTGATGACAGTCGTAAGTTAACTTTTGTTAATTTAATTTCCATAAAGATTTGATTGCCAGACATCTTCAGTAAAATGTTTACATGGAATGGAGGAGTTTTGTTCATTTTTGAACATGTAAATTGTCTGGATGCACTCAGCTGGTTACATGAGTAAACATATACCTTCCAATCCTGGACAGTATCACTGGTGGCCCTTCAGTCACAATCACATCATATGCACTCATTAACTTCTGTATATATGTGATATGATCTTAAAGCTTCCAGTATCAAAACTGTACATGAGAGAATCGGGTAATCTGTACAAGTGCAAACTTCAAGCCAACATGGGACTGAAAATTGTGGCTAATGCTGGTGGACCGTGGTGATGGGTATGTTTAGCAAAGTCGGGGGGGGGGGGGGGGGAGCCCATTTCTCTGGTCTTTTCCCTCATTAAAATGACTTCAAAACTTAACTCATGTATATGATTCTTTTTATTAGAAAACATTTTGATAAGAATATCAAGTTGAAAGCTGTGAGGACAGCATGTGCCAAGACAAGGGCTGTTCTTGTGTGGCTTGGATTCTGCCAAGTTACCAACATATACTATAGAGAAACATAGGCTCAGTCTTAAATCCAAGGTGGAATTCAAAGAGTTGAACTACAACCGTAGGTGATGAGGCAAGAAAGAGTTACAGTTACCAGTAGACACTCATTAAGTTAATGCAAGTGCAGATCTCATGGGGAAGACAGGTGGTGTTGGAACCTCTTGTGCAGCTTTGGTTGATGGCCAAGAGGATCATGGATGTGGGTCCCTCAGGGACCAAGGTAAACAACTGAGAAAACAATATGGAAGTGGTAGGTTTCCATGGACCTTGTTCAGAAAATAGCTGGTGCCCCTTTTATATAAGTATTGTCCTGGGAATATGGGAAAATATTCTTGTGAAAACAGGGGTAGCCAAACTAAGAGACATAGTCCCCTGAGTACAACTGTTTGTGTAACCAGCAATCACAGGGGAGAATATTCAGTACATGGGCTTCATGTTTTCATGCATATGCACGTCATTTTATGTGCAAGTTTCCTGACATGACAGTTTTGCAGATTTTTTTTCCATTGGACATGTGTTGTATCAGGTGTGTGGAATCATGAAGTCTTCAGGATGTATAGAGTCTGTGGCCTTACCAAATGATGGTCTTTGAACAAAGTGTGGTCCTATACCCTGCCCCTGTTGTATCTTTCTCTTTCTGGCTATGTTTGTCACAGTCAAGTAGATACCGCCTTCCTCAATATGAATTATATGACTCTGTATTTAGGAATATAAACAAAAGTTAAGTGGGTGGTCAATTTTGTGGCATGCCAACTGCAGACGGCCTGCTGAAGTATAAGAACTAGAAAGGAATCCATCTTGATGTGTTATGGTTACTCCCATAGGACTTGTTTTAACAACAACAACAACAACAACAACAACAACAACAACAATAATAATAATAATAATAATAATAATAATAATAATAATAATAATAATAACATTATAATTTTTTTATGGAAAGAATTCAAGAGATATGTTAAGACCCTTCTCCAACACTGGCAAGAAAGAAAACAACTTCCTGTGTGAGATGAGAATAAGGCCTGTAGCATGCAGCGTGCAGGGAGGAGCCAGTCTTATATGCTTAATAAGCATGGTGACACAAAAGGCAGCACATCAAAGTCTGCATCTCTACCTGGTTTGCCTTGAAACCCTGGGTTAAGAGTCACAGATTACTATTTTTCTAAGGACTGGTGGAAACCATCATGAGCAGCATTATGCAAACCAAGGTGGATGGGGTAACTGATAGATTGGAGAGGGCACATGACCTTTGGTGAGAGAGGCAAGGGTAGCCAAAAGCGGTGAAACAAAAGCCAATATTCCATGCTGTCATATGTTGTAAAAAAAAAATTAAAAAAATTCACTTTGTTTGTGAAAACTTTTGTTTTTCTCCATTATTAATCTGTCTGTAAAACTGATAATATGTAAACAGGAATTAATGACAAAATAACCACAACTATTGCTATTAAATATAAGTTGATCCATGCTCCTTCCAATAAAGAAACAAAGGACTATAAATATTGTCATTGTTTGTAAACAGTAGGATTTACCTACTTTTGTAGGATTTGGGAATAACTGTAGGATTTAGTAGGATTTTGAGTAAAAATGCTCAAATTTGTAGGATTTTTGCCTCTAATTCATAAAAACAACAACAAAAATGTATGTTAATTTGAGCATTTTTACATGCTGTTAGAGTTTCTGTAGCTCTGACAAGGCAAAGAAAACTCACAAATGGCAATTTATCTTAACAAGGAGTCCTTCAGTTAAATTTGATGTCATAAAAGCTTAAAAATTGGCTAAAATACTCCAGTTTTGTGGGTGTTGGCATCAAAGATTCCACATTCACAATGCTGTGACACCTAACCCAGAAAAGTAGGATATTTTGTCAATCATTGTTACAAACACTGTATTGTGGAATATTGGGGGAGGAGAGGGAAGGGGGAAAGGGATAAACCTGTTTGCAAGCCAACACTTGGCATCTCATCAGGACATTGGCTGTGCGCATCTGAATCCTTACCGTTGTTCCAAATTCAGATTCTTCACGCAAAGACCTGTCATTTAGGTACCAGCGTGCCTGGATTTCACAAGAAGAACTGGCCTGGGTCAACAGCTGGGCTTGGCATATGGCACCCACACTTAACAATGGAAAGCTATTGATTTAGTGGGAAAAAAAGCTATGAAATGGTTAACAGACCAAAAGTATTCACTTGCCAGACCAAACTGTCCCCTAAGTCACTCTCTTTTATCACTGGTACCATTATATTTACCTTTTTAACCATCCCCTCCTTGAATTAAGATGGAGTTAGCAGCTTTCCTTTGGGTGGGCTGAGTTCGGCTAGAATTTCGGTGAGAATCCAATCTCGCAAAGATTTTCTTAAACTTGTTTTTCATAAAGAAGAAAATTAATGGACAAAAATCCAAATAGATTCTTGCAAAATTTTGGGAAATTCTATCCCTGTAGTTGCCTAGTCCTGCCCAAGGAAAACTGTTAGGCTGAGGCATGCTATTTACATAGGACACATCTAAAATTTGTCTTAAATTTTCTGCTTATTAACATTAAAATTAATATAAAAACATCATTAAACCAGACAATGATTTACTTGTTACGAGTTTCAGAGGGTTAAAGGGGATGGGTTAAGTCTTCAGATTGTAAGTGTTTACCTTTGTGTATATATTTAACGACCACGTTTACTGTTCATGCACAACATAGTTTGTTGCTGAAAGGAAAACAGAAGGTTCCCCTTCCTCCTCTCCTCTCAACAAATATGTACAGGGCAGGCAATAATAATTCAAACTGTCAGTTTGAGTCAACTCTTTGTTGGGAATGAGTCTCAATTAGGCATAATAAAAACAAGTAAAGAGTAAAAATGAACAGCATGTGAACAGGGGAAGAAATAGATCCAGGGACCTGTAGTATTAAGACTGGTCCTGAGGGTGTACCTGGCGGCACTTCACCTGTGCCTGAATCGGCAAGATAAAGTAGGGAAGTGGCGTGTATGTGGCGCTGATGGAAAATCTGAATGGTCCATTTGGGTATCGAGAAGTGCTCAGCGTGGAAATGAAAGAGACGTGTATTGGAAATACATTTCATTTTAATGATATATTGGCATGGTCGAGAAGGTGACTTGTGTTGATTGTCATGGCACTGTGACAAAAAATCGGTAGTGGGGCAGTGCATGTACTGTAAGTAAAACACTGGGCAGGCATGGCTCAGTGGTTAGGGTTCCATGTGAGTGTGATGTTATTGGTCAAAACATTAAAAACGCCCTGTCTTTATTTTTGGTGACTTGGGCGTAGGTATTCATCCATTATAGAATTTAAATTTTGAAACCAATTCTTGTATTGATGCACAGTGAACGTATTTTAAAAATGACGGGATAATGAAGTACATGTAGCAGTCTTGAAGCACAACTTGTCATAAATGCTCACATACATGGATTCATGGTAGCTGACGAACAAAGTTTTCCTGTAGCATATCATTTGCTGGTGATAGTGTTGCAAAAATTCTGACTTGTCCGTCTGGGGTGTGTGTGTGTGGGGGGGGGGGGGGGGGGGGTTGTGAAACAAAAGCCAATAATCCATGCTGTCACATATTGTCAGTTTGTATGTCTTGAATAATTAGAATAGGCTGCTGTTTGTGGAAATAGTCACATGAAAATGTAGCCTCTTCAATGTATTGACTTGATACAGTCTGGCTTGCTGTATGTCCATTTGGCAATGAATTTGTGACTTTAAACAAGTTTTTAGTCTGCTGTACATTGCACCTGTTTTGGTTGCTTAGTACAACATCCTCCACTAGGAGTCTCTCCATGCATGACCTTGTGAAGTGGAACAATGTGGAGTACCATGGTTCTTTGCTGCAAAATTACAAACAGTTTTCTGTGACACTCATGGGCAGGTCTCCAGCTTGCCCAAATATACCAAAAGTATAGCCTTGTATCTTATGGACATCAATTTTCAGAATAGATCTCTTATTCTTAGCTGCCAAAACAGAAGATGACTTTGGAGATGTAGAATATTGCATTCACTGACAGGTAGCCTAAATATGGATGAGGACAGGGAGAAGAAAATTCAGAGGCAGATGTTTGGTTTAAACATATTTTATTACACGATTAGAGGAAAGGGCTATGCCCTATATGAACTCTTCTCGCAGTACCAACCCCCCCCCCCAAAAAAAACGTTATACGAATTGAAAGGGAATAAAGGACATGTGATCCTTGTACCTCCCCCCCACCCCCCCACCCCAAAAAAATCTTGTTATCATGAAGAGGTATATATGATACAGCATTTGGGCTTGTAAATGATTACATGCTGTTGAGGAATAGAATTTGCAAGAAGTGTTATGTTTTGTAATGCCTTTTTAACACAGGAAAAATTTGTAAGGATCTCTTATGTATTTTCTTTCTTTGTACAATATTAAAGGGAAGGTAGACAAATTTGTCAGTGTACATATTGCAAAAGACGTCCATGGCCTCGGATTACAATAAATTCATTTATCCATGTTTAAAGGACTCGCAGAATGCAAAAAGGAAAGTCTTTTAAATGCAATACAATTTTTTAAAAAGAGGAAGACTGGATGCAAACAAAGGGCTTGTTCAAAACTCCCTGTACATTGCTATTGTTCTGCTAAAGGCAATTTATTTGTAAGATTTAAAAAAATATATATATTTTCTGAGGTCGTAAGGAATGATTTTTCATGCACTGGGCAGGCAACTTCATTGAAGCACCTCCAAAAACTTTGCTACATTTTTCCTGAATTTGTCTGCAACACAGAGCTTAGGCAGTAACTCCTGAACATTTGAACCGTAATATTACATCCATCAGTATGTATCCTTAAAAACCTGAATGTAATTTTGCCTTATGAGAATTATGGCTCCGTATTTTCTCCCTTTCTGCAGAAGGGCACTCAGCCCCAGAACAGGAGCTAAAATGCCTATGTTGAGCACTGGCCAATCCAACACAAGCCAATGCTTTACTGCTGTAATACCAGGTTATGCAAGAATCAACTCCGTGAACAGACACTGGTCTCTTCATGACACACCTGAGTGTAGACTAGCTGCACAAGGCAGTAGGTATATTATGTTAGACTACATAAGACAGACACTCAGTTAAAAAGTCATTGATGACAGCCATAGAGATCAAAATGGTCAAACATGATTGCCAGTATTGTTGCTGTTGTCAGGTCTGTCTTGGTGCAAAATAGGAAAGGGGGGGGGGGGGGGTCTGCTGCATAATTTTTCCGAAACTGATGGCTTATCTGGAAATGGAACTTGCAACACAAGGTGAACAAAAACTCCTGCAGAAAAAAATGGTGACTCCTTTTGCAACAGGACAAA
Source organism: Hermodice carunculata (assembly GCA_964020975.1). Lineage (NCBI taxonomy): Eukaryota > Metazoa > Annelida > Polychaeta > Eunicida > Amphinomidae > Hermodice > Hermodice carunculata. Next base: position 279,183 of record CAXHWN010001880.1, on the reverse strand, counting down.
GGTTAATGGCAGGGCAGAGTAGGTGATGGTTAAAGCAGTAGATATGGACTAACTGGGACCTGGCCTGGGAAGGGAGGGTTAAAGCAAACTATAGGGTGGGCTGGCTAGGACCTTGGGTGGAGAGGATTAAAGCAGACAACAGCATGGGCTGGCTAGGACCTTGGGTTCAGAGGATTAAAGCAGACAGTAGCATGGGCTGAGCAGGACATTGGGTGGAGAAGGTTAAATCAGACAACAACATGGGATGATTGAGCCCTTGGCTGGGGAGGGAGGATTAGAGCAGACAGCATGGGCTTACTGGGATCATGACTTTGAGAGGGTTAAAGACGACAACAACATGGGCTGACTGGGACCTTGGCTGGAGAGGGTTAATGAAGAAGAACATTATGGGCTCAGTGAGACGTTGGTTGGAGCATGGAGTGACTAGTTCTGATGCCATGTGGTCATCATGCTGTATGTACATTTGTCAGTTTCATTGATACACTAAAATTTAGAATTTCTTCTGGCCTATATGAGGAAAAGTAGTTTGAACTCAAGGGATCCAACAGGATTTGAACCTGGGAAAACTCTGGACAAATGTATTAGTTGAAGGGCCTATGACTTGTCATATAACCATTAGGCCCACACCCATTGGGCCATTGCATTTGGAACTCACTAACAAATCACTCTCCCATCAGTGGGCATACATAGAAGGCAGAGCAGCTTAAATTTGTCTGTGCCTTCAGCATTTATAATTTCCAGATGTTCTTCTACAACATGATGTTTTTTTCCCCTGTGGGAGTCTTAATCAGTTAACTGAAACTGGAGTGTGAATAACAAAAGGATGTTTCAATGAAAAAGGATTTTTTCGCATTAATGAAAGGTTTAGGGACCTGCCAGCATGTACTTTTTGAGACGTAGTCATGCTTACCCTGAATTGCCTATATGTAAGGAATACAAAATATACTTGTTAAGGAAAAACTCTGTAAATCACAGACAAACCTGTTGATTTTGAAGCCAGAGCTTTTTCAATAATACTAGTGTGAATTCATGACGATTGCTTTCACCAATTTGTGATCCAGATTCTTTTTAAAGATGATGTACTTCAGATAGGCCTCACCTTATTTGGTAAATAGGCGAAACTTCAGTAACTGTATTCTCTCTTTGATGATAATCGTGAAAAGGCATTTTCTCTAAAAGTATGTGGCCAGTTCCTTAATAATGGTACTATAGTAATGACTATTTTGGGGTACCTATATACCCTAATATTTGTTCAATAGGTGGAGCTGTTGTTTGTTTGTTTCTTAATAGAAAAAACGATTGGGGATGTTTTAATTCATCCAAAATGGCCAGGACAGGAATGTACCTTGATATTTTATCTTACAAGTCATTCTCTAGGTGGTACTGCTGTTAGTTCATGATTTCTTAATTTACTTATGATCAATGTGAGTAAATGTTTTCATGGCCATGATTGGGATACTAGTTTATGTGCAGCATTATCAGTAATGATATGGCCTTTCCGATGAAAATTCATTCTTCGCTGATTAACAGGTTATTAAGGATAGGTCAGCTGAGCACATAATTGTCAGTGTCCTCTTGATGATTTAAATGACAGAATGCGCAGCTTTGGACATTGAAATCAAGTAGACCTGAGAAGGAAAAAATCTTTTGCATCACAAATGTTTTCTTTCCCCATCCTTAAGATGATAAATCTGAACTGTAGTTATACTGATAGATAATGGGAATGTCTCTCTGGCTAGTGCACCACACCAAACTTTACACAATGAGCCTAAATTACTTTGATGGTTTACCATTACATCTCTTGTCCTTCTGCATTGTCCTCTCCAGATTTATGGATCCACCTTCACCCTGTTAAGATGAGTGTAGTCAGCAGTATTAGAGGGGAAGCTGTGCAGATCATTTAGCTATGTCACCGTTATGGACTAGGGTTGTCTATCAGAGAAAGTTCAAAGGTTCCAAGGAAAAAAGATAGCAGGATGTATCTATTATGTAAGATAAGATTGTTTTGTTCATTGATAAGGAATGAAATGCACATCATGTTCATATGACACAGCAGGTGGCCATTAGAATAGGAGTATGCATAATATTACACCGTTGATCTTTGATTTTTGCATACCTTGTAGATGTCAGATAGCCTGACATAATGCCATACTAATGGATTATTTATTTTCAGAAGAGATTCATTTTTGGCAAGAAGAACCAGTATTAAGTTGCTAGAGCTTGGAATACTATTTCAAAGGACGGCCATGACATTGTATCCAGAGCTAAACATGCAATGAATATGATAACAGTTGGATTTAGGCCCAGTTGCTGGTAACCGCAGTCAACCTGGAACTAGAGAGGGGGGGGGGGGGGGGGGGGGAATGGATGAAGCAATCTAGGTTGCCAACCTTGCCCATCAAATTGGACACCTGAGTTCTCAGAACAAAGGCACCAATTCAAAGCTATTATTTGCATGGTGTTTGTCAGGTCTGTAGCAGGCACTTCACCTGTTGGCAAGGTTGACCAGTTGCATGCTGGACATGCTTATTAAAACTTGCAGGGTATGATCTCGTTAACTCACTTCAACCAAGGAGCATTTCCCTGCAAAAATACCACTCAGAATGTTTCACAGGGACAGTATAAACACATGCACAAAATGTGTTTTATTGGTATGATGGATGGAGTGTCAGGTGGCTACAGTAAACTGTCCATACTTTTTTTTATATTTTCCTGGCAGATATGAAAGCAAACAGAGGAGCAAGCTTGTTTGATATGCATAAGCGTTGCTTGGTACACAGATGGGATCTGCCAATATCTCCACACACATTCCTGATTCCCTTCTGGTTCTTGTAGAAACCCCATAGAGATCAGTGAAATTTGCAGTAACAGGCCAATTTAAGTTCATGAATGTGACAGAGGGTAGGGGTAGTACAAGGTGTTGAGTGCATTACATAGTACCTGCAGCAGATGTGCAATGATAATTGACCTTCATATGCATGTAGTTGTCTGGGTTTTTTACAGGTAAATGCTGAAAAAACACAGTCTGCATATGGAATGGCCCAAACAATACAATGTTTTCTTGTATTTGAGAGTCATAAAGTATTCAGTGCTTTACACATAAAATACAACTTTGCTCCAAACATGTCCATATGCACTAGGCTTTGTTTGAGATCATATAGATTATATATTTTCTAAAACTGTACATTTGGATTAAGCCATTGAAAATAATGAAATATCTGTAAGTGTTAAGAAATTGAATTTTTATTGCTTTATCAAAAAAATATAATTTTACCTGTTTTGGCCAAAAAACAAAGAATAGCACAAACATCAAAAACAGGAAACATTATTTTGTTATGGGAAATAAGCAAAACCATACATGTATTTTAAATTTTGGACAAGGGTTTTAGTTCAAAATTTACAGGCTGTTTAATTTGAAAATACAATTTAAAATTATTTTTATAATTTAAACAGCAATAAAATTCAAACTTAGGCCTTTTTTAAAAATTTAAAATGTGGTTTTGGAGAGCGCCGTGCGTTCTTTCATTTGATACTATAAACTAAATGTGATTTTTAAAATTTTTTAAAATGCTATTTTAAATTATGTGTAAAATTACTGAATTTTATTTACATCAATAGCAATACTAAAATTTTATATTTAGAACCAGAATCAAACTTGGTGTTATGTTTCATTTCAGAAAGTATATACTTTTCAGGGTATTAAATGGCAGCCATTATAAGACAGAAATTGGACTTTTATATGCGAGAGTCATTAAGTATACCACACCCTTTAATCAGTGTAAATGTGTTGGAAGATCAGGGATCAGTGGGAAATGAGTTAAAGCTAGTGGAGGCTGTGAGAAACACCTGTGCTGTGCAGTTTGAGGACATTCTATATATGCAGTTCACATCATACAAATACAATAGGTAGACAGTATAGCCAGCCAGGTGTACAGAGGTGTTCCCAGATACTGCCTGCAGGTTCCCCTTTCCATTTGTTGTGGTGCTCTGAGGCCCAGACACAATCTACTCTGGGTGCAGGCTCTTGCAGGGGAGGTAGAATGTTGGCAGAAATGCCAATATAGCAGATGGATTTTGTTCTTACTTTTCTTGTATGGGTGTTCAAAAAGAAAAGCTGGAAATAGGTTACTGACACGAGGATATACACTGATTAACCATTTCCCCCTGCAGTAAAGACTGGGTCAGGAGTTTTCCATAGTGGAGCTTCCGTGTTTCTGTTAGAAATTTTTTTCGGAGAGTCCCTACCTGAAAGAGAGTCAAATTTGCAACGATATTTTGCAAAATTAACAAAGAAAATATAGGAAGTTGGGACCCCTTGAATTTTGCTGAGGGGGGTATTTTATGATTTGAAAGGGTAATATTTAGGGTTTAACGGAAACCCTGAGCTTGGGCTCTCAGCACCCAATCCTTACCATGGAAAACTGTTGAATTGGGGAAAGTTACCTTGAAAGGTGTCGTCAACAATTCTCCTCCAAATTGTTTCTATTACTGTTGAAATTCAGTCAAAATACAAAAATAAAAAAAAAAAATTGAAAAATTAAAACAGATAGCATTTGACCACCAGCTGGTTTTGGCGAGTTTAGAGGGAAAAGGGTTATAGGCTGTGGATTATTGGTAGTGTAATGGAATTTTGGTATAGATAAACATACCCATGCTATGAAGGTAACCCTTCCCGGCATGAAATAATTGTTGATTTGGACAGCAACCTTCATTTAGAATGTTCTGGGTACTTGACTGTCATGGATGGTGAGAAGGGAAGTAATGGCCCAAAAGTGTATCATCATTGTACCCTTCTCATCTGTTTGTTCCAGGCTTATATTTTAACCATTTTATTTTTGAAAATGTTCAGGCCAAAATGAAAGTACAGAAGATGTGTGTAGGACAGCCAGACATCTGGCCATTTAGAGCAGAAGAAGGTTAACGTACCGGCCACATTTACCCTCGCTTTATCAATCAAATATTAATATTCCTGAGATGTTTTGTTCAGTGGTGATGCAATGAGATCCATCATGGGCTGAGACCCTGCCCACAAAAGAAAAGGTCTGCCCCTCATCCTCAGCACAAACTGCCATGCTGAAAGCAATAATTCATAATCAGACCCTGCCATGTTTTCAGTTTGCTGATACAGGGTTTGCTTATAGCTCTTGCTCATTTTGAAAAACTCAGTGCAAATCCATGTTGAAAATGCCATCGGTCTGTGGTCATTTTATTAGACACTGGTGCTACATCTCATTTTCAAGATTAATGCAGTGAGTTTTGACCCAAACCTTGTACAAGGAACTTTCAGGAGGTAAAATGATCTGATTGTATTTGCAGGCCGGTGAGCCAGTCATTTTTCATTTTCTCTGGTGATTGTTTTTTTTTTTAAAACAAAACAAAAAAACATGAAAAGAAAACTTGAAGATGGATGGATTGGAAAAGCATGATGCTAGATGTGACATTTCTGATGTGACATTTCCTTGACATGCATGCTTTTCATTTTTATTTGAGGGGGTTCAATTGTGAATGTATCATCGGGATTAAAGATCTCATCATAACAATTATAGAAAGGATGTGTTATTAGTTGCTATTGTAACAAGTATTGCCTTTTAAAATACACATGTAATTTGCATGACCACTGTCACCACAGCCTTGACCAATCACCAACACCACAAGAAGAGAAAGTGAGATGCCAGCAGGCAGTATGAAGAGACTGAGATCACTTCTAGAAGACTGAATCCCTGTCAATCTGCCTCAATGTGTACATTGAGCCATAAATTTTCTGCATGGAGGCAGTTAGCCCTGAGTGACTTGGATGAATGCTGGGAGCTCCTGGTTCATAGCGCCTGGCGAACCCCTCCCCTCACTCTCACTTGGCATTTACAGAGTTGCTTTGTAATCAAACATGAAATGGCACCTTTTGAAATTAAATTTGCGTTGCTTGGGCTTAGCACTGGTGAAGTATGATATGATGGGTCAGGCACCCAGCACACATGCACCTTCACAAGCCAGACATTGTGCATTGCAAATGTTTTTGAAGCCTGAAATGATCTCTGACTTTTGGTCAGGTTGGAAGATTGCATCCAAGAGACTTTACCTTTTATGTTCCCAGTAATGTCACTGGTATAACTGAGTGATTAATTACCAGGGGTTGAGGACAGCATAAATACATGAACACCAAACCAAGCATATGTGGGAAGTGCAGTATGGATTTCACAACCAATCTTGATCGATTAGCCACCGTCCCAAATATGGAAGAGGCTTAATGATCATAATTATCGCACTGGTGATTAGGATGAAAATAGTGATGGCAAAGGTGAAGCTTAATGCCAGATATATCTGTTTTAATCCTTGAAATAAATTCCAGGAGAATCATAGTTACACCCATTTTTTGCTCAGAAGACCAAAGATTGCAGACCTTACATGATCACTCATGTATCTGTCTATCCATTCCGTAAGTTTTCGTACAAATGGACAGTTTTCGGGCAGGCTGATCCCATGTAACTTTCAGGTCTTATCAAGTACATGAAAATTTTGGTCAAGGTCAGTATTGACAGTGCCACCTATAATATGCAATGTATAGGTCAAAATGTGGAAATCTCGTGAATACTTCAGCATCTTGAATTTTTCGTGGATCATCTATCAAATTTGGTAAGATTGTTGGAGAATGCCCAGATAAATTTGATAACAGTGGTGCCACATGCAGCACCGGCTATGAATAAAATTGACATGCTTCTTTCAAGGTCATAGTGGGTCTATGGGCGTTGCCCCTGATGGGGTCCAGGGGGCAAAGCCCCTGGAAACTCAGAGGTTTTGACACTTGGAAGTTCCATTCAGAGGCCCGTTGTGCAAAACTTATTTTTGAAATATATATGTATAAATATTTTGTAGAAATAAACATATACCCCCCTCCCCCCCCCCCCCCCCCCGCAAAAAAGAGAGAAAAAATCAGTAGTGTCATTTCAAATGTCAGTACTAAAGTCAGTAAACATTATTAAAAAACAGTAATTTTCAGTGGAGCTTCTGACATTTTGTTAGTTTTGGAACCTCTGGTATTACCAATGCAGTGTGCTTGGACTGTTCGCCTCAAGTGGTTTATCTTTTCTTAAAGATGTTCATGTGAATAGTGGTTTAAAAATATGGAAACCAGTTAATAATTTGACCACAATCAACATGTGACCTCTGGAATGTGTTATTTATGGAAAGCTTGTCATCATAGGAGAGTCAATAGTATGGCTTACATGGAAGTGCTCATTGACTGGGGAGATTGGTAGACTGCCCTGAGGAAGACTTCTGAGTGGAAGCCAGACATCAATGATACTGTGCAGAGATCAGAAACCAAATCCATCAATCAATTTACTGGGCTAGCTATCATCATGTGTACATTGTGGCTTGGCTTGGTCACTGGGTCACTTCATATTGTCATGGCTGTATATTTGTAGGAGCAAGTTATAGAAAATCTGCATTATCTATAATTAATGATTATACGATGATGAGGTGGTAACAGTTCATTCAGTCAAATGGATCTGGATGTTACCTTCTTGCACTCAAAGCCTTGCCTGGTAACCAGAGGGCGCTGACCTCCTTGTGGTCTGTGAGCCTGGTATACAGTATCAGCACCTGCAGGAAACATTGACCATACCAGCACACACACACACACACACACACACACACTAAATCTGGGAATTTATTTCCATAGCAAAATTCTGAAGTTTTGTACTAAGCTATTTCTATGACAAACTATTGTTCCAAACAAGATGGCATTTGGTGGATTGCAGTTCGCCTTTCCACAGTTGTTAAGCACTGGTAGTGATCTTTTGCTTGTTTCACTTCTACTTCACACATGTCACGGTAAAGTCTGTGAGTGTCATTGTGGTCCATTCCATGTCAGAATCTTAGATTGTTGTGTTTTTGTTAGAACAACATGCTAATGAAGTGAGTCACTCTAGACGGTTCACGTTTTCTAATCCTTTTCTTTCTGACAGGGAAGTGGGTTTTACAGGCCAGCAGGCATACTCAAATTACATTTTTCTACCAAACTAGATTTATTTTTGTCCTCTTGTTCCCAGCAGAAGTTATGCACTTATATTTTCATTCATACTTTGCAAAATGGATGATGGATTTAAATATAGCCCTAAATGGCTGCGATGATTAAATGTAAATATTGACTGATGTTGGGTTGGCCCTGTTAGTGGAAGCCATCTGCCTGAGAGCCCCACTTCCAGACAGATCTGTTGTGATCTGCTTCCACCATACAACCTGCATGGCACAAAACAAATTACTACCTCTCTGTCTGGTTATTGTTGATGCCAATGAACTCAGACTGGTCATGCTGGCACGTGTCACTGCTTTCTGCTAGGTCTGTCCACACAAAAAAATGACCACTCAAACTGATTGGCCTGTAGCAACGATTGTGCTGAGGTCCCATCATCACAGGCAGGCATACATTGCAGAAGCTTAAGCTGCTCTTATCAGAGTGTTGCATTTTCGCAGTCTCTATTTTATCCGGTAATCTACTGATTTTCCAGTCGACAATGACTTATTGATTTCCATGGAAGTAATACCTCAACAAGGCCAGGAAATTTAATAAATTTCATACTTGGATCTCTACTTGTTCTGAGGGACATTTGGCAGCAGCTAATTGCAATGTCAGCATGTTTTGGCAGGTGATAATGCTATTTCAGAGCTTGATTGTGTTAACAGGATCCTGGGACCATCCACGACTTGCCCATACCAGGTGACTCTTCCTCTACATCACTGATGCTGGCTGCCCTGACCCACCTGTGAAGTATCATCTTCGGAATCATTGGCCTTGCCCAAGCTCCATGTTATCTCTGTGGAGAATAGCATGTTCTATTCCCTTCTATCCCGTTTCCATAAAGTAAAAAAAAAAAAAAGGAACATTATCAGTGGAGACCAGATTGCTGAGACTGAAAAACATCATCGTCAGAAGAATCTCATCAATTGATGCAAGACAGATATAATTGTTTCTTAAGTTTCCCAATTCCTTTTAAGTGATTTGTTTCATGCCAGTTTTATAAGGTTAAATTGAATTGAATACAAAATTGTGATAGCCATCATTTCCCCCAGCACATCCCATGGTTTCCTAATTTTGAAAGCATTCTGTTAAAACAAAAAACTGTTGATTCAGATTTAATCCCTTTTTTTTATCCATATCAGAAGCAGCATGTTTGTCAAACATAGCTGTCGATATTTACAATAAAAGCCCAATCTGTCAAATCTGTATAAGCAGCATACATGGAGAAGATGGATAGGACAGATTAAGATTTAAATGGGGGATAATAAAAGCAACATCAGTTAATCCTTGTCGTGATACCATACTGTTACTGACAAAAGAAACTATTTATTTCATTTAGCTGGAATTATATATCATTTCAGATTTAAAATGAATTCATTTCTGTACAAAATTAAATTGGATAACAGTGTTTGCTTTAGTTGATTGCAAACATATTTCCTGAGCACAGTGCCAGATATGATGCCTGTGTGGAGATCCCGTCTCGAGCCCTGCATTAATAAGACATAAATCTTTCTGCAGCAATCCTTTTCTTATGTGCTCAGTTTGTCCACAAAAATTGTCAGGATTTTAATTCTGCATGTACGGATTCCATCACATGGCAATTTACTGCATTAAGAAAGAGTACCATGCCCATTTTAACGCTTGAAGTGCTAGTGTTGAAACTGAGTCAACATTTTCCTCTGCAGGCTTTGGGCATATGATTAGACTTCTTGCATATTGCCACCAAAGTGTGTCCACCAAACAAAGCCGTGGACTGACTGTTTTCTGTGGAATCACCAAATTAAGACCAGGAATGCTTAAATGAGAGAGCTTTGTGTGAGGAATTTGAAACAGGAATTAATAATGGAGATATGTGAGACTATGATTCAACTGGTTGAAAATACACATTGGTTACACATAATACAGCATTCCCAAAAGATTGGATTGAAGTTGATTTCAGTATGCAGCTTTTAGGCCTGCCGTCTGCGAAGCAGGCCTTCTGTATCCCATTATGGCGCTTGTACCAACAAAAAATTGGAAACAATTTTAGTAGAGTGTTTAGCAGGGTTTTAGGCCAGCATAGCACCAGATATCAAAATACCATACATGCTAGGGTACTCTTGAGGCCGTGGTTCCTTTTTTGTGGGATTATCTTAAACAAAGGACCACCTGGTGTGAAAAGCAATTTGGCAAACTGTCTATTATTATCTCATAAATGAGAAGTCATATATGTGTTGAGAAACTAATTTCACACCTGGCCTCTGGATGGCTCTGCAACAAAGGGAGCTTTTATTTGTCCATATTATTAGTGGTTGATTTTCACTGCATAACAGTACATTATTCATCATGCCATAGAAGTTTTTGACATTTTCCCTAGTTTTTGTCAGGTTTTTATCTGCTTAACTCATAAACTATCAGCTGAAGTTATAATACAGCAAAGAGTCACAATCGAAGATGCCTTGTACAGGATCTGACTGGTTTTGTTGCCAAAATGTATCTCATCAAGGCTTGTGTGGGAAGGCCCAAGTACCCGTACTTGTATGAGACATCTGGGAACATTGGCATTATGACATAATTCATGAGGATTGTGTTTACATGGGGCAGGGACCAAGTATGACCCTTGACTGTGGTTGTGACAGCAAAGAACTAATAGAAATATTGTGAATATCCCATTGGTATGCATAAATCAATGATGATTTATTGCTACTTTCAGCAAGTACCACGTCATTGGCATCAGAGGTCAGCATAACTCCTGTCACACAGTTGCCCTCAACATGCTACTGTGGGGAGCCTGGGGTTATAAAAATCATAATAAAAGAAAAGATGTACTACAATTATATAAATTTCTATACATGATTTAATTTTGTGCTGTTCACACACCCACTTAGTGAGTGAAATCAAATGGGCCAACATTTGAAGATGATGCAGTGTAAACTGGGAAGGCAGTGTTACCTGTCCTGCTTCCATTCACAAAGATGATGCAGTGTAAACTGGAAAGGCAATGTTACCTGTCCTGCTTCCATTCACAAAAGATGATGCAGTGTACACTGGGAAGGCAGTGTTACCTGTCCTGCTTCCATTCAAAAAGATGACGCAGTGTACACTGGGAAGGCAGTGTTACCTGTCCTGCTTCCATTCACAAAGATGACGCAGTGTACACTGGGAAGGCAGTGTTACCTGTCCTGCTTCCATTCACAAAGATGATGCAGTGTAAACTGGGAAGGCAGTGTTACCTGTCCTGCTTCTGTTCATAAAGATGATGCAGTGTAAACTGGGAAGGCAGTGTTACCTGTCCTGCTTCCGTTCATAAACATGATGCAGTGTAAACTAGGAAGGCAGTGTTACCAGTCCTGCTTCTGTTCATAAAGATGATGCAGTGTAAACTGGGAAGGCAGTGTTGCCTGTCCTGCTTCTGTTCACAAAGATGATGCAGTGTAAACTAGGAAGGCAGTGTTACCTGTCCTGCTTCCGTTCATAAAGATGATGCAGTGTAAACTGGGAAGGCAGTGTTACCTGTCCTGCTTCTGTTCACAAAGATGATGCAGTGTAAACTAGGAAGGCAGTGTTACCAGTCCTGCTTCCGTTCATAAAGATGATGCAGTGTAAACTGGGAAGGCAGTGTTACCTGTCCTGCTTCTGTTCACAAAGATGATTGGGATATATTCATCACAAAGCAAGGGAATCTTTTTGTCAAGGAGTTCACAAGGCAGTCTAGTGGTCACTTTGATTTTGTGTGATCATAGATGTGTAAAATTCAAGCGAAAGGGTATTTTCTATTGCAAAATTGACAGAAAAAGAGCTGCATTTGCAGAAATTAAGTTTGAGCAGAAATTTTGTAAAGTACAGCATTCTGCATGCTCACCTGCAGCAGTATCGTGTGCACTTGTCTTATGCTTTGTCCATATTTCTGAGGGGGTGGAGTTAATTTTTTGTGTTGCCCCCCCCCCCTCCCGCCCAACATTGACTGGTTGTGCACTCAACTGGTCAAAGTATCATGAAGTTTGTATCATTGACCTTTAATGTGGAACTAGGAACCTCACTTGACGGAAAGTGTACTAATTTCTGGTAGATGTAGAACTTGAAGGGGTCTTGAACAGGATCAATTTTGCATGATAGATTGATAAAATGTACTTCCGTCTTTCCTTTTAAGTCCAAGAGTGACAAATGGTTGGTTGTGAGTGACATTTAATGGTGGCCTCTCAGTCTTTGTTGTGGTACACTCGTGCATATTCAGTGCTGGCAGCAAGGAAGCTGAAGAGATTGCTGAATACTTAAAATACAAGATCCATGACAACCCTGCCACCCCCTCACTTAAAGGCCAGGAACAGTAACACTCTAAAATGCCCGTCAGCACCATTGCTTCTCCTCACTCACAGGGTAGGCACAGTAACACTCTGTACAATGTCCATACTTTGCTACTTTCTCTGAAAGGGTAGGCACAGTAACACTCTGTACAATGTCCATACCTTGCTACTTCTCTCGGAAAGGGTAGGCACAGTAACCCTCTATACAATGTCCATGCTGTGCTACTCCTGTCTGAAAGGATAGGCGCAGTAACACTCTGTACAATGTCCATACTTTGCTACTTCTCTCTGAAAGGGTAGGCACAGTAACACTCTGTACAATGTCCATGCCTTGCTACTCCTCTCTGAAAGGGTAGGCACAGTAACCCTCTATACAATGTCCATACCGTGCTACTCCTGTCTGAAAGGGTAGGCACAGTAACACTCCATACAATGTCCATACCTTGCTACTCCTGTCTGAAAGGGTAGGCACAGTAACACTCTATACAATGTCCATGCCCTGGTACTCCTCTTTCAAAGGGTATTCACAGTAACACTCTATACAGTGTCCATGCCTTGCTACTCCTCTCTCAAAGCATAGGCACAGTAACACTCTATACAGTGTCCATGCCTTGCTACTCCTCTCTCAAAGGGTAGGCACAGTAACACTCTATACAGTGTCCATGCCTTGCTACTCCTCTTTCAAAGGGTAGGCACAGTAACACTCTATACAGTGTCCATGCCTTGCTACTCCTCTCTCAAAGGGTAGGCACAGTAACACTCTATACAGTGTCCATGCCTTGCTACTCCTCTTTCAAAGCATAGGCACAGTAACACTCTATACAGTGTCCATGCCTTGCTACTCCTCTCTCAAAGGGTAGGCACAGTAACACTCTATACAGTGTCCATGCCTTGCTACTCCTCTTTCAAAGGGTAGGCACAGTAACACTCTATACAGTGTCCATGCCTTGCTACTCCTCTCTCAAAGGGTAGGCACAGTAACACTCTATACAGTGTCCATGCCTTGCTACTCCTCTTTCAAAGGGTAGGCACAGTAACACTCTATACAGTGTCCATGCCTTGCTACTCCTCTCTCAAAGGGTAGGCACAGTAACACTCTATACAGTGTCCATGCCTTGCTACTCCTCTTTCAAAGGGTAGGCACAGTAACACTCTATACAGTGTCCATGCCTTGCTACTCCTCTCTCAAAGGGTAGGCACAGTAACACTCTATACAGTGTCCATGCCTTGCTACTCCTCTTTCAAGGGGTAAGCACAGTAATACTCTGAACAATATCCATGCCTTGCTTCTCCTCTCTCCAAGGCAAGGCATAGTAACACTGACAGTGTCCATCAACCCTGCCACTCCTTTCTGCCATGCCAGGCATGGTAACAGCCATGTGCATAATTTTAAATAAATTCTGGAAGGACATAGTTGGCATAATTTTGTTTCCAAAGGTTCTGGCCAAATGAAAATGCCATGAAGTATGCTTAAAAAAGGGAAATAGCTATAATGTTTGAATTTAGTCATCATATTGTTTTTTTAAAATATTCAGTGCTGGGCACCTGTCAAAATAAGCGCAGCAGTAGCAATACGAGTTTCCGTCATAACAATGGTGCAGTACTAATTCTTGTTGCCAAATGTTGTGCCATGCTAATTTGCAATATAAGGGTTACTCCATTGTCTGCCTACTCACCTGGAATCATGAGAGTGGGAAGAAACCTTACCATGACACCCTTCCCTCACATGGAATCCACTAGAAAAATTAGAAGTGTTTGAGGTTTTGCACTTGTATATCAACAAAAAATCTGTTAATGCATGTCATGTTTCAATTAACCAGCTTTACTGTGGATTTTGTTAAGATGTTCATACTATCAAGGAAAAATATTTTTCTTGGATAAAGTTGCATTAGACTTCAGTCTGCAATTTCAACAACTAATACTGCTTGCTAGCTTTAAAGTCAATTGCCAAAGAATTAATATGTATCTGCTTGCTTGGGATGGGGTGCAGTAAAGGTGAAAGAGCAGCATGTTGTAAGATGGGGAAAATAGGACCTGAAGAAGCCTAGGGCATCAGTCATATGGCCACAGTGATTGAGGGTTTCCACATCACTACTGTATAGATACGAGTGGTTACCAAGTGAGAGTAATCCTGGTAAATGTAATCAGTTCTGGCAAAGGAAAAGGGCAGATGGCACTTTTGGTACTGATCTTGTCTGTCTTCAGAGGCATATCAGCCATTCAATTAAGGAAAATGGAATGACCTATAATCCTAAAGAAAGTCGTATCTCCTTATGGATATGGCACATTTGTGATCATGATGATGTCTTAAAAAGCTGAAAATCATCAGACAAAATACCATCAACATTAACTTTTCTATACAAGAAAAAAGTCAAGCCCCACCTATTGAAATACAGGTGGGGGGGGGGGGCTTGACTTTTTTTGCACAGTATTTTTAGTGGTGCAAGCATTTTAAAGGCACTGATCTGCCTTGGCAGTTTTGAGACACATTTTTAAAAATATTTTTTATGTCTTTACTTTGTATTTGCAAGTTTTGAAAAATTCAAGGAGTGAAAACTGGAAATCTTGCATTCTGGAGCTAGGAATAACTTTCTATCCCCCTTAACCTTGAAGCTTGGACAATGGACAATGTCATTTGTACCAATACAACTCCACCTGGTGCTCAGTCATTGTGCAGTGTCTGCAGACTCTTAAAACAAGGCATATTGATGATTGAGCCATCTGTTCATGAGGGGATCATGTCATCACTTGATTGACATTTTGAGGTAGTCAGTTCAGTGTTACGACATGAAAATATGGTTTCTAGGGAATTTAATTTTGCTGGAGAAGTCTGTTTTTGTTACAGATTTAACATATAAAAAAAGCACAGCGTAAGATCTTGTTATGGAGAATACAATCATTTAATGATCATGAACCAGGAAGTACAGTAGTCCTTCTGAGAGACCTCTCCATTGAGAGGCCACCTGCCATCTTTTCAAGGTTATTTTAGCTCCAGTGAGAGAGCACTTTTACACTTGCCCAGGAATGGTCTCTCCAAAGAGAGACTACTGTATACATAATGAGTAGCAATTAATCTCTTGTCAGTTGATCTTTAAGTTTGTTAAGGCATGTGGTCAGCTTATTGGTGGCCATTGTGATGTAATCTGATTATCCTCTGTGAGCCAAAGGTAGCCCTTGGGTCCCTCTCTGTGACAGGGACACCAATAGTACAGTCCAGATCATGGATTCTGTATGTGGTGGATAAATTTTGCCATAAGATATTATCTGTCAGTGACTATTGTTGTCGTGGTTTAGTTGTAAATTTTGCGGTGCAGTTAGTTTTGACCAAGAACTGACAAATGGCATAGTGCAGTTAGTTTTGCAGAGCTTCTGATTTTCTCCCTTCTCGTTTCTTTTTTATTTTACAATGGTTTTGGTTTAGGCTGTCTGTCATTTATATTTGTAAAGTAGATCCCAAATAACCTTTTGGGACCATAATGCTTTGCAAAGCGGCTTAATATCAATGAAAAAAAAGATGGCAAAGTTCTGCAGTTAGTTTTACCAAAGAGCTGTCAGATGGCATAGTTCTGTAGTTGATTTTGCCAAAGAGCTGTCAGATGGCATAGTTCTGTAGTTGATTTTGCCAAAGAGCTGTCAGAGGGCACAGTTTTGTAGTTAGTTTTGCCAAGTAGCTGCCAATGACAGTTCTGAAGTTACCTTTGGGAAATAGCCATCAGTTGGCATATGTGTGTAGGTTAGCCAAAAGCTTGTACTGATCTGTCAGATGGCATAGTTTTGTAGGGAGTTTACCAAAGAGCTGTCAGATAGCATAGTTTTGTAGGGAGTTTTACAGAAGAGCTGTCAGATGGTATACTTCTGTAGTTTTGTCAAAGATTTGTTTGCCAAAAGCTTGTACTGATATGTCAGATGGCACAGTGTGGTAGGGAGTTTACCAAAGAGCTGTCAGATGGCATAGTTCTGAAGTTAGTTTAGCCGAACAGCTGTCAGATGGTATACTTCTGTAGTTTTGGCAAAGATTTGTTTGCCAAAAGCATGTAAAGAGCTCTGTGAGATGGCACAGTTTTGTAGTTAGTTTTGCCAAAGAGCTGTCAGATGGCATAGTTTGTCGTTAGTTTGGCCAAATAGCTGTCAGAGGGCATTCTTCTGTAGTTTCATCAAAGAACCGTTTGCCAAAAGAATTGTTCTGTAGGCATTTTTCCCAAAGAGCTATCAGTGTTGTGTGATGAAGTTCATTATAGAGTTGACAAGGAGCTATTACTGGATAATTCGGGGGTCTTCATTGTATGCACATTTGGTGCAAAGAATTCTGGAGACTGTATGGTCATTACATTACCCCAATGATGAAGCCATTTCCAAGTGGAGTACATGGATTGGTCAACTGTTTGTCCATATAAAATCAAGACTAACAGCCAAGATTCATGACTCGAAACTTTTTACAAGATTGTGCAAATACACTGAACATTCAGTATCAATAATGCTGGGATATGCTTCCATATAATTTGCATTCAGTAGCAGATATAAAGTATACCATGAAGAAGTTGAAATATCTATCAGTTTGCAACACAATTATATTTTATGTTCGGAATGAGCGGGCCTCGAACCTGCAACCTCTGGCACCAGTCGCCTAGCTTAAATGGCATTATAGCATCACTGAATATTGCTCCTCGTGATGTTCACCACTTCGTATCAATGTACATTCTTTGATGAAAGAGACTTTATCTTCAGAACACAAGTATTAGGTTCAGCATTCTGTTTAAAAATTCAGATGAGCTGAAATTGTGAGGGAAAGCATTGTTTGAATCAAGTAATTTTACATGCATCAAACAATTCACTGATGTTATAAGGGACTTGCCATTCTAGGCAAGCAATTGCTAACACCCTTTCAAACATACCTGAAACATTGTAGGGAGCTAGTGATCACTTGCCGACTCAACAGATGATAGAATAACCTTGTTCCTTGATCCGATCCAGGGGAGCTACCAGCAGCTCACCTGTGATTGCTGATGGCAAGGCCTGTTGTGTTGACAACTTGAATCACTTCATCAATGGTAGTAACATGTGAACACAATAAAAAATTAAAGTTGAGCTGTAACACGCACAAGATATGTACCAGTACCTAAATTAATGTTGTAATAAATGTTCATCTTGACTGTGATACAGAAGGATGGGTCAGAGTCTATAAAAATATCAGATGCTTGCAAAGGCAAAAAGAAGCATTATGATTGGTTACAATGGGCACATGACCAGGCCGTGTCCTGTATTCATAAAGGGGGAAGGGCCTTACAGGCCAGCAAGTGTGACCACAAGGCTTTTTCCAAACAGGACCTGAGTCAGCCAATAAAGTTGCACAGCAGGAGCATTTCTTATATGGCACATAATTAACAAATTCTATGTGATTCTTTTAGATGGTGACAACAGAAATTACCTGATACCTGCTAGGTTGGCCAACATTTACCTTCTACCTATCCAAGGGAAAGATTATCCTGTAGCTGTTTCATGCTACTAATGTGAATTAATGATTTATGCCACAGAAATGGGAAGAAAAAAGTGGAACAGAAAGATGTGCAGGCATTGAGTAATAATATAGAGGCATAGCAAGCAGTAACTGATGTCCCAGTGCTCCCTGGGTATCAGTTAAGTTTTAATTGCAGCCTGGAGGGTGTGGGAATATGGTGCAAATGGGGTCATTGGGGTCACAATAAAGTTCATTCTAATACAGATGGCTGCATTTTCATGGTATAAGGTATTCCTCTAGTGTACAGTAAATGTGTATTAGAAATGAATGAGATGAGATGAAGCAGTAACCTTGTTTGGTCAGGCAGAATAGAAGAGCTATGTGGCTGATGCCGGTGTGAAACTGTTACAAGGACACCGGCAAATTTAAGAAACACATACAGAGCAGAAAACTGTCTAAGATGTTCCACCTCCAAAAAACTCAGAAAAGGGCTGAAACAGTCTGCGTTTTTCCCAAATTGTTGCTGCAGTAATGTCTAATGAATGAACAACAAAATTCACCTGATTGGTCATCAGGTTTTGAATAGTTGTGGTCCAGGTGGATTGTGTTTAATATAAGTTTAGATCTATTTCACTGGACACATCAGCAAAATCTTATTGCAAATAGGTGGGACTAAGCTTAGTTGCTATCCCTGTCAGCATTCAATGAGGGTTGGACACTCCTAGTCTGACTTAAAACACTGAAAATGTATGCCCTTATTCAATTGGGAAATGACAAGGTGGCAACTGAAATTGGAGCTCATGTCCACAGATGAAAAAATACAAGTGAAAATATAAACCAATTTGTGTATTTATACAAGGACTGTCCAGGAATGTATTATGAGATGCTCACCCTACAGTTGTGGTGTATGACTTCCATTTCTGTCTATGACATGACTTCCTGTTACTTTCCTATTCATTTTCCCTTTTTGCTTGCTCCTCAGCTTTTACCATGCATTTGATTGTTGATTGTAAGTGCTGAATTTTTGACTGTTACTGTTTTGTCACATGTATGTACTTTGAATGAATGTGACTCTCATTGTCATTTCAAAAGTAACAGACTGGTAGCTCCGACTGCTATGAATGAAAAATTAATGTGTGTCATTGTGATTGATACCTTGAATGTGCTGGGAAAATTTCCCTTTGTTATTTATGCAGTGATCTCATAGGAAACATGACATTTACATTGCAGCAGGTACAAACCACCATACTCATTTTCTGTGTGGAATAAACATATCCTTTCAGTCTGGTGAAACAGTTCTACACAATGACAGGAAGTTAAAAACACATGGTTTAATTTTACATAATTAAACTGTTCAAAGTTGCCATCAATTGTTCTGAAAATGTGTAAAGTTCATATGAAATGAAAAACTGCACATGTAGTTTAAGGTAGTTTTACCAAAACTTTTGTAATAAAAGTGATATTTAAATAGAATCTGCATGGGAATAACTATCAGACCAGTTTCAATTGATGTAAAAGGAAGTCCATGTGAATGCATGCAAGGGCTATTCCTAACACTGTCCCCACCCTTCTCAATGGCAAGGATGAGAGCTGACACAAAGTGCACCCCCTAGTGGCTACAATCATAACTAACTACTAATATGGCAGTTTGTACCTGCTTATACAAGAGTGTCAGTCTGCAGTGCACTGACCTGCTTTACACTTGCTGCTACATTTAGTTGCCAACACACATGTTGACGCTTGTTTTTCTCTGTTTGCATATTGGCCAGAAGTTCCACAATGTTACATGGGTAGGTGCAATCCTTACTTCTTTCCAGTGTGTTTGTGACTGCATGAGAGAGGTGATTGGGGATGAATGGATTGTAGATAGAATTTAACAGTTTTCGTTAAAAGCTGAAGCGCTCATCTTTTTCTCCTGGTGATTTTGTTTCTTGGTATAAATGAAAATTACATCAGAGAATAAATGTTGACCAGGGCACAGAGTGCATTTGGTTGCCTCAAGATACAACTATCATCCACATGATAAACTGGTTTCTCGCGAGTTTCCCCTACTTCCTGACAAGACAAAAACAAGCAGATGCCATTTTGAGTGCTTAAACTGAGATCCCAGAAAGATAATCATGTTAACCCTTCTGGATAAAGAACAGATTTTGTTGCTTCCACGATACTACCTGTTGACAAATTTCGGACAAAAAAAAGACAGTTAAATTCCATTAGGTCCAACATCAAACACATGAAGTTCAGGTCAGGGATGTTTTCATGTGTTGTATTGTGGTTAAGCAAGAAGCTTAGCACTTGAGGAAGCTGCTGCCGAGGCTTTTATTTTGGTTGCTAATCACTAATAGCTCTCTATGTGATAGTACTCACAGAATCAGTTAATGCAATTTTATCAGTGACAAAAATAACGAAAAACGTCCATCCACTTACCCCTATGTTGCATATGCAGCATGCAGCAGATAAAGTTATACTTTGTTAAATAACTGGAGCAAGATTCTCCATAACTGTAACATTCACAAAACTGAGAATAGGGAAAAAAGTTTATTACATGGCTTAGTGTAAATGGATTAGTATTCCATTTATCTTTGTCCAAGAGTACTCCTTACATGTACATGTAATATATTTGGAATTATATTGGATTGCTCATGAATTTACACTTGTGCTGCAGAACCTTTCCTACTCAAATCACGCAAAGGTACTTGCAAGCAAAATGCCATCTGCTTCAATATTTCAACTTGAATTTATTCATCATCACAAAACATAAAGAATGAAAATGACAAATAAAACCTATCAGGAAAACATGCTTTAGGTCAACAGCATTCCTTGTCACCAATGAAAGCTGTTGGTAGAGACTGACTAATCCAGGAAGGATTAATACGATGCTCAGTTTTGAGAGCCTCAGCTAAGAACTACAAAGTTAGTATGTATTGCATCATTGTAAAGAATATCAAAGTACCTGCTGCTTATTAGTACAAAGTATGTGATAATTAATATTGATTAACTGCAAAGTATAGCTGTTCAGTTTTAAGTAATTACAAAGTGTATGCTACTTAATTTTGATTGAGTACAAACTGTGTGATAGTTAATGTTAATCAACTACGAAGTATGTGCCACTGAATTTCATTTATATGTGGAACATACAGTGTAATTATATCTGTTTCATGTAGTTTATAGTTGTAGACAAGTTAATTATTTGTCAGAATAATGGTAAAAGAACTGCATTTCTTGACAGAAAGGGTATTTTTTCCATGGTTTGCAGTCTGACTTCAGTGTGCCAATAAACATGATAAGATGGATAAAGCCTGTATTGGGCCATGAAAGGTCAAGTGTACATATGCGAATTGCATGCATTGATAATTTAACATGTTTAAGGCCACAGGAAGAGACAAATATAAGAACTTTTGTTAACATAACATAATCCCTAAGGTCACAGTATCCTTGATACCTATGGATCATTATAGGCTCTTAAATCAGAATAAATGTATGTCAAAATGCTGATTCCTGTAGATGTTACTGGCCTTGTTTTTACATTGAGCACCAGAAACGGGAAACATGTTAAAATTTTGACAATGACTTTCATGATAAATTTTGCTGAAAGAAGTGGTCTCAATGATCTTATAGCACTGGGAGTAAACACACAAGTTGGACATTATGTAATATGTGAAGAAGTATTTTTAATTCTGGCATGCATAGAAGCAAAAACTGTAAAAAAAGACTTTTGAGTGTTGAAAAGTCATTTTTGAGCAACAGACATGTCACATAGAGTGAAAAAAACTTCAAATGTGGCTGTGATGAAATTATGTAATACCCCATCATGAAACTGTGCATTTTGAGCTTATGTGCACTGTGCTATATCCCCAGACTGTCCCATTGCTGTATCAACAACTTCACCTCTGGTAACAAGTGTTTCAAATGATATACAGGAAGAAGAAATATTGTGTTCACATCTATCAGCATGTGACATCGTTTTTCAGAATGTTTCAACCCATGTAGGTCATTTGCTGACTTGTCCTGCCCATGTATAAATATTAATTACCACCCCTGCTGCCCACCCCACCCCTGGGGTAAAAGACACAGCTGATTACTGAAGTTTCCTCTTGTAGAGTTGCAGGTTTTATTTTTGCTTATTTAGTTTTTTTTTTTTTTAAAGGTGGGTAGTGTTTAACAGGAGAGTTAAAGAAAATCAATAATCAGTGGTTCATGAATTAGTTCAATTCAGGAGTGTAGTATCGCAATGACAATTTAATTTAGCCAGGAACTGGTATAAAATTTCTGAGGCTTTATGTGTGAAGAAAATGCACTTGACCTTATATTTGATTACGAGCCTATACAAAGGATCCATAATGGTATCGTGTGCATGCAGAAAAGGTTTTAATTCTGTTAATTAGATTCATTGTGTGACCATTAATATGCCTTGCCAGCTTATGGTGGATATAATATGTGAAGTCGAGCCAGCGGCATGGACAATCACTTGTAGCCTGTGTAGAGACCGTGACCATGAACTCTGGTAGGATGGCATGCACATATCACCACAGTAATAATGTCCCTTGGGAGCCTCAATAATTTCAGAGGAAAATGGAAATCAGCCATAGAGACATTGTATTTGATGGTCTCCTTGTGCTATAAACAAGAAGTGGTTTTTTTTTCTTTCAGAGACATTGTGGCAGTTGCCAAGTCCAAGCCCTGACATTTTGGGCTTTCGCTGCAGCATCATGGCCCAGCTTTTCTCTTGCAGTCAAACATAAATGACACTGATTTTGTACCAGATTGTCAGCAAAATGTCATGCACTTTGTGAGTGGCACTCATTAATTATGGTTATTGGAGCACTTTCAAGGAGAATGGCTTGACAGGAGAGGAAGGGAGAATTTCATTATTTTGCAAGCACACTGTTAGCCGCATAGACTGTAACCTTGATTTATGTGGCATGCAAAAAGTCACTGCTCGTGAAGAAATGGAAGCCATTTCAAAAACGGCAAAATCAGAGAGTATTGATGGAGAGAAAGCTCTGGTGTAATGAAGACAGCCATTAACACTCCTACTATTGGAGCTCTTTATTTCTGGCAGGCTAAGCAACTAAGTTGGATGTGGTTTATGGCTTGTTGACTTTTATATCTAATTTGTCTTTATGTGATGGAAAAAGACAGACCATTTATGTGTAAATTTGTACAAGAAGACATTTAGCGTATCAGGTATCTAATTGCAAGCTTTGATATCCTACTTTGAGGAAAATATATAAAATGATGGAATACATTTTTGCCCATGGGAAACCCCCCAAAAAAGTTTTATTATAAAAGGACCTGTAGTTTATTTCATTATGAGAAGTAATGCTGACTGCAGGGTGATAATGATGAGAGTCCACACAGCATTTTATCCTACTTAACACTGACAGATAAATTAGTTGAAAACTTCAGTAGCTTAAATAATGAAGTACAAATTGAGACTCGGTATAATACTGTCACTGAATATAATAGCGAGCTTCTTTAGCATTATTATCTGGCAAAAAGAAGGATCCTTAATGGTATGAAAACAAGTGAAACTAGCCCAATCTCTCATCTCAGGAACAATTTGCCAGGAGTAAGTTTGCTCCAGGAATCATTATAATGAATGGGGATCAGTTCTACAAGGAAAGGAAGCTATCCTGAAAGTGTGTGGCTGGCTTAATTGTTTGTTTTTCCAAATGTGGATGATGGACCAGTTTGAGGGGTTCCTCATATCTAGGTATTGCCAGGATCATAGAGGCACTGAGAGGCATATTGGGGAAGGTTAACGGACAGGGCTAATGATCTTGTCTTAGCTGAAGCACTAAGCAGCTATGTGGTCTAGATGTCTGTCACCGTAACGTTGACTGTCCAAAACCTGGAACTCAGTCAAATTACAACCTACTACAATTTTGATCATAGCCATAAGTGTACATTAACAGCCACCCCAGATATGAGTTAGGTGCTTAGCTGCAGTCTTTAGTCTTTATCCAAAGGTTAACATTAACAGGTAGTGGATTGCTGATAACCATAAGGGCAATCCATTACTTGTCGCCCAATTGTGGTAGGCTTTATGTGTGCCAGTGGTTATGCTGGAGTATGCCAGGAGTGCAAGCTTTTGTGCAAGGCATTGGCTTGAAGACAACTCTCACACTGGAGCTGGAGAAGTTCTGCCACTATTTCGTTGTGTCCCCAGAAGTCTAAAAACAGCCTCAATTGTGCACACATGGCAGCGCTGAGTGGGGAGGGCACAAGATGTATTGCCCCAGCCAAAGGATGTGGTGGGCACTGTATTTGGACCTTGATAATGACTTGAACACACTGCAGAATGCATGTCAACGGACATGGCTATTTTATGTTTGTTCAATGAACAATGCATTTTTAAAAGTGACAGTTGTTAGACAGTTGTCAGTGAATTTGGAACAAATGGCACCACGCTTTTTCTGAGATGGTTACCACTTCAATGACCTGAGGATCAAGGAATATCCCGTAACACTTCCTATAATAGCATGTTATAAATTTTCTGTTAACAGAAGGCACTACAAGGCATAAACATTCCAAGCTTAATCCTTCAATTAACATGATTAAGGCAGTTTGCTCGTCCATTCCCCCTGTACACTGCCTTGCAAGCACAATTGACCCTCTGTTTAGACTTTTTCAGACAAAACAAAATAGTGGAAGGACTTCCTTAAGTCCATGTCACACTACATTATGCAGTCATTGCCATAGACTTGGTAATTCTGGATCTGTTTTTAAAATGAGCCAAGGGCAGTGCTGAATTTTACCCCCAGCAGACAAAGTTGGGTAGGGGAGAGGGTTGTAAACACTGTTTTTAGCTTATATGATTGTCCATCTACAACAGAATCCTTGCCAGCAAAATATTTCATGATTTACAAGCAACCTCAAACTCAAATTTACCTCAGTTCTACCATGACACTAGTTTTGACCTGATTACATTTTTGATGACCTTGACCTCATTTTCAAGATCCAGGAACCAGTGTGTGGTCAAAGCAGGGGGTATCCAACCTGTTGGCAAAACAGTCTTTGCACTGTTTGGGGATAATCTGTGTGTACTGAGAACCATCACTGTACTGGACTGATGCATGTTCTTCTCTGTACGTGACTCTTGTTCTGGACTTCTTCAGGAACCACTGTAAGACATAACCAAAGCTCAACTGTTGTACCAGAGGCCTTCATGTAGGCTGGTGATCAAGCCTTTTCGCCAATTGTTTTTGCAGTGAAAATATGTTTGAACCAAAGCTCAACTGGCAGCTTGCTGGTGACATTCTGTACCAGAGTCTATCAACAGGAAAAGGTTGTCTTATGAAAAGGTTTTGAATGATGATCGCTCAGTGTTTGTTAATTAAATGATACATGATACACATGAAGGATGGCAAGAATACCTGACCCATGGTTGCCTTGCAGAAAAGCAGTAGCTGCGTGGATGTGATCTGGATGACAGCAGTGCTTCTCCGGGTAGCACGCATCAGGCATTCTTTGTCAATCGCTGTACACTCTCAATATACTCGGTTCCTTGCCAGGAAATTAGAAGACATTTGTCAGTCAAAAGTGAGAAGCTTCTAACCTGTGATCACATGGAGACCTGCCACATTAGCTGTAAAGAATTACTGCCCATGGAAGGGAGTAGCCTGTGGAAATGATGCTGTGACAGGCACATATCTGTAATGGGACTTGTTAATGCTGGGGTAGCAAGCTGCCTGCTGGGCCTTGTCCACAAGGCAGAGCTGTCAGCTTGTATTCACATCCCAGGATTCCCTTGGAAAAATAGCTTAGTACTTTTCTGCAAGCACTTCAAGACAAATTGAGTATTGTCTGAATAATATTAAGACAGATGCAGCTGTTTATATTTACTCCCCAGCCTATGTCGGTAGTAATACCTGGCTTGATACTTGAAGATAATTAGCTCAACAGATGTGTCAGTCAGCTGAGCTTTTGAGATGGGTGGTCACTGGACATCCATCTGTCGGGATGTGAATCTGTTTGCTGCGTACTGGTTTCCAGAAGTCCTTAACTTATTTGATGTAAAACTTCCATATAGTACATGACCATGGTACTGTGTTAGGGCTACATTTGGAGTATTTGTGTGACCTTGACAGAGTCACAGGGCAACTTTAGTGAATTTCTTTTCCACATGATAACCCAAGAACTCTTTAACCAGGACTACCGTATTGCACATGATGAGGATCCTCAATTTGGCTGTGTTTGCATTGTACATGAGTGGTGTTGACCTACTTTCAAGGTTGTAGGGCATCTTGAACAAATTCTATTTCAAAATAACCAGTTAGGACCTCTGTATTGCACACTTTTATGATGGTACTTCATGATACCTTGGTTGGGATCATATGTGGGTGACCTTGACGTATTTTGCAAGGTCACACAACTTCACTGAATTTATTGTCCAGATGGTAACTTGAAAATTCTCTATTATGACTTTGTTCTATATTGTATAGTGTACCAGCCTCAATGTAAAAGGGATAATATATAGGGGAATCCCATAGTGATGATGTAACATCAATTAGCTTGTTAATTAGTTCCCTTGGCAGATATATGATGCTTGAGGCTGCAGTGCCATACCAGTGACTATACGCCAGCCTTATTTCCTCGTAGACATGTTACAAATAGTAAAAGTTTGTCCAGTCATGCCATGGTCATACCATGGTCATACCATGGTCATACCATGGTCATACCATAAGCGTAACTGGTTTGTCCTCCTTCCCAGCATGTGGCTCATGGGCTGCACAGCCCTTTTATACCAACCCTTACAAAGTTATTACAAGAAGGGCCAATACAATTCTTCCATTTTCATGTACAATCAGTAAACAACAACAATAAAAGTCCACATTTTTAAGTAGATCTGGGCACTTTCTACCCTGTTTTGGGGTGGCGATAAAAAGATTGACAATATTGAAATAAGCATCACACCCCGGATTGGAAATTGCCAGTTTATACCACCTGGTGAACATTAGAAATCTTCAGAGAGATTGACCAGGTCAAAATTTGCTGTTTTATTACTTACTACTGTCTTGTTCTACTGCAGTATCTCCTGAAATTTCATGTTTAGAAAATAAATCATGTATAAAGCAATCAATTTTACAATCATGAGACCTTTCAAAATGACCTTTGCATGCTAAGACACTGTTACAGCTAAAACAAACACCAAGTGCCACAAAATACCCTCACTAGCATGTCAGTGTTGATGAGAGAGTTGGGGCAGCAAAGTCTGCTTGTAATACACAATGTTCAGTGAAAAATGGGGGGGGGGGGGGGGGGGGAGCTTACACCAAAAGTTAAAATTTGTGATTGCAAAACAATTTATTGACTATTACCCAGATACACAACAATAGAGGAACATCATATCTATCCTTGTTATGCATAATGTTGGATCTTTCGTCAATTTGGTTGATCCCATTTAGTGGCTGGATCAATGATCGTGGTAACATCATGTATCAGTTTACTATGAAAACTTTTGTGAAGACTTTAATAAGTAAGTGTACCATAAAAATAGAAATACAACAAATATATCATAGGGATTACAAACATAGCACGCTTATCATGGGGATTGTAAGTGCGGTAGGTATATCATAAATCACAATTCAACAGACACATCATATAGATTACAAATATAACAAGTTCATCACAGGGACTATAAGTACGATACTTAGTTCTGTAAAACCAGTGCATAAGAATACATGTTACAAAAGCTTGATATGTTCAGGTATTTTCTCAGTAATTCACCAATTACAACCACTCCCATCACATTGTCCACTCATACCTGCCTTCACTGTCTTTGAAGTGCTGCCCAGTCATTCTAAATGGTAGCCTCATTATTTCCAGTGATGCCTTTCATCACAATTGGTGCTTTTTGCTGCTAGATTAAGGATCACTCCTTACATTATCCCTGGTGCTTCTCTACAGGAAATGACAGCCATTTGCTGCATCCTATTGGCTGATGGTATCAAAGCTGATGGGGACGTTTGTGCAGCTACCTCAACATCACAGCCTGTAAAGCTGACAGTGTCGTAGAGGTATTCTTTAACACATCTGGAAACATTGACTCATCTTGTGACAGAAATCACCACATTTTATGTTAAATGTGAACAAAAAATGTTTTTGGACATTGACATTGCATGAATTGATGTACATGTATACACATGTGTGTAATGTCTGACAAGACAAATTTTATTTTCATCGGGGGTAGTTTAGGAAATTGCACAAAACTGGTCACAGGCAGAAAGGTGTCAATGTTGAGAGGTGCTTCTCCTGCCCGATGCCCACACAAGTGTTATTTCCGGAACCATCAGTGTCATGCAACACCTACAACCTGTCGGCATCATGTTTGCATTCAAGTGTAGCTTTGACGAAGGAAGATTTTCAAGCCACTGTAATGATAGGAGATTGGCATATATATTGTTGCTTAGCTGAAAACAAAATTGGCCATTTGAAAGATGATCTAGGAAGCTCCCTGTTGTGTCCATGCATCTGGTGAAAAGCAGGATAAAATGTGTGTAAACCACTTTATTTCTTGTGTTCAACGATTTATAAATCCTGTCAAAAGGCATCATCTTTTTGGTCAGACAGAAGGAGATCACAGATTTAGAGTCAATCAATTAAGAGCTCCACGTTTCCCAGCAAACCATTTCCATGCAGATCAATTATTAATGGGAACAGCAACCGTTTTTTTTTTTCTTAGGGAGTATAGAAAAGAATGTGCTCTTTGTGAATGATAAATTAATACTGCAGTTAAAATGCGTTTGCAGACAATATCCAAATGATCATGAATCATCATGCTAAGGAATGCATTGTTGAGATTGACACCAGGCAGTGGTCATGACTTTGGGGAAAAATTGCTAACAGAACGTGGTCAGTGAGACCACACCAAGGGGTGCTGTGCCTACGCATACAAATAGCAGATAACACAGGACGCCCACAAGAATCAACATAAAAGTCGCTTTACCTAGATTCATTACCGATCAAGCTATTGACATTTACTGTGAACAATTAAATGCTCAGTTTGTAGAGAGTTTAATTTTTGGAGATGGAATACCTGTTTGTTCAGTATGTTGGTATAGTCAAAGTTGAGGGAATCATCATTGGAAGCTTGTAATTTTTTTACGAGGCTGGTTTAATGGCCCAATTTCAGTTAATGTGATGCTGAATTTTTCTTGTGTTACTGAAAGATAAGCCTGAGAAATTGCTCTCAGAAATAAAGTACTGCATATATTCATACGAGATCCCAAGTTGTGGGACAAATGTCCATACACACTTCTGTCATGTTGTGACATGATCGGCACTGTATGTGCTACAGGAGAGCAGGCTGCTTGTGCTGTATTACATGTATCAAAGAAATCAGGCTGCCAAGTCAGCCTGACTCCATGCTAGGGTCAGGCCTTCAGTTCACTGACCAATGTGTGTTTTGGTGTGCACTCTTACATGTCACTCTACACTGATGTACTTTACAAGTTGTACATACTGGTGTTTTGTGTTATGTATCTAGTTACTGTAACCGATTAATGTCTCGTGTACATGAGACAGTCATGACTTCTGACCTTTGTGTCACATAAGTTCAGTTTGAAAATGTTTCAGTAGCCCATTAACGTCTCTGGTTTATGAGACAGTTATGGCTTCCCACCTTCCTGTCACATAAGTTCAGGTTGAAATTTCGTATGGAATGTAGGACATAAATGTTTTCATGTTTAAATCAAATGATGCACATTAGGTCCCAAACATTTATTGCATTTTTTAGATCATATGCCAGAAAGTAGGGTCTGTAGGCTGGTCTTATTTATCCTTCATTTATATTTTTAGTCTAAAGGTATATTCTAAGATATGAAGAAGAAAAATTTTGTATATACAGTAAAACGCACACACACACACACACACGCAATAACGACAACAATATGTGCATCTTGGGAACTGATAAATGTTTTACTTAAATGTAGAATATTTCACATTGATATTAAGGTCAATGGCTGTTTCCCCTTCCATTTGAGCTGTCTAAGAGAATTGTATATATGCATCCATGTTGTAGTGGTCCCAACAGTGATGGGAGCCATTAGACTTTCCCTTCCTTTCATCTTTAATTTCCCTGTCAATATTGTGTGGAGAGACCAATTTTAAGGATGTTGCTTCAATGTACTAACATTGTTCTTGTCAAGTGTATCTATATTGTCAAGGACAATACTGTCTCCGTCAGCTGTAGCTTTTCCGCTTGTGACGGCAATGCCAGACAGCAGAGACTGACATTCATTGTCAATGTACATATATGTAGCTTGGGAATCATACATTCAAATTCAATTTGTTCATCCCAAAGCAATATCCTATCCACACAATTGGCCTGTTACACCTAATGGGCCCAGGGAGCCTACTCCTATATATGTATTAGACAGCTGTAGTGGGCCATGTGTTTTGTATGACCAGGGCTATATATAGGTGGAACAGGAACAATATTTATCCCTGACATTCACATTTGAAAACTCCTCGCATGTCACATCAGTCAACCAAAATTCAACCAGTAATTTTTCTTTTGTTCCCAAGCATTGCCACTGGATGTACATGTAGGATCTTGAAAGGCTTTTATTTTGAGCCTGGAGATGGCAATACACATTTACTTTATGTTGACATGGAGCACTTGATTCAGAAATTGATAAATTTACACGTCAGCTTGTCTGGTCTGCCATGATTTCTTGCCATGATATCTCAGGCATGCAACCACAGACTAAACTTCAATTTGGAACAGAGGAACTTCACGGGGAGAAGATTGAATTTAATATTTTAGCTTTATGGATCACTATTATGTATGCATGTTTTATGGTAGTACCTGCTGTATGCAGCCGGCCCTACAGCCAACCAAAAACGGTTGCATATTACAGGTGGTTGTTCACCCCATGTACATGGACATGTGCTTGGCGTGGATATATTCCCAAGGCGTTTGGTACAGGCTAGTGTTGGTCCAGCTACCAGACTTTCTTGCACACACACGTGCATAGTACATTCATGTTGGAAATGAAATATATATTTTTGCCGTATTATTCTCATTTAGGTTCAGTCAATATTTAAAAGAAACTTCATGCAAATCATAGTCGCCGCGAATCGTTAAAGGTTCAAAGACAAACCTGTGCAGTTTCACAAGTCCGCTGTATGTTAAATCTGTGCAGAATCGCCACATGAAAGGTTACACAATGTCGCTCTTGTTAAGTTGAGCAGTTCCATTACTTATCCTTACTATAGATTAGAAGTGTCCGAGTTGATAACAATGATAATCTGCGTAAGCAGTGGTCAAATCAAAATGAGAGCAGCAAAACTTTTAAAGTCTTTGAAGCTGTTGTCTTGAGCGTCATCATATTCTAGCCTGACAGCTTGGCTGGTTAAATGTTTGGCTGCAAATGAATTTTCAGTCTTCTTTTCTCGGTTCAATTTAATCATAGTATGATGGCAGTAATGCTGAAAAGCCTGTAATAATTCTTATTTAATCAAATATAAAATAAACAGCAAATAAAACACCGTGCGTATACATATCTGCCAATGGTTGACTTGGTTGAAGTTGATTAACCAATCTCAGAGCACATGTGAGTCCAGAGTTCACCGAAGTTATGCAAAAGTATTATTCTTGGTTCAATAATTTAATCACAGTATGATGAAAGTAATGCTGAATAATAGCTTGTGATAATTTTAATTTAAATGAGTAAAATATTTAACAGCAACACAACTCCACGTGTATATCTATGTTTTTTTTAATGGACAAATGTCAGACCACGCGCATCACTCAGGAGTTCATTGGCGAGTTTGGCAAAGTAATTTGTGATTTAGGTGTGCACTTGCAACTTACCGGGAGCATATTTCAAGTGATTTCTTACGATTAACATAATAACAATGAACTTGACATAACCGAGCATGTAGATTAAGGTCAAGATAGTAACTAATGTATGAAGAATTTTTTTTGCGACCTTTCAGTTGTTTTTCTATGCAAAACAAAGGCTTGGTAGTAAACGGCAACACAGGCACAACGTGCTGGCCAGTTCAACTTCAATGCATAAAAAAGAGAACCCGGTATGCTGCAAGTTGCAATGCACTTCATATCAATCAATCCTGATTATTTGAAATAAAGTTTGAAACACAGAAGAATGATGACAATTGAATGAATAAGAGTTACATTTTTAACTCGGCTGACTTGCTAGTCCGGCTGACCTTTTAGGTTGCTCTGTCGTCTGTCGTCCGTCCATCCGGTCACGAGTGCATTTTCGAATTTTTTCTCCAAAACTGTCAGCCAGACTCACTTCAAACTTGGTGGCAATGTACCTTGGGTGCGTCTTGGCCAAGTTTGTTAAAATGGTCATGCTCCAGTGATTTTTGGATTTTTTTATGAATTTTTTTATTTTTGGATGCAAATCTTTTAAAATCTTTTTCTCCAAAACCCCTCACCCAATTGCTGTAATATCACACAGGAACACTCCCAGGGACTCTCAGTTCTTAATCTGAGCACCAGGTTGCCCTGCAAATTTTTTCTTTTTCTCTTTTTTTTTTTTTTTTTCTGTATGATTTTTTGTGTGTTTTGACTATTTTTGACATCTTCTACAGAATCCTCACTCAGATTAAGCTGAAACTTGCTGGACATGTTCCTCTTGAAAGGATCAAACAAAGTTGTTCACTAGGTGGCATTGCTGTTGATTTCTGATTTTTAAAGGTTTTTTTCAATTCGGTTATTTATGGGTAAATGCACCTTTCCTATTGATTACTGGGTAAGTCAGTGGACACTGGAATGTTAATTTACATTTTCAACTTCTTCCCTGAAACCGTTATCCAGATTGACTTCAAACGTGTTGGCAACGTACCTTGGGTGGGTCTTTACCAACTTTGTTCAAATGGTTAGGAGTCAGTGATTTATGAATTTTTTATAAATATTTTGTTAACTTTTGGGGGCAAATATTAAAAAATCTTCTCTAAAACCACACACCTAATTGCTTTGATATCACAAAGGAAAACTCCTTGGACTCCTAGTTCGTAATTTGTTCACCAGGTGGTGCCACAATTTTTATCTCAGCTGAGTTGCTTGTCAGGCTGAACTTTTATGGGGCTCAGTTTTCCGTCTTAGAAATACTTCTAAATGTCCTATGCACTCAGCTAAAGCTCAACCCAGGTCCATTCAGTTGCAACTTTGATTTTGTGGGACAAGCTTAGGTCAGCTGAGCATGGACTGTTCACGCAGCCCCTCCAGTTGTCTTATAGGATGGGAAAAAGATTAGTGTTTGTCACTGTTTGACACTCAAGAGTCTCGGCAAAAGGCGGTTGTTTGGAATGCTTTTTTTTTAGAATTTCCCGGTTGCTGGTCGCGTTCTGCAGGCAGTCGCTCATGACAGTGCATTTAACATTTGAAAAACATCCATGCATGGGAAAAATGGTTGTTTTGAGCACATGGTTGCTGACTACAGGGGTCGCTAATGGCAGGTACTACTGTACTGTGGTCTGTTTGGTGATCAGCCTGCACCAATTTCCCATTTTTTTTTTACCCTAATTTTTTGCACTGCTTTTGTCTAATTTTGTCCATCAGTACTTCACAAAGCCAGAAACAGAGGTGTGACACCAGCGGGCGGGGGAGACATCCCCATGAACATGGCCATTCACACTTGCACCAGTTCTTCAGAATACATACAATAGTGTAAATATATCAAAGCAGCCAAGGATATTTTCCTCCTGCTTAATTGTATGTATATTTGCTTAGACATATGTCTCCTTTTCTCTGATATGTTTTTTTTAAGTGGTGTATTATTCCAGCTCGCATATAACCCATGTAAAAATCAGTATTATCAGCCTCGTAATTCAGGTAGAACGTGTAACATCCAGCCTTTAACAAAGGGGGCTCAGAAATCTGTAGTTCTCGTTCTTTGATAGCACTGGGATGATCATTGGGAGACATTAATTTTGCATGGTGGATTCCCAAGAGCAACATTGATGAGGGTGCCCAGGTACTCAGATCCATTGGAATGTGTAATGTGCCCCATAGAAATGGTATCCCAAACACATTTCAATGGCAGTACATGAGGGACCCCGCAGATTCAATATCTGGGGAGTTCACTCACCAGTGAAGTACATAACTGAAAAACATCAAATTTTCCTTTTGTAGAAAATATACATCAAATAAGGAATTCACCTGAAGTATCGGCAGCCTTTATCAGAGCAGTACCTGCTAATGCAAGACAACCCTTTCTGCCACATGCAATATCGTGTGGCCAACTGATCTCAGTGGCAGAGACCAGACCCTACAGCAGTGGTGGCAATGCAGCCAACCGCTGCTGAAATCCAATAGTGTCTTTTGGAGCCTGCCAGTGGCTGGTAACAGACTTAAATGCCTGGGAGTTGTAGTTTTCTCAAGCTGTATGAAGAATTAATTTTTAGCTTGGTAATACAGATCCCATTTGATAAGTGTTGTGACATCATTTATTTGTTCCCAAATTCAAAATATCAAGATGATCAGCTGCACATGTGAAAGTTAATTAGAATGTGTGACTGTACTTTTTGGTTCTGACTTTGGATAGGACACTGTCAGATGTGAAAGGAATGTTACTTATCTTGTCACCACAACGAGGTGCTGACAAGCTGCGTGGTCAAGTGATGTGCTTGTAACCTCAACTGTGGCCTCAATTTTACCTGTGAATTTAGAGGACTGTAGCGTGTGCATTGAAAAGTGTTATGCACTTTCTGTCTTTGTGATCCTGTGCTGGCTCCCATATGTATATTGGGGAGGAGTGTCAGTTTATTTGGAAGTATGAATGAACTTCTGAGTGTGTATACATGT
Source organism: Hermodice carunculata (assembly GCA_964020975.1). Lineage (NCBI taxonomy): Eukaryota > Metazoa > Annelida > Polychaeta > Eunicida > Amphinomidae > Hermodice > Hermodice carunculata. Next base: position 244,642 of record CAXHWN010001880.1, on the reverse strand, counting down.
ACAAAGTGAATCAATCTACCCACCAACTTTTTGCCATTGCCATGGTGTGCCTCTGGTCAGAATGAATTTCTATCACTGTGCCCACACTACAATGTTTAAGAGAGTGTATCTCAACATACTGTAAATTGTTTTATTTTTGCGTCTGTAAATTTTCATGGTTTTTGGTATTTTTGACATTTCACTGTAGTTTTAATTTCACTATTTTGAACATAATTCCTATTCAAAACAATGTTAAAAGACTATTTCACTTTTTATTTTCGAGGTTTTGTGTTGTTAGCGAAATAAGCGAAAATAAGAATACAGTGAATTTAAAGCAATTTACAGTGCAGTTTTTTTCTCCGATGCAGATTTCGTGTTGTAAAGTTGTTTATCTCCTTAGAAATGAAACTACCAAAGTTCATCATCAGATGTCCCCACCAGTGAACACCACAGTGCAACAATTATGACAGTGTCCGAATGTATTTTGTGAATAAAGGTTTTTTCAGATTGCTTTTACACAAAGGGTTAGTTTTAGTTTAGGCTTTTTTAGGCCAGTTTTAGTTTAGGCTTTTTTAGGCCACAAGCGTTGAAATTATAAAAATTCCCATTACACTTGGAATTCAAAGTATTAGCTCTAGAAACAGCTCTTTTTCCCCCTTTTTAAATTTTTTTTGAATATTTTTTTAAATAATGTAAAATGAAAAGTTGTTTATATACTTACATTCATTATTTCAATGGAGTCTTGTAATGCAATTGATGAAAAAAGATAGAGCTAAACTAAAGTATGGGGATTTCATGGAGTGTCCAAGTGGGAAGGAAGCCATTATGTGGCCAGTCTACAGTGAGCATGTGAGATCACATGTTAAACTGTTTTCCACAGATTGAACTGTCTTTGCCACATGAATACGAGGTCATTTGATATTGGCTGTATCATCACACCAGGTAAGCCACCCACAGAGCATTGTACTAATGTATCTTGTACAGTTTCCCCAGTAAATGCACTGGTTTATTTGCAATTGAAATTGTGTTGAATGAGCCCAAAATGAGGCCAACAGAGATCTCTTACGATAAGCAAAGCTGATCGATATATACAGGTACAGATCTGACAATTATCCCTGAGAGACATAGAATAACCCAGTTATTGTATTCATAAAAGGGTTGTTTTATTAAGAATTACTTTAATTCCAGCCTGCTGTGACTGCCTGGCATCCCTCGTACCACTGTGTGGCTGCACTGTATCAGGAAATTGCTGCATCTAATGTGTCATTTCTTTGATTATTTTCTAACACAAGCAAAGGAAATTGGTTGCTGATGAAAATTGTGGTGATGAGATGATATTTGATCAGCAATTCTGGAAAGTCATGACAATCAAAATTATGTTGATTGCAACAAACATACAATATAAAAGTATATGGTCTAATCTGTTGCAACAGAGATACAATATAAAAGTATAGATCTATTCTATTGCAGCAGATACAATATAAAAATATATGGTCTATTCTATTGCATTCAATCGGAACCACAGACAAGTTGGTGGAAGACCATCAGCAAGTCTGGCTTTTTTGAATCCGGATAAATAAAAATGAAAAGTCCGAATGAATGATCACCTCTGAATCTACACTTGGTTTCTCAGTTGCCTGGTTTGAAAACACACACACAAAAAAAGAAAAAAAGGTGAACATGCTTTCTATCTCTACTGAATTGCTTGTGGTCTTTTCAATCTCTCTAAATGAGTTGTTGTTAAAAAAAGTTGAAGTGTAGTAATTGATATGAAATCAGAGTCTAGCCAATGAGAAAAGTGGCTGATTCAGGGATAAATCACAGCTGCAAGTGTGGGCTGCACATGTTAGCAGCATAAGTTATATGGGTGCTGATCTATAGCACTTTACAGTGCAGGATCCAAAGGGAGATTTTTAGACACACCAATGGTATGAAGGAAGGACAAAGTGAGATGCCTAGCTCAGTATGAAAAATTTGCCAATAAAAAACAGATCAGCTGGGTGTTCATAGTCAGATGTATTGAAGTTTGAGCATCACTAGATGAGTATTTTATGCATATATAGATATTATCATACACAGCTAATAAAAGTTGAGGATTGCAAGATACCAAGTGAAACACTTCAACACTCAGCACATCCAATTGCCAGTGGATATTGTCATTCCATGTGTCAAATCCATCCATCTATCTGTCTGTCCACTAACCCTGATGACCTTACAGCAATATCTGAAAATGCTGATTGCACCTTTACCAAATTTTTGTCAGAGATGTATGTGAAGATGAGCCAGACTTCTGTTGAAAACCAGCTTCCTCTGATCATTTTTGGACTTATTTTGTGAATGTTTAAAGTGTTTTTTCGTTTCCCCCCCTTTTTTTTTTTTTGAGGCCATCAAAGTGATGCCTAAGGGGATGACACTACTTCAATAGCTCAAGAAGAATTAAGTACAGCTTCACCAAATTTTTTTTATCAAGAATGTGCTTTAGAATATACCAGAGCCCAATTGAAAACTGATTGCATTGTTCTGTTGTGATCTTTTTACAGACACCTGCCCATCCCCACTCAACCAATAATGTTTTCAAAGATGTACATGTACCTTAGGATGAAGCAGAACCCTATTGAATACTGGCTTTCCCTGATCATTTAAAACGCTTTTGGATTTTTTAATTTCTTCGATGGTTGGGTGCCGATTCAGTGCCTCAATGATAATTTTAGATCATATTTTACATATTTCACTGATTTTTGAGTTATGAAAGTCATTTTTTTCATTGTCTAACAGTTAATGCTTTGGCATGTCATATGGACTTCAGACTGGAAAAATGTAACAGCGTCATTATGTGGTCAGTTGCCATTCCACAAGTGTGGAATGGAATGGCTTGTCATGTAATGGAGACATTCTGTAGTCAGTTGCCATTCCAGAGTGTGGAATGGATTGGTTTGTCATGTAATGAAGGCATTTTGTGGTCAGTTGCCATTCCAGAATGTGGAATGGATTGGCTTGTCATGTAATAGAGGCATTCTGTGATCAGTTGCCATTCCAGAGTGTGAAATGGATTGGCATTTCTTGTGTCATGTATTCTGAGTCAATGCTAAGGCTGTTTATTTTATTTTTTCATTAAACATCCATCAGCTATGCACATACATGTACATAAAAATCAGACATGCTGAAATGGTTATGCTTATATTATGCCATAAAACAGTGTGCAACTTGCCAAGTTACAGGAGAGGTGATGAGGACAAGTTAGATGGGTTATGAAGTGAGAGTATGGTATAGATTGCCATCTCCAATGTGTCAAGTGAGGAATACCATTTGCTTCACTTATACCAAAATATGATGTAGATTGTCATACAAAATACGACAAATAATTGCTGGTTACACGTGCCATATTTAATGCTCTGTCATGCAAATGCATTTGATGTTCACACAACAGATGAACAGCAGCCCAGATTGTGGCACTCTGATATTTGCTATACATTGAGCTGGTCAAAGGCAGACAAGACCAAGACGTACATGTAGAGTGGGAAGTGCCCAGACTGCCGCCTTGTGCCTGTACAGGTGGATCAGGGAGGAAGTGACATGGTTTACTGGAATCTCAGGGCCAGCCGGGGAACCAGGATATGGACCACCCATGACAGGAAATGAATAGGGCAGTGTTAGACATTCACTGTAGCTAGACAAGGGCATGTTTTCCTATCAGGGAACAAGGAAGTAAGCAAGGCAGGGCCTTTCCTAGCAAATGGTGCTCTGCTGGGCACACAGCTAAATGTAAAGGCCAAACCTCCATTACAATTAAAGTACATCTATTCAAAGGTGTAGATCTATGTGTTCTGTTAAACTGTGTGGTAGATATGGTAGGACACAGCATTGCTTCAGGTTCATCAGTGCAGCATGAATTTTTGCAGATTCAAAAAAAAAAAAAAAGGAAAGGAAAAAAGAAGAAAAATCTGTCTTTTAATAGAGCATTTTGCCTCCACATATATAAAATAATGCATGCAGTATACCATGGCAAATGCCATTCAGCTCATATTTAACTGAAGAATATTGCATACATGTAGAAACAATGAGTTTTGCTGTTGGACCATCAGTTAGTGAATTTCACAATCCACAGAATGAAACATTGTACCAACATCTCTTTGTTTGCTTCTGTAAAAGCCCCCTGAGGTGACATTATGATGTGGACTCTGACTGAAACCAGCCAGCCTCATCTGTTGTAGATTTTGCCATATTTGCCATCGGGATCAGATCTAAGTCCAGCCATATTCCCACACATTAAAAAAAAAAAAAAATGCTGCGTCTGGCTTATTTACTGGTGAGACATTTGTCTGGCCAGCTCGTCAAGTTTCTAGACCATTTATCCAAGTGGGTGGAATTTTCAGTTATAATTTATGAATTCTGGCTTTATTTACATAGTTTATGTATTTTAAAAGAAAAAATCTTAGTGTTTCATGCAATTTTCAGTATTCTGTAATGTTGTGAAAACTAAAGATGCTAAAAGGTCCATAGTAGAACCAAATATGACACTAAAACAGTGATACAAATAATAATTTCAAAAAATAAATTACAAAAAAGATAAACTTCATTACATCACCTGCCTGCCTATCCAAAGTATAAGAGCACTTATGACAGTAAAGAAGCAGATAAATATTTGGCTTTATATGGTAGGTGTCCCTATAAGTGTGGGATCCATCTTCAAAAAGAGATTGTTAAAGTTAATCCAAAAGACCACGGAGACCTGCAGAATTCTAGGCAAGGGATGTGGTCTAAAGGAAGTCAGGGCTTGCTTGGAATCAGGCTGCCATGGTTGGTATGAAGATCATTTCAAATAAAGTATTCCTTTAAGTTTAATAAGACATGCAGTACAAATAGTTGCCTGGAAATTAATGCTTAGACATTTTTCAGCATTTTGGTAACAACAGGTGAAAACCACTTCATGGACAAGTGTCATCTGCTTCAGTGTTTGTCCTTGCTATTATCATCAGTTTAAAAAAAATTTGAATGAGAATTGCAGATGAGACATATTACAATTACATGGGTGCCATGAGTCAAAAGCTTACAGGGAGATCAGTCATCTGGCATCCAGCATCCACAATTCATATTTTAGACCTGGTCTCTAAAACCTCCAATCAGGTCCACTTCAAATGTAGCAGCAAGGTACCTTGGGCAGGCCACTGCCAAGTTTGCTCAGATGGTCATGCTCCAGTGAGGGTTTTTTTTTGGGGGGGGGGGGGGGGGAGGCAAGAATCATCTCTGCAGCTGCTTAGAAATTGCATAGGGAAGCCCCTAGGCCTTAATTGTTCAACAGATGGTACTGTAATTTTTGGTTAAAGCTATTTTGGACTTCTTTGAAACAATCCCTCAGGTTGTGCTATAACTTGGCAGAAATGTAGTTTATGGAAAGGTCAAACAAGGTTGTTTACTAAGTGATGATACTCTGGATCCCTTATTTTCACCAATTTCTTCAGTTTGGGAACTTGTTGGTTGATACATGCATTCCCATTGATTACCTTGTAAGTCTATGAGGATGGCAATAGTAATTCACGTTTTGGACACAACCATCTGCCAGATTCACTCTAGACTCAGTGGGTATGTATGTATCTTGGGTGTGTGAATATCCATGCTTCTGTGATTTTTAGATTTGTTATGAAGTTTTTGGTTTGCTTTTTCTTGAGGGGGGGGGGTAAATTCTTTAAACAATCTTTACTTCCACACTGACTGTCCAATTGCTTTGAAATTACATAGGGACACTTCAGACCCTCAGACTTAATTGTTCCCCCCAGTGGCACTGTGAATCTTTTTCCTTGTTTTAACATTGTTTTATCTGTTTTTTGCTTCTTCGAACTCTTCTAAACTTTAAGTTGGATTCTCTTGAAACTTGGTGGGAATGTGCCAGGAATTGATCTCCACCAAGTTTTTTCCCTATCATGGTGGTGCTGTCATTTCCTGATTTTAACAGATTATCAACATTAAGACAAATCCGTAAGGGTATAAAGATTCACTTCAAACTTGGTGGGAATATACCTTGAGTGGGTCTCTGCCAAGTTCGTTCAAATGGTCATGCTCCAGTGATTTTTGGATTTTTTATGACTTTTTTTTTGTTTTTTTGTGGGGCAAATCTTAAAAAATTAGGGACAGGGACACTCCCAGGGACTTCTAGTTCTGATTTGTTCACCAGGTGGTGCTGCACTTCTTTTTTTTTTATTTTTTCAGGATTTTTTGTGTGCTATTGCTATTTTTGACTTCTTCTCCAGAACCGTCACTCAGATTAAGCTGAAACTTGGTTGATATGTTTCTTGTGGAGGGGTCAAACAAAGCTGTTCCTCAGGTGGCATTGCTGCGGATTCCTGATTTTTAACGATTTTTTCAATTTAAGTACTTATCAGGCAATGCACCTTTCCTAATAATTACAGTGTAAGTTAATGGGCATTCTAATGCTAATGCACATTTCTGACTACTTCTCCAAAACCGTCATCCAGATTGACTTCAAACTTGGTGGCAGTGTACCTTGGGTGTGTTTCTACTAGGTGTGTTCAAATGGTCGTGCTCCAGTGATTTTGTGGATTTTTTATGAATTTGTTTGTTGTTTTTTTGGACAAATCTTACAAAATCTTCTCCACAACCGCTCACCCAATTGCTTTGATATTACATAAGAACACTCCTAGAAACTTCTAGTTCTTAATTTGTTCACCAGCTGGTGCTGCAATTTTTTTCAAATTTTGCATTAAGTTGTCAATCGGTTAATGCAGTGATTCTATTGCTTATTATGCAAGTCAATGGGTATTCTAATGGTAATTCCCATTTTGGACTTCTATGAAAAAGCTGTCTGTCAGATTCACTTCAAACTTGGTAGCAATGTACATTGGGTGGGTCTCTACCAAGTTTTTTCAAATGATCATGCTCCAGGGATTTTTTGATTTTTTATGACTTTTTTCAAAAATCTTTAAAAAGTTTTAATTGGAAAGTTTAACATGGGAATTTCTTGTAATGGTTATAACTTAAATAACTTTTGCCAGATTTGTGCCAAACTTGGTAGGGATGTACCTTTTATAAGTGTCTACCTATTTTGTGCAAATGGTGACACTCCATGGATTTTTCGACCTTGACCTCATTCCCAAGGTCACAGGACAACTAACACGAAATTTACTGTTTACTTGATAACTTGAGGTCTGTTTTGAGTTAGGACCTTGATGTTGCACATGTTAATGTTTCTTCTTGAAGGTCATGCTGAGACAGTACATAAGTGACCTTGACCTCGTTTCTGGGGTCACAGTGCAACATACATGAATTTTACTTTTCACTATAACTTGAGCTGGGACCTTGATGTTGCACATGTTAGTGTTCTTTGCAGGTCAGACTTACTCAGTACAGGATGACCTTGATCCTATCTTGAGTTCACAGAGCTGCAAGTGTGATGAATGTCTAGGTCAGCTGAGCATGGGCTGTTCACACAGCCCTCTTGTGTTTTGTTTTGTTTTTTTGGGGGGGAGGGGGGGATTTGTTTTTTGTCTTGTTTTTTTTTTGGGGGGGGGGGGTTGCCTTGGTTTGTTTTGTATTGCGGTGGGTGCCTCTACCAAAGAAATCTGTTGACTCAATCTTACTTCAGTGGGGGAAAGGTTAATCATTCAGGCATTGTATGGTATTTCGCAGAGTTTTAGAGAGGCTCAGCAAGCCCTGTACATGTATAATCTGCTTTAACAGAGGAGTTTCATATGTTAGAAGTGACTTAAAAACCTGTAGATTTGGCCATGAAATCTGATTTAACAGAAATGTGTTTTAAAGTCCACAATAATCACACTTTTTTTGCATTTATGGAAATTCAATGCAAATTTTTTAGGGTCACCTTGAGTGGATTAATTTGTTTCTAGATTTAAAATCATTCTACCTCATAACTTGTGTAATGGTGTAATTTACTCTTTTAATTGAATATATTCCCAATAACCATAATCTACATTCATGAATTTATAGTAGCCATGATGCAAATACCAAGACCATTTCATCATTGAAATGAGTAAAATTTAATCAGTTACAGTGTAGTTAGATATCTTGGATACAAAGGGATGGTCTGCTGCCTCAGCTTGTCTATTTGTATGTAAATTAAGGAATAGCATGGATTTTCATCCATCCAATAAGGACAATCTACCATTCAGTTGCATTGCATGCAGGCTATAATTTTAGACTTCAGCTGGTTTCTGTATGGCTGAATAAGGATTGACTCTTCAGTAGTTCTTGTCTTTTTGAATATATGTGGATGAGTTAGAGTTAACTTGATTCAATTTAAGCTTGTACAGTGTTTTATGTGACAGTAAACAGCCATAAAGTGATAGTAACTACATGGTAAGAATTGTACATTGGTTTTTACAACAAAGGTATCGTTAATCTGTTGTAAGTGGGCAGATATCGGTGTGTATCATCAGGACTGTTTCAAAGTTAGATGGTCTAACTACATAGCAATAGCCATTGGCTAGGAACGCATGCCCAACCAAAGGAGGCTTCTTCATTTTTAGAAGAGTACGTATGTTGGGGGAGGGGGGGAGGTTACTTGGTACTGTATACCTTTAACAATGTAACAAACTGATGATTAAGTTGATTACCCGTTTCCCCCTTATATTAAGACTGAGTCAGCAGCTTTCCTGGGTATGGGTTAGTGCCCAACCCATGCCGAGGAAAGCTGTTGACCTGGGTCATGTTGTCTTGACAGGTCTCATCTTCAATTCTCAGTCAAATTGTTTTTCATTGCTATTGAAATCAGTTGAAAATGCTGAAGCAGACGACATTTGACCACCAGCCGGTTTTGGCCAGTTTAAGGGGGAAAGGGTTAAGTAATCAAGCATAATCAATAGATTTGCCTCAGGAAATGGGGGTGGGGGTGCGGGAGGCGAAGACTAGAAACACTTATGTTGAGAGCCCAATAAACATTGCTGACACTCTTTCACTTGAAATAAAAACAGAAAGTAAGCAAGGCTTTTTCTGACTTTGCTTTTGTCAGTGTCTACTGAAACTGGAAAGTCTATCATTTTTTATGCCTGGAAGAACTCTTTCCAGGAAAGGGAGTGGGTAATAAGAAAGGGTACTCGGTGTCCTGTCTCAAGAATATTGAACCATCTCTTAAATTTTGACAAGTATCCTTGCATGCACATGCACCAGTATATTTTCTGTCAACATATTAAACTTGTCCAAGTGTTGCACCATACTCCTACCTTTGCATAGAACTTTTTTTTCTCAAGATCCTGTTGCAGAAAGTGTCAGCTATATGTATGTGGGATACATACATGTATACTTGGAAGGCAAGGCTTTGAGAATGTGGGAAACAAATAAGGTGTTAACACTGAGCAAACTGAAACCTGTAGCTTAATACAGTGGTCCATTGTCCAATGTAACCAGTACAGAAGTTTTATAATTCCTCAGGTTCTAAGTCTATGATGATGGTGTAATGATGTGTTAATTTGTGCCATTTGTGAATCCTTTACACAAATGTGAAAGGTCATATTTATCAAGAGATTCATATTTCTTTTGATACATATGTTGCACAAAAGTTCCGAGTTCAAATTTTCTTGCACAAATAATTGAAGACTCAAAACTATACAGTTTAATTGAAATATATACAGTTCCCCTTTTTAGCTCTGATGAACAAAGGTCACAGAGCCTATGCGACTGGTCATGTCTGTCCGTTCAGCTGTCCATCTGTCCATAAACTTTTGCTCCTTAGCATGATACCAACCCCACAGTTTTCACGTTAGCCCAATATAACTTTCAGGACTTATAGGGTGTCTGAAAATCTAGGCCCCTTTCAATATTGGTGGTGCCACCTACATTATTATGTAATATAATATGTGGGGGAGGTCAAAGTCTAAGTTGTTAATGATACTAGTAGCGCCACCTATAATTTGACGGAAATTATGAGCCAAAATGTGTTTTAAGAAGTAGAATTCCATATTTGGAATAGTAATTGGATTAGACTTGCCAAATTTATAGGATATATAGACCATGGAGGTCAAAGTCTAAGTTGCTAATGACCAATCAATACTAGTGGCCCCACCTATAATTTGACAGAAAATATGAGCCAAAATGTGTTTTAAGATGTAAAACTCCATACCTTGAAAATTAAGTGGATTAGACTTGCCATATTTATAGGATATATAGACCATGTCCAAAGCTAGAATTTTATTTAATATCAGTGACCCTGATGTATTTTTGTGAGTTCACCATGCCTGTAAAGTTGAAAGAGGTGATTTTGTAATGGCAGCGTGTAGCTTGGATAGCAATGGCCATGTCAGCACAGCACCAGGCCTATGGGTCTCTTGTATTTTATGTCCTCAGTGACCTTGGGTCTTCTGTCCTAAGGTCACTGAGGACCTAAAGTTTGGGACTGGCTCATTGTTGTCTTGGCACATGCAACAATATCCATCACCGGAATTGCACAAAGAAGCCATGATTACATGTGGAGCAAAGTGCCATCTGGTGGACATTTTATACACTAAATATACATAAGCTTTATATGTTCAGAAGCCACTTGAGGACTCACAACTTTGAAATGAACAGGTGCAATAAAGCCACGGTGCCAGCAGAGCATTAGGCCCATGGGCCTCTGGTTTCCTAGAGACTACCAGTCTTGAAAGACCACCTTTTTGTGATACTTTGCTCATAAGTACTTTTCATCTTATACTTCCTATAAAAGATGACCTGTCTTGAAACCAGTTTGGTCATCCCTGGAGGTGGTCTTTCAAGCCAGGTTTCACTGTACTTTTGTGTTTTGTTATGTGTCCCTGCAAAATGTACTGATGCAGTGAAAATATATCAGGTACAGATTGCATATAATACATGTACCTGCTAATTAAAACACAGCCCATACTACAACCGCAAAATGGTCTCATATTTTACTGGTGGTCTAAAAACACAAGTAAATTATCTTTTAAAAAATATGTTATTTGAGAATTAAACTTTGCTGAATGGGTGGTCTGTCACATGAGAGGTGATCTGTGGAGCAGGCACGACTGTATACAATGGTTGTTCCTTTTTGTCAAGTTTATGTGACCATATTGGTTCCTGTTCTTTGTAATGTGGACTTGTGTGCACATAGTATAATGGCACTCCAAAGGCACCATCCCACTTGATTCCCTGAGCTTGTACTGATCATGAACACAATGACAGACCTGAATGCCACACAGTAATAGCAACAGCTCGTATTTCCATATAGATGTCAAAGAAAGATTGTGATATTTGAAAATAATAATTAAAAAGAATGCAAATTATGGGTCTGGTATGCTTATTTGCCAGGAATCCTATTTTTGACAGCTTGCCTGATAAATCAGGTAGTCGTGCCCTGTAACCTTACATCACTTATGAAAGGCAACTACTCATAATGGGGGTGAGTTACAATAGAAATCACCAGTCACAAAATCAATTTTCAAAACTAAAGATAGACAACCATGTAGTCAGTGTTAACAATAATGTCTGGTTTGTTGATCAGAAATGCTGCTGCACAATATAACATATAATTTTTATGCAATGCTTATCTATACAGGGGTATGGAGTCTTGTGACACCTTCAGGGCGTGTCTAAAAGGGGTCACATATATGTACAAGCAGGTGGGCTCTGAATACAGGCTTGATTTTGTGAAAAAGATAAAAGGAAGGTGCTGATGAAAGGAGCTGGTCTTGTCAGGGACCAGACCATAACGTTACAAAGACGCCACCGTTAGAGTTGGTCTGGCCTAACCATGGCCATGGTACATTGCAAAGTATTTTGGCTTCAGGTGCTGTCTGTCATCCTCAGCTTCCGTATGCAAGCGTTTAATTAGTTACTCAAATGTAATTTGTTATATTGGAATAGGTCTTCATCAGTAAACAGAGTCAGTTACGTCCTTTCACATTCCATCAGTGGTGTTTGCAGAATAAACATTGTATTTTAATTTAGTGTGATTGAAATTGATTAAATTTAGCTGATATTAAGACAATCAACGTTCTTTGAAGGGCAGACTTTTCTGGCCTTTTTTTACCGGTTAATTTTGCTGCAGCACCTGAAGCTTGCTGGCTGCACCGTGGACGAAGCTTGTAGTTGCTTGCCTCCATCTCATTGATTAAGCTATCCCTAGGGGGAGATTATGCTGTCATGTCCGGTTGGCAGGCCCTAGGTGTAGGGTTAGGTTCGGCTTCTTATTCAATAAAAGCCCAACAGTGCTGTTGATTGATTTCTAATACACTCTGAGAGGCCATATTGCCTCCGTTCCGTGATACTTGATCCTAGAACTGCACTGCTATTTGGGAGGAAGGATTAGACAGATCCTTAAAATACAGGACTTGAACCTTGTTACCTGATCCCAGATGCACAAATGTGAGTTTTATGATAGCTAGGGTATTTATGGTGAAACAAATGAGAGGGTTCAAACAGGTCTGCCTGTCACTGTCCTCACATTGTTGAGAGAGAGAGTGTGTGGTGTAGGCAGGAAAATGTGAAGTCTGATTCAATACCAGAGTGGAAGAAGGATTTCTTTTTCGGATGCGTGGAGTTTGGACCAATTGACCCTGTGATAAATTGCATTTGAAAACTTGTATGTTAATGATTTGGGTCCAATGGTGAAACATTTCAACTCATGCAAAAGTTATATAACTAACAATCTATGACCTTAAATTGGTCATTTTAGGGGGGGGGGGGTTATAGTATGTCAATGTATGAATAATCAGGGAAGTGATGTTTGACACTTTTACATGTACTATACTGTCATGTTAGCTGGGAGAAGACGTACTTGATTTCCCTTAAGTTAGTCCTTCTGTACCCATTACCTACTAGACACCCCAACCAAGAATCACAGCCCAAGTTCTGTGAGTTTTGTCCACCATGCTTTTTGCAGTGGCATTGTTTGTACACAGTTTTTTGTCTTTCATATGTCATACTCTATAGCAGAATTAAAATTCTGTCAAACTCATCTCCTCCAATTCCAAATCTATGGCTAATTTGTATCTACTTTGATCTCCTTGGAAGTGATTTATGAGGTCTTCTAAAGGGCCAAATCATCCGCCTTGGAGGAAAACACAATGGGGATATATCAAGATGTCATTTGAAATGAAAATACATCAAATTCGGGTGCAAGTTGGTACCGACTCTGTCAAACTAGTTGGACTTTTGTGTAAAAAGTATATGGTATATAAAGCCTAAATTGAGGTCAATTTTTCAGTCCAAACTCGTAACATTCAACAAACTTAAAATTTTGTTTTGCCAACTTTCGGAGTAATGTTAACATTTAACTGCGGAAAAAAGTCTGTGCTGGATAGGAAGTCAGTATCGGTGGTGTGAACAGCCATCAAGACACTGTAATTAGTAGCATGAGTAACTGCACTCTGTTGTCATATTACAGAGAGAAATTGTTGCCATTTTGAGACAAAACTGTCTGGAACATCGTCAATGGATATAAAATAGAGTAGCTTAACCCTTTGCAACTACAACTATACAAAACCAACAAGATGTAAAATGTTGTCTTTCAGTGTTTCCATATAAATTTCTCATGAATAGAAAATGTTTGGAATGAAATTGTAGATAAGACCAGTCAGCATATATGAATGCCTTTGATCTAAAACCTTCATAGGCATAGGTTGAGTACATGATACAGAACCTACTATGGGAAGGAAAGATGAGTCGATCTATTTTAGGCAACAAAAGGTAAAGAAGCATTGGGGTAGCTTGTTGATGGCTTGACCAGACAGTTGGTTTGACAAGCCAGGATAGAAGGCTGGTCTGCCACCATACAACTTTAGTGGTATTGCCTCAGGAAGCATGCAGTACAAAGTATCTAGGCATTAGAATGATGAGACTATCAGAATGTAGTCATATGCCACTGAACTGCAACTTGGCCAATGTTGAATATTTTGTAGCATCAACTTTTTGCTTAGACTTCCACTCAAGTGGCAGACCCTTGAGACTGTGCAAACTGCACTTTATGAATCTTACGGACTCTTAAAATACCATTTGGATCAAGTGCTGCCCATTGTGTTATGAACTAGGAGGGCCAGCATGCCAGCTGAATGGCTCAGCATCACGGCAGCAGGGGAAAGGGACAATGACCTTTGACAGCAAATCAACAGCTTCAAGCCTAATGTGCCCAGGCTTGCATTGCTGGAAATTAATGAGGAAGCATTTAACCCTTTGTGCAAAAGACATAATCCTAGATCCCTCTGTAACCTGTTTTCATGTAGTCAAGTCATAAGCAAATCTGAAGTCACTTTGTAGGACTTAAAGTAGAGTTATAGCTGTTTCTGGTTTCACTTTCAAAAGAGTGTGACAAAACAGCGAAGTAATTCGCAATTTCATCAACTGTTGTTATCAGTCCACTGGACAGCAAATTGGCGCTTGCAGAGCATAGTATGTAGTTTTCTTGTTAGAAATACTTAGGCATGACATGAACCTTTTGCAGGCAAAATGAGCAGTCTGTCAACATGTGAATATTGTGAGGAATGTGAAACTAATGATCTTGCAGAAGAAATCACAGAGCGTGAGCCCAAACAACCGCAACAATTAATTTATGCAGCTGATTAGAAATTACTACATTTTATAAAGGACAAACACATTTAACTTTTCTGTCAATGGTTTTCATGTAACAGTAATCAGGAGAAGAAAATTGTTCGCTGAGAGAATCTGTGGAGTCTCTGCCTGCTGTGATATATATGCATGATGGCAATTGATTTCTGGCGGGCTGAGCTGTCGCAAGCAGCGTGGAGGTTAAACAGCAATCTGCTACTGAGAGGAAGCCATTAAAGTTTTCACCGATAAAAATATGATATGACATGCCTGTGCTCATCAAAGAAATGGGATTTCTGTGATACGTATTTTGACACTGTTGTTAAAGTGAAGTCTTTTGACTGAAACAGTGCCACTGTACTGTTTAATGTAATTAATTTGATGTATATCAAAGATAAGCAGCACAAACCTGAGGGTATTGTATCAGAGATGGAGGAACTCTGCTTTCAATCTGTATAAGCCTCCGTCACCAGTTAAACAGATTAGAGAAGTTTGATAAGTCCTCGTTATGTTATTATCACTTTCATATTGTGCAAAGACCGAGTGCATACTAATGTGTGCACTTTTTAGGTATGTGTCACGTGTGTCCAACATATCATATAGGTATGTTTCACCTTGCACCAGACAAGTGAACAATATTATAGCAGGTTTTGTCGTCAAACAGCAAATTGGGAGGATATGACCGAACGGTTTGTAATATCACGCAGCCATCACACAAGTGTTGGCGAGTCTTTGTCCTATTTGCCCATATTAATGGCAAGAGGATTGCGAGATTTCTTGAGACAGCATGGGTGTTGAAAACCATTATGATAAAGTGAAACATTGCAGTTGTCAGATGCATGGCTGCCTGGCTATCCTGATGAAAAATAAGTTATCACCAAAATGCAGGGTCCACTTTGTTGCAGCACAACATGATAACAATAGTATCCTTAAAGTGAGATGTTTTGCAGGGAATAGCTCACAATTATGGGAATTGAAGAACCGGAGCTGGAATTTCTCTAAGGAAATGGGGCTTAGATACAGAAGTTTTTGTGAATAATAATAGAAGGAAATTAGAAAGATTTCATAATTTAGGATTTGGAAGAACTGTATTGTTATTGACAAAGATATATTTTACAGAGTTTATGAAAAATATGGTGAATAGTTGATTCATAAGATACACAAGATTTGTATTGAGAGCTCAAGACATCCTGTGCAAAATGCCTGGAAATACTGGAATGTCACATGTTGTCTGCTTTCCTGTATTTGTTGAAATTTATAAGTAATAGAAAATATTGTGAATAAAATTGGTATTGGAAACACACCAGGGTAGGCGTTAAGTGTCCCAACTCATGCCAGGGAAATCTGTGGACTTCCAGTTACTGTGACCAAGCAGGGGTTAAGGTACTGGGAGCAGGTGAGCTGAAAGGACTTAAAACAGGATTGCCTAAATGAAATTTGATTGACATATAATTTCTATGAGATAAAACTGTATGAAAAGAGTTACATAGGTACACTTTAAGAAATGTGAGAGCAACTGGTACCATGGACAAGTATAATTGTGTAGTGTACAGGGCACTGGTTCAGAGACCTCCACCACAAAGCCAAGCACAGCATGATTTGTGGCCATTTGTGAGCCTTGGCCTGCACAGTTCTGTCCTTCAGTTCCTGAAATGTCCTCCCCAGAATGTCCATTGTATATGTTACCAGTGTATTGGAAAACTTGTGTGAGTTTTGTGTAAACATTAATTTGGCTGCTGGTAACAGCAGAGTTTACCCTGAGTCATCTTTATCGCAGATCATCAATTTTGATGACCATTTGTCTTTTTCTACTGTTCTTGTGAGGTTGCCAGAAACAGTAACTGAACTCTTTCCACCGTAATGATGCTTTTTCCAGCTATATCTAAATGTCGTCTGCTAATTGTGTTTTACTGATTTAGAGATTGTTTTTCAAAATTTTGGATAAAACTTGCATGGAAGATCATTCCAAATTATATGCCCATGGTCAACAGCTTTCCTTGGCACGTTGTGGGTGTAATGCGCCCAGAGCGTTCCAAGGAAAGCTGTTGACTTGGTCTTTTATCAGGGTGGAATGAGTTAAGAGAAAAACTGTTGCCGCATATTTTAAAATGATCAGGTCTCTTTGGCAAAGGCCTGTGAAACACTTGTTGCCATTTACCACTGCCTGATGGTTGGTGACAACACTGCAGTCACCTGCCTGAGGAAACCAACCCTGTAGTTAGACTACAGGGTCATGAGGCCAGCCTGACTCTCTGGTACATCCAGCTTTTGTGTAGAGATCCTGGCTGAAGTTGCTGCAATCCATGGTAGCGGGCACATTGGCATGTATCTTG
Organism: Hermodice carunculata; assembly: GCA_964020975.1. Taxonomy (NCBI): domain Eukaryota; kingdom Metazoa; phylum Annelida; class Polychaeta; order Eunicida; family Amphinomidae; genus Hermodice; species Hermodice carunculata. The sequence continues at coordinate 227,828 of CAXHWN010001880.1, read as the reverse complement.
GGGGTGCAATGCCTTGTTGCTTATTTTGTAGTCAATTTAGCATGGTGCTGATATGATTAAGACCGGTGGTAAGTAATGAGGGACATGCTCACAAAATGATGTCCTGCACTGGCCAATGATGTCATACAGTAGTCATTTGGCTGGCCACACCCAACCCTGTCTTGGTTAATATCAGGTGAACATGATCTGTCAAAATGTTAACCCTGACTGCTCAGATTCTTGAGATTTGTTTGTCCATCCCTTCCCCCTGGAAAAGTTGCATACCTGTCAAGTCTCCCCCACTTGGTGGGAATTTCCCACTTATTGACCTTGCTTTTTACACTTTTTGGCGCAATTTGGTTAATTTCTGACAATCTGACCCTTAAAAATCCATTTATTTTGTGTTTATTCTTTGTTAAAAACAAAATCTACCCCCCTGGGAACAGAACAGTGCCCCTATTTCTTGCAAAAGTATGTTGACAGGTATAAAGTTGAGGGAAAAGCCATTTCCAATACTTATGGTGCATTAGGCCACCTGAACATAAAACCCAAATCCATAAAGGCTTCTTACTTAACTGGAGAAAATTTGCAAGCATGCGCAAAAGGAATGCTGAACTGTGAAATTTTGGCCCCAGCACCACAAGGGTTAAAAACTGCAACAAGGGAAACACATTTTTGTTGTGCGTGTGGCACTTGTAAATGTATGAATTGGTCTCATCAACTCACAAACAAGTGCAGCTTACATCCAGGAGGTTTCTTTTTTGGTGAAGCAAAATTCAACTGATTACGCATACATTTTGGGCTCGGTTGACATGCCAGCTCAATTCGTAGGAAAGGTCTTCATCTATCCATGCACAATTAAAGTTTCCACTTCTCAAAAAGCGTTTGTCACATCCTGGTCAAACTTGGCATAGATGTACCTTGCACGAGTTTCTTCCAAATTTGATGAACAGATCATCCTCTAGTGATTTTGGATTTTTTTAATGAAAATTATTCATTTTATGAGAAACTTTTAAAAAGACTTCTCTGAAATCATGATTAATTGCTTTGAAATCAAGGAGGAACATTTGTTGGTTCTTGGAGATCTTAAGTTGTCAACAGGTGGTGCTGCTTTCTTTTTTTTTGGGGGGGGGAGGGTTTTTGTATTGTTTTGTTTTTATGTGTTAGTGTTTTTGACTTCTTTTAAACCATCTAATTTATTCACATGCGTGACCTTGATCAAATTTCCTAGGTCTGAGAACTATATCAATGAATATAGATTTTGGGAGGTAACTCAAGAACTGTTGAAACTAGAATTTTGAATTTAGGCATCCTGATGGTCCTTAATGAGGGATAGCTAATGATTACATTCAAGTGACCTGACCCACTTTTCAAGGTCACAGGGTAACTTCAGTGAGTTTTGCTTCAGGATTAGTCCAAAACTATACGAGGTAGATTTTGATATTGCATATAACAATACATGTAGTCTTTCACAAGGGCCAGGTTACCATGGTACATGGCTAACCTTGACCAGAATGCCAAGGTCACAGGGCCAGTATAGCATATTTTGCTGGTATCCTAATAACTCGAAAACAGCTTGAACCATTATTCATGTGCCATTGAGGATAGTCCTCTAAATAGGGGTAGTGCAAGACTCCACGTCATTGATGTTGACCTATTTCTGGGTAGGATACACATGTAGCTTCCATTTGACAACTGCTTGAGCTGGCACTTGGTTATTACATCAAATGATGTTCCTCAAGAAAGACTAGGTTGACATTGGACATAGGTGACCTTAACTAAAATACAAAGGTCATAGGGTCACATAAACTGGTGAATTTTGCTGCTTTGCAGGACAAGGTACGAGTTAAGAGTCACACAATGCACCAAGTGATTCACAAATCCCATGAATATTGCTTGACCACCAGGCAGAAAGCACATGATTATGGCAGTGGCTATCAGATTACATTCAGAGCTGATGGCTGACATTTCTGAAAACTACAAATTTGTTTTCTTGCATTTTCTTTAGGTAAAGGGTTAATTCTTTGAAATTTGTTGCCAATACCATATCACTGGGCTAGCTCCTTGAGAGCCTTGATAAAAAAACAAGAACTGCACATCTGGAATTTAAGACTGGAACCTTTCCCAATACAAGTGTACCAGTGGGGAAATGCTGTATGGTTCTGTCACTTCTGATCTTAATTTTTATATACTGACTATGAATATGTCAGCAAGGGTCCCTGTAGATGCATAAATCAAAATTTGATAGAGTAGTATGTCAGTTCAAGACAAATTCACCAGGAAAGGCTGACAAATGAATTGATCAAATTGACAAACAAATGACATTTTGATTTCTTCATTGGTGCTGAGTCAGTATTGCAAGCAAAACAGTGCAAATGAAAAAGGGTTCATATTAATTTCCCCCTTCTAGTCATAATTAGTTTCAAGTAAATAAATTGATGTTCCCTTAATATAATCACTTGTGCACTGCACTACAGAATATGAAGTCTTGAATAAGTTGAGTAGGCTTAATGATAAGTAGTCTTGGATTTCTGACACACATGCCAAGAACTTTTTTTTCATTTATTTATGGAAAATGATATAGCATATATATGTACACTGGTGTGTGCAATTGAGATTAAGCGTGACCTATTTTCAAGGTCACAGGAGGCAGAAACATGCTGGTTTTTGGTATGCTGCTTCACATTTCAAGCAACTAGTAAAACTTGGGCATTGATTTTTACACCAAAAAAGCATTACATAAAGGTAAATTTGATACATGTGTCATTTTGAGCCCTTGATTGTTACACCAAAGGGAGTGTCTTGTGAAGATTTCATAGATGCATTATTTTTGGTGACCTGGACTTTTTATGGTCATAGGAAAAACAAAACTTGCCTATTTTGTATGTGTGGTTTAATATTAATAAAAAAAGAAAAAGAAAAAAAAAATTAATATATTAACAGTCCTGTCACCCTTAATGTTCATTTGTAATGTTGAAGTATCTTGTGAATATAGGTAATTATGGGTGACCAACCATGACATGTGTTGCCAGGTCAAAGAGGAAATACATGCAGAAAGAAACTGATGGTTGTGGGGCACATGGTGTTAGGTTGTAAATAAATGACAACTGCCTTGTGATGTTTTTCTGAGATCCAGACTCGACTTTGTCAATCTTGTCACACTCTCATGATATAATTCTGTATTTTTCAGGAGTTTGCAACTCTAACCAAAGAACTGAACCAGGTTCGAGAACATCTCCTGGAAAGAGAGGAAGAAATCTCAGAACTCAAAGCAGAACGTAACAATACACGGGTAAGTGGGACTTTTTCTTGGAGTCATACATACACAGTTCCATTATTACCAAAGACCAACACAGTTTTTGTATGAAATGAAACAAAGTTAAAATTTTGGAGCTTGTTACTCAGAACTATGGAATTACAAAGGCATTGATTCTACATGAACTGATTCTCAGATCTGACGTAAAAAGCATACAGATGGTTGTGGGATGTGTTGAATGGATGCATGGGTACGGAGAAGGATGTACAGATGAGAAAAAAGGGGGATACATCGACTTGATCCACATCATTACATTGTGAAGGAATTCTACTACTGTCAAGATTATCACATCGTATGCTTCCCAACCATTTGCATCTGGAAAGTGTATGCAATTTGAAATTATATAATGATTGTTAAGAGTACATTGATGATACAGCCATTTGAGAAATACCAGCATGTGTGCATGTACATGCATATGTAATATCAGTATGGCCTTTTAGTGGACATTTCATACTTCACAGATTTCAGTTATTAGGGCCAGATCAGCTGAGCTCAGGACTTTCATAGTCTTCTTGTGCTTTTGTTACTACTCACATTGATAGAAATTGGTGATGCTAATGTAGCAGAGAGAAATGCATGTTACATAAATGTGACATTCACAAGTTTTACAGACAGATACATGTATACACAGGAATATCCATGACTGAATAGAAATATTTGCAATCATGCATGTGTCGCAGGTAGGACTGTTACGGGGCACTGTACCTGCACAATTTTACAAGTGTTAAACACATAAAGCATGGGGCAGTTGCCACAATAACAGTTAAATTTAGCCCATATATTGGTAGAATCGGAATGAATCAAACATGATTTGTGCTTGTAATATTTGTGTTGGTGCGAGTGCCAGAATGCTAGTGTGTTCACCATGGTGATTGGCGCTGTCTCCTTGGCTGCTTGTGACCCAGTGGATTGAAACACTGCACATCACACCAGCACACAATGATTATCTGTGTGTCCAAATTGTCTTCAAGTTAACTTCCAATTCTGCACTGATAACATGTCACAACATAGCCACAAAAAAGGGCTCACTTTCCATAGTTGCCCTTTTTCAGGAAGGGCAGGGTGGAGACCTTTTGAATAATTGATAGTCCCTATATGGAAAGGTAGACATTGAAGTAACTGGTGTTACTTTGTCTGGATATTTTAGATGGTATGTTATTTCATAGGGGGTACCTGTTTAATCCATAATTAGAATGATTATTCTGCCTGCTCTGCCTATACCCACTTTGAGGCTGCCTTCATTCCTCTTTCCCAAAGTAGGTGCTTTGTACTCTCGTGGATTGGATGCTTGTTATTAGCTCCATAAAAAAATACACAAGGCAAAAACAAAATACACGTAAAATGAGCAATTGTTGTTTTAGTTCTACGCATTAGCCAAGATGTGAGCAATTCAAGAAGAGTGAAGGAAGCTGCCAATGCCGACTCAGAAACAGCTGGCAGCAGTAACTAATCCCTACATGTCAAACTGATTTCAAAGATTGATAATCTCTTTCAGAGGCTTAACCATTACGGATTTTTAGAGTACACTGTGCATGTTGCAGATTTGCTGCGGCAGAGCTTCCTGCAGGTACATAGTTGTGTAGGAGCAGTATAGAGAGAACATGCCTGCCACGTGTACAGCACAGAGAAATAAATCCAAGTGCCGGTGCTGGGAAACACTTCTTACAGTGTGTTTGAAATCAAATCAAATTGAATTTTTATGATTAATACTCCACTTTTAACTCATTCCATACCAGTCCCTGATTTTTCTGTATATTTACCTAGATTTAAGATGGCAGTTGCATATTTAAATTGTTCATGAAAAGAGCTTTCATTCAAGTACCAACATGCCTATAGTCTTAAGTTAGTGGTTCTGGCACTGCCTGGCAAGTCATGCTGCAGCTGCCGCAAGGGCAGCTGCAGCATGACTTGCCAGGCAGTGCCAGAACCACTGACCAAGGCCTGTCCCCATGGTATGGAATGAGTTAATGTTATAGATTACATATGTCTCCCCTATTTAACTTTCTTTTTGTATGGTAACTCATAGAGTTAGCATATGCATATGAGTCGTGAATATTAATTTTTCAAAGCAACATTGACAGTACACAGAGGTCAAAACACCATTTTATGGGGATGTATTTGTTGTGCCCCCTAAGTGCAGTAAATATATGTACATGTATTTTCATGTGTACAAATTTTCATGGTTTTTGCATTTTGGGCATTTAAATGAAGTTGTCATGTCACTGTATTGGAGGTACATGTAGTTCCAATACAATCTTTGTTAAATTTTGTTTTTAACACTTTTTTATGGTTTTGTGCCATCAGACCAAAAAGTGAAAATTGAAAATATAATAAATTTAGTGTATTAACAGCTTTATGGTCCATGCACTGACAAAAAATGCCTTAGAACCCAGTCGTAATTAAGGAGGGGGGGAGGGAGTTGGTGCCCAAGGTGGCCCAAAGAGAGCTGTTGACCCAGTGTTAATTAGGGGGGAGGGAGTTGGTGCCCAAGGTGGCCCAAAGAGAGCTGTTGACCCAGTGTTAATTAGGGGGGAGGGAGTTGGTGCCCAAGGTGGCCCAAAGACAGCTGTTGACCCAGTGTTAATTCAAAGAGAAATGGATTAAACTGTACTTGTGGAATATGTACCCTGTAAGTATACCCCCACAGCAGCTGTATTTATAGTCTAGGGATATGCTACAGGTTGGAACATGGGCGAGTTCCAGTGAAAGCTGACACACATAGGGAGATAGACACCCAAACAAATGTTTCATGACAATGGCTCATCGGGATCCTCCAGGGTACGGTCATGTCATGACACATGTGTTTGAAAGCTAAGAACCAGAGATACAGATTACTTCCCACTGCAGATTAAGAGCCGCACATGGCATGCATATGACAGCAGAGACCAAATAATGTAGCAGCCAGATAGGCATGCCTTCCCACCTGAGGGGCCAGAGCCATATTTTATCGGTCACCAAAGGATGCCTCTGATCTGTAATGCTGTCTGAGCCATCCTGTTGTCCATGGGACCGACCATTTGTTTCCAGGGTGCACTTGGCTTTGTTTGGAGACTTTAATTATGCACAGTGTTGGTTCAGAATGCTTCATTCATTCTACCAGCAGGCTTCCGTAGGTCTCTGCTGCGCCCTAATAGCAATATTTGCCAGTCTTTGTGTGGTGTGCCCCCACAGTCCAGAATGAGGATGCTATTCCACAGGGATAGAGTGTGCAGGAATTTAAATGTCAGGCCAATGAAGAAGCAACAAGTTGTTTGCTGCACTCACTCAACAAAATCTACTTTTGAGGCACAATCTATAAAATCACCGATTTTTATTGGTCTACCTCAACAGGGGACTCCAGATGTTTGGGGTTATCAGTCAGTTAGTCTGCCTTTGTTTGAACTGTGCATCTATTATTTGTGTGTGAACACAATATCTCAACACTTACTGTCTACCTGAAACTCAAATTTACCTATGTACCTTGGGTATGGCCATTTGAACTCTTCCCCACTCAAATCATCCAAAAGTGGCTGGGTGTGAATTGTTGCCTGCTTTTTAACTTAAAGTTTGAATCAAGAAAACATTTTTTGCTGAGAATTGTAGATAAGATAGGAAAACTTTTCACTCAGTCTTATGCTGACCAGTAAATGAGAATGCTTAAATTATAACAATGAAGCATGCTAGACCAAAATTTTATTTTCATCTGCTTTTTAACTTTAATTTGATGGTAATAGGCAAGTTTTTGCCGGGAGTTGTAGGTCAGGTCTGTTACTATGGCATGCCCCAGGTCAACCACTGCGCCTGGTGTACATTAGTGTATTGCAACCAACCTGCATGATGGACAGCTGTTGACCCAGCAATGATATGACGAGGAAATGGCTAAGAGGGAAGGGTTAAGGATAATGACCTGGCATGCTAGACCACACCCATGCCCAATGGCTACAACCCAGCTCAGAATCACCTGACGACCTTTATTTCCTCAAACCCGCCATAGGAAAGTATGGTATGGGAAGATCAAGTCTGGTCAGATTAACATTGGATGTCAGTATATTGGCTACAAAGATTACTAGGCTGCCATTTTATTAAGGGCTCATGTTTGGATGAAGGAATCATTTATAAGCTTGTGTTTACCCAGGTGTCTGGGCCATATTAATTGCATGAATGTTCACTTGGAACTGCTTAAGGTCACTACCTCACAATTCTACTGTTATTCCAAACTTTTGATCTTCATGAATTTTTTATTATTTTCTTGCTAATCTCAATTTAGAGTTTTTCCGTAAGATATTGTGACACACTGATGGCCAGTTATCTTAAGAGGGCAAATTTTTAGAGACATACATGTACCTTTTTGGCTGAAAATTTAAAGTCAGCAGTATCTCGAATGCATGAACAGAAACATCAAGGAAAATGTTATAAATATGAATGCAGGATACAATAGCTCATTGAATGATACTAAAGTGGTAAGTTACATAATAGTTTGCAGTGTGAACTGTTCATGGATGATATTTTAGGGAAATTATTGCCAGTATTGGAGTAGAGATCAGCATGTTATTCAGCTGTGAAAATGCCAAAATCATTTGGTCCTCTGAGCCTTAACCTCATTGTAATTATACAGGACTGCTTGTGTTGTCAATATCAGCAGAACATGATGAATATTTTACCATCAAGTAGTTTGCCAATTGTTTCATGGTTGTCATGGTGTAAAGCCACAAAGTCATGTAACCCATTGACCACAGAAAGGTGCCAGTCAGCAGGTGTCCTTTTGATATTTCTGGTGCGGTACGGGGGGGGGGGGGGGGCAGAAAACTTTGACCTGGGTTTTAGGTGTGCTGACAAACTGCCTCTCACTTCTAAGTATTGGGCCAAGCAAATACTTTCCTTGTAGACTACTGCTGGGCATGATGACCATTTAAAAGCAAATAAAATTGTTTAAATAAATAAAGGATTAAAGTTCATACTTGCATGTTATATTAGAGTATGAAATTTTGTAAATTTGTTCGAAGTATTTTTGTTGTGATTAAGTTAGGAAAGTGCTTGTTGTTACAAAAACTACAAGCAAACCAATAAACAATGTCAAAGACATCTTAATCTGAAGAAGAGTACATGCAATTTTCCAAAATTCTTGATAATGTACAATAATATCTACCTTATCTGGTGCAGGCCTGTAGCAAGGGACTACAAATGTCATCCATTGAGGCAGAAAATGGAGACAATCAGCCTCCATTAACATGCTACTTGGACACCAACCCTTGTGTTGTCACTTAGTGCAGGTCTTACGGTGTATTTAAGTAATGGAGTAGTAAGGATCTGAAGAAAAACAACTTTTAGGCTTGGGGTTGGGCTGTAGATTGAGTCGTCTGACTTAGTACTTCTTTACAATCAAATACTGTTGGCCACTGATCCTAGGAGGGTCAGGCATACAAGATACAATGCTGGCATTCCATGAGATCAGCCCAGTGTGGGGCAATACTTCATGAACATTGGCCAATAGTATTAACTTAGGACAGAATTGTCTAACATTTACTTTAACAGCCATCATACGTGTACAGACTTAATTGGCTGAAAGTTGAATTTACAATTGCTCAATTAACAAGTTTCTGTGACAAAGACATAGGGATCAAAACATGTTGGGCAGAGGCTTCTCTTTCCAATACATTTTATCCAGTAATTTTTGTCTTGTTGGCCTCTCTGGTTTCTTACATCAATTGAAATGAGCAGTTTCCATATCAAATAGACTAAATGTCACATAATTAGACAAAAGCAATTGCTGAAAATCACTGCAGATTAGCTATGATTCAAGAACCTTGTAAGTACAGTAAAAGGTGTGAAACACCATGCCGAGGGATGACCAAATTGTGGTCTCATGAAACATGTGGTGTTTCATAGGAGGTATAAATACGATGGAAAGTACATGTATAATATTGAGCAAAATATCATGTACAGGTGGTCTGTCAAGACAGCTGGTCCCACCAGTGATTTCTGAAGATGGGGACCACTGCAGTCCAGGGTACATGTATGCAATGTGGATCCTGGTGTCTCACAACCAGACCAGAAGTAGCCGTGGTTACATCTGTGAACACCAGAAGAAAATCAAGCAAAAGTTGCACAAAATTTGCATACAGAAAGTAATTGGCATTGGCATTTTTGAAATTTGAGCAGGTATGGAAGTATTATCAGAATAGAGCTGGAATAGGCACAGTGCGTATAGAGTTTGAACAGTGGGTTTTTTGGTGTTGACAAAATAGGTGTGTGACAGGACATTTAACTATGGTATAAATATGTAACTTGTCAAATTTGGATTTTAGAAAAATCATTATCACTGTGCAAATTCTTTCATGTGTAATATTCTGTATGAAATGAGCAGTATAACGGGAAATTTTCTGACAAGTATGTAACAGTCTACATTAAATGAACAGCATCAAAAGAAATTCTGTTTTGTGTAACCATCTTTTAAAATTTGCTGCATCCCTGGAAATTGTTTTATGCATGACATTTTACATGAAATGAAGAGTATCACTGGAGAAATTCTTTAATGTGTGGTATTCTGTATGAAATAAAAAAACTCATAGCCAATAAAGCAAGGGTTAAATGAAACTGGAGGTGGTGGTGGTGGTGGTGGTGGGGGGGGGGGGGGTGATGTCAATTCATATTCCTGTAAGCAGTATCGTGACAAGGGCATTGCATTCCAGCCAAAGCACCACTGATAAAAATTAATGTGTATCATGCTGGTTTGCTAACAGCAAGCAATGATGCAGCTATTCTGAAATTCATGAAGCTACACATTATTTATAGCTGAGCAACATTTACCATGCTCATTTCAACGTGCAATTAAGTGAAGAAGGATGGGGAGTAAACTTGGTTATATAACTCCCTTCTTTTGACTGCACTGTACAATGATTTTCATGGCTTGTAGGTTTGATTTAAATACCACCATTTGGTTTATTAACAAGTACAGTGTATCTGTGATCATATATTTTTGGTGTTTATGAACTAGTTCAATGTTTTGTGGTATTTCGTAGCATTTTCAATTGGACAGAGTTAGGGAGGGGCCTAGACCCATGCGTGTCAAGTCTCCCAATTCAGGCAGGAACCCCCATTTTTCATGTGTCTTCCCAGTCTCCTGGTCAGATGTTTTTTTACTCCAAATTGCCCAATTTTACAGAAAAACATTACCTTTTTATTCCACAGGAGTTGCATATATGGACACGGAAGCTGTACAGACAAAATATAAAGCGACAATACAATTTAACCCCTTCCCACTCAAATCACCCAAAAGTGCCCAGATGTCAATCGTTGCTTGCCTAAACATTTTTACTTAAATTTCTCATTACATAGAGAACATTATTGCTGAAATTTGTATGTAAGACAATTCATGATGGCACGGGCAAGATAAAACTCATCTTCAAGCATTGTAAGTCTAGCATTATACGAAAGATTCTGATGCCGATGGTATCAAACTGTGAATTACCTCAGCACAGTGCCAATATAAGCCAAAAATGTTTTCATCTCAGGAAAAATACAGTGTTCCATTCACAAGTACGTACATGCTCAGAAGATTTACTAGAAATTACTGGTGCCAAGTGTAAAAATTAAGGAACATGGCACTAGTGGCACAGTGTAGATTTGTTTTAGTTTGGTCTTTTATTGAGAAACTCTTCGTTTCAAAACTTGAGAACTGAAGCAAGGTTACTGAGTAACATCACATCGTAGACTCAATTACTGTAAATTGCTTTAAATTCACTGTATTCTTATTTTTGCTTATTTCTCTGATGGCACAAAACCATGAAAACAAAAACACAGTGAAATAGTATTTTAACATTGTTTGAATAGAAACTGTTTCCAAAGTTGTGAAATTAAAACTGCAGTGAAATATCAACGATGCTAAAACCGTGAAAAGTTAAACATATGAAAATAAATTAATTTACAGTATTTAGCAATATATGACTGATCCGAGCAGAAAGTGCCTTGGGCCTCTTGTTTAACATTGACCTCTGTGTTACTGCATGTGGTACCTGATTTCTACAGTTGGTATTATGCATGCCAAGATAGCAACGACTATCAGTTAAAGGAGACCATATTTAGTATATTTTACAGGGTTTCTGTTGATAACATGCACTGCAGTGGAACTTGCCTTCTTGCAGAGAGTAATGATGATTATAAATCTATATCTGCAGACAATGATACTGCCAACAGAGCATGCAGTGTCATATTTATGTATAGCCTTTGAAGCAGGATGATAGGAGCGGGTGGTGTGACCAGCCTCAGATCAGGTGGACTGCAAGGTCCTGTTAGAATCCCTGGTCATCATCTATCATGTACCTTCATACTGGAGTCACCTGCTTGCATTAATGTACCAGTCGTAATTTCACGCCCAGTTGTTTCAGTGTCAGTGTGAGCACGATCCAGGTGCATTGTGGATAACACTCGGGAACGTTTTAATGGAGGTTTTATAATGTGTTTGTCTAGCAGCCAAGGTAACCTATTCTAATGTGGCATCATAGGTATGTCAACAGAGAGAAAGAGGCAATACAGGTACATGTTATGACACAGCTGTATGTGGTCAATGAGTGATGCCATACCAACTCCACTGACTGCTCTAAACTCACACCCACACTACAGCAATAAAGGCCATGGTCATTAAGGGGGGACCTGACTGAATGCAGGGTACCGTCATATGTGTACTTGAATGAAGGCTCTTTTTAATAAGAATTTTAGCACATAACTTTCGTGCTAATTTTTGACAGGGACAAGGGAGCAATGGCAGCTGGAATGGAATGAGCTTAATTTTTCGTGTAGTATGAGGTTCTGAACGTAGCATGGTTGTTCTCAGTTCAATGTCCCCACTGGAACTGTTATCAGTGAAGCCAAATTCCACCAAATACTATATTTAAGTCATCCTTGCATGGACTTAAAGCACTGAACCATGAGTAATATGAAGGCTGCAAACATGAGCATTTGTAAGGCAAAAAGTGAGATGTGCACAATTTGTTGACCAGTTATTTATGGTCAAACTTGCTTTTTGACAGCAATGAGATTCTGCATGTCAGTCTAGTCTCATTTTAACTCTAGTGTGGTGCTACTATGAAAAGGATCATTTCAGTATTAAATGATAGGGCTTAACACAAAAAGGGGTACTTTTGACATGTCCATGTTGCTATACTGCTGGTGGTAGCTAAGATTTCAAGTGATTAACATCAGGTTGATACTACTCGTGTTAAGAGTAACTCTATGCTGCTTGCATATGTAGACATGGCAATTTTGCATCATTTTGGTGAAAGTCCGAACCAGACAAAAAAAACCCAAAAGACTAGTAAATCTGAAAGTAATGAGACTTCACAGATTAAAGAAGTAAAAATGGCTTACATGGAGACAAGGACAGTGACTTTTGCGGACATACAAGAAAACTGCTGGTAATTGTGGTCAAATGTCAAACTGAATGCACCATTTCATTACTGATATTTACATGTGGAAGTTCCCAGGGTCTTGCTCATTATATTCATCTGGACTACCTTTGTTGTAAGTTGTTTCATTCTATGCCTAGTTTGAGCCATTAGTTCTCAAAAAAGCCCTTTCCCTCTTAAACTGGCCAAAACCGCCTGATGGTCAAATGTCGCCCACTTCAATATTTTTTACCAACTTCAACAGTAATGAAGAACAGTTTGAATGAGAATTGCAGATGAGACCTCTCAAGATAACATGACCCATGCCAAGAAAAGCTTTTCACTCAGTCTTAATTCAAGGGGAATATGGTTGAACGGGAAAGTGACTGGAGATACTGGCCGTATAGTTGCATTATCAACGACCAACATGCCAAAAATGTTTTTATCTCGGCTGAAAATAACATTAATGACACTAATGCTATGTTAGAGCTACTCTTAATGCCAGACAACTGGAACATAGTGATGTTGCCATGTACATATTTGAGTGATGTATGAATAAATCATGGCATATAATTTCAGTGTTTTGCCTGGGAGTGAGCTGTGTACATGCAGAGCAGATGAGGGTGATCCGACAAATTGATTTTTGGCAGGGAGAAAAATCAGTAAATCTATGTCGAGGCATGAGAGTTGAATAGCGTTAAATGCAAGCTGTGCATTAAGGTAGTAAGGCAAAGAGTTCATAAATGCCATTTTGCTGCTTGTCCTTACAATTTCTTTGCAACTCAAAGCATTTGGATCATGAAATCTTTGCATTTCCCTAATGGTCAACAGCCAGATGGAGGCATTAGGAGGAGTAGATGGAAATGCTGTCTTAATTGGCAATGTGGCAAAATGTGATCCATTTGGGTGACAAATGGCATGATTCAGTGAGCTAATAAAGGTATCTGTGATGTGCTTAGAGTAGGCAACTTGGAGGCTTAGTTGTGCAAGTACAATGGACTGGGTAGGGTTAATGAACAAGCCTACCCAGTGTACATCAATATGACATGAATGTGATACATTGGTCAGTTGTGTTACACATATACATGTACATGTTAATCATGGCACCAAGGGGTACCATGCATGTCTCCCACATTTTTGTCACTCGTAATATCAGCTTATAATTAAGAGCACCCAACCACACAAAAATGTGATACATGGGTAATTTATATCAACCATGACATGGGAAGAGCAATTAGATGTGACATGAACATGAAAAACTTATAACTTGTATCAGTCATGACATGAAAAGGTTACCAGGTCAGACAACAATATGATGGGAAATACATCAGCCATGACTTGAAGGTTACCAGGTCAGACAAGAATGTAATATGTAGGTGAAATGCGCCAGTCGTATGAAGGTTACCAGACCAGCAAATGTCAGTTCAGGATAAAACAAGAAAAGAGAAAGGAAAAAAAGCTTATGCGTTGATGTATCTCACAAATAAGTTGAACCAGAGGCACTTCAATGCAGAGCTGCATTTATCGATGGGTCTACCTTTGCATATATGGCCCCTGTAACTTTGAAAATGAGGTCAAGGTCACTGAAATATGAAGTAAAGAAATGGTGGCAAAGATACAAATCACTGACAGGAACACAGCAGTGAAACTTGTATTAATAGGCAAGAAGGAGGCTAATGCCAACAGAGTCTATCAGTTTGCTAGCCTTCCTAATTTTTAAGGGTGATTTTATGCATATTATATATTATTTGCAGGAAATTTTGAATCCATTGAAAAAAATTTGATTTCAGAGGTTATTAAAACTGCCTTGAGTTGACCAATGCTGACAGTGATGCCCATTTTTTTTTTTTTTTCTTTTTTTTTTATTTAGATATGTATGTGTGCATTTTTTGTTTGTGTTAATCATGTAATGGTGCTGTGGTCTGATTCGGATAGAATTATTCTGGTTAGGCCTGTGAAGAGACAACAGAAATGAAATTCTAGCTCTAGGTCTCTCAATGGACACAAGACTATTGGCTACAGAATGACTCCCTACCTACCCCATCCCCACCCCATGACACACCATCTATCTACGACGGCCTGAGGGCCATACCAAAGGGCACTATGATGAGCCAGGGCAGGGACAAAAGGTGAGAATCCACATACAATGACAGTGATGAACAACAGACACCACCAAACAGAAAGGCTACTGCTCAGTGGGTGTTGTCCTAAGCATAGACACACACAATATGCTGTATGTTGACCTTTGTTTGTAATTGACATTGACATTGACATTGACATTGACATTGACATTGACATTGACATTGACATTCCAAATGACATGGTTACTACACATGCACAAACCCAGATTTGAGTTAATATCAATACCATGTAAGCTATGGGTCATGGGTATATATCTAACAAATTGATATTTCTAGGAGTGGCATCAGCAACAAACTTCCTATGGAAGGCTGTGATATTTGCTGGTAGAGATTTAAAAGAAATAACATGCAAATAACTAGTAAGAAATTCCACCAGTCATAAGTATAAAAACCAAAAGGTCTCAAGACATACTGTGCCACTGTATATGTCCCAAATAAATATTAAGATGACTTGCATAATAGAATTATTTTTTGACACTTGATGCCAATGGTTACAATCTTTTGTAATGTATAGAATGGTTGAGACTGTAAGGTGATTCCTCTTTAACTGCTGTTTCCTATTGCGTGGCACTGGATACTATTTGAATGCTTTATGGCCAGGTCTTACATTGAGACCTGAAGTGATGCCACCTAGTGATCACAACAGCAAAAATATGATCACTGAAACATTGCTTGTGATAGTACGGTGCTGCCATCTTGTGATCACCATTGAAACAAACCAATGAAAAGTGGATAAGCATTTCAAAGTAGTTCCAGACTGACAGATAGAGGGACACAGTGATACAGTAACTATCCTCTGTTTACAATACTGAAAGCAGTGATAATGTTTCAAATGCTGAAAATAAAAGTAGTGATGAATCAGTCTGGATAAGAATGTGAAAATCCTCTAAGGTCAAGTCTGTTATAATACAGTCTGCAGACCAGACATAGACCTATCTGTTGCACAGATTGACAATGGCAAAGTAGACAGAAAAAACCTTTATGCTGTATTAAATACAGACTGACAACTGTAGTCAACATAATGAAAGCATGTATGCTGATCCTTTAAAAAAAAAGGGGGGGGGGGGGACAAAAATGTATAACCTGGTATGTTTGCCTGATTGTAGAATAAATTTTTAATGTATCAGTTCCATATCATTTTAACATAGGTCAAATATATGTTAAGATAGCAGACATTTAATGAGATAATGCTACAGCAGAGACCAGTCAAATAAGTTATGAGAAGATGAACAGATGTGATGAGAGGAAAAAAGTTGGCAATGTATGAAACAATATGTACAGTCAATAAAAGACCTGTGTACATATTTGATCTGCCATCCAAAGATCAAATGTAATTTGTTATCCTGGCATTGTGTTTAAACAAAAAAAAAAAGAAAAGAAAAGAAAAAAGGAGAAACATAAAATGCTTTCATTTTTATGGTATGAGAATAGTGTTTAATCAACTCTCCTCAAAAAGCTGTTGGCAAGGGAAACATTTTTATTGGAGTAATGGCAACAGTTCCATATGCAGTGTCTCCCCTTTGAGCCATTTGATTCTCTCATGAAATGTAGATCATTTTGACTTAAATATGAACAAAAACCATCAAATTACTGTGTCTGGTTTTCACTGAAACCAAAGTGAGACAAAAGTAGGGCAGGCGTTGTTCCAGCTAGTACCAGTCAGCTGTTCATGAGTTTTAATTAGAAGACCTTGATCTATTCTTGCTAAATATCTCAAAACTGACAGGATCTGAAATGATGATGGTGGTGGTGGTGATGATGATGATGAGGAGGAGGACGAAGACGATGACGATGACAACAACAACAACGATGATGATAGCAGTAGTAGTAATTTATTTTTAAAGCACCTATTCCAAAATGGTCACAGGTGCTGTACATAATATTAAGGTTCACGGTCAGTCCACATGCACATAAAGAAGAATTTATTACCATAAGAATTCAAATGTGAAATACATTTCTTATTAAAACGCTTCCTAACAGATATGTTGTTATTTAAAACAGTATACATAAGAAAGTACATCATGAGAGTCCCAAAGTAAAACTTGTGTACTAAAAGCTTCTTTAAAAAGATGTGTTTTAAGGCCAGATTTAAAAGATTGTAGAGATAAAGCTGAACAAACTGAAAATGTTCAATCATTCCAGATATTATTAAATGTCATTTCTTGTGGGCTGTCTGGCATACATTGTTAACATGCCTTTCCAGACTTATGCAGGAATCAAGCAGCATCAATATTCCATGCACTGTCTGCGAGAGGAGTTTCACTCTTACCAGTTGAAACTGATGATAACTGGCAGGATTTCCATGATTGGCATTTGGAGCCCAACAGCATTACTTTAGTTTTGTCATCAGCTTCAAAAAGTTTCTGGCCATTCACACATACATTTGTGTCATTCAATGTTTCACTTGGTTCATGGTAAATATAAAGATTTTGAAAAAGAATTTTATATAACTTTAACCTATCAAGATGAATGTGACTCCACAAAACCGTTTTTTTTTTGTGCAGGTTGGGCACAAGGAAAGCTGTTTAATGCAGAGTTTTATTGAGACCACAAAGAGGTGACCATGGCATCTTCTAGTTGTGCATGAAGACCAGCTTTGTGAAGCAAATTTTCAAAAGTTTGATGAACATGGGACATGTTTTAAGAATAGGCAAAGCAGCATCGCATGCACAAGTGCATTTTTAAATTTGGCAGCGTCCAAAAACAATTACCGTTGGTCAATCTGTGGGCCACGCCATGTTTTTATGTAAATTAGCATACTTTTATCCATAAAACATGCACAGTAGGCAACAGTTTGCATCCGATGCCATCCAATACTGTGTTACAGTCACTGAATGACACAAGGTGAGACCTATGTAATACACTAATGTGCCCTAGTAAACAAGCTTTGTACAGACATGTACCTGCAACTGCTGTAATTTTCATGGATGGGGGGAGTCCCTTCAACTGCTGCCACTGTAGCCTGGTTCCCTGTCCACCTTACTGCTCACTACACTGCGCCTCAATCGCTCCTGGGAGAAGGCACATACAGAGTGGCAAGGCAGGGGACCAGCCTACTGCCTCTGCTGGGAAATTACTAAAATTCAGAAAGATCCAAAAACTGACTGAAAAAATAGAAAGCAATGGAAAACACACTGTCAAACACGTGTTACATTCTAGCTTAACTTTTACGAAAAATTCCCTTCAAAGGAATTCTTGTAAGAACTGAACTGTGGCCATTACCAACTAGTACAGTAACATGTGGGACTCCATTTCCCTTTAATCCCATCCCCCATTAAGTCTTTAAGTGCCAGATTTGGACTGAGTCAACAGCTATCTTCAGCTTGCTTTGGGTGCAATGTGCTGAAAACAATCCAAGCAAAGCTGTTGACCTAGACTCATTATTCTGTGTAACTACAGGCATGTTAATACTCGAAGGAAAGGTCTTCACACGGAACGTGAATCTGGCACCCTTATAATTCAGAGCAGTTTGTTTCAAGTAGTTCAACGCAAGTCACAGTTGGCACTGAAAGAGTTCAACCAGTCAAAACCAGCTGGTGGTCAAATTTTGTCTGCTTCAATGTGTTTGACTAATTTTAACAGCAGTGAAAAACAGTTTGAATGAGAATTGTAGATGAATCCTACAAAATAATGTGTCCAAGGTCAATCACTTTGCTGGCCATGTGGTTGGCACTTTGTGCCCAACCTGCACTAAGGAAAGCTGTTTCCTCTTAACTCAGTTTTAATTCAAGGTGAAAAAGTTGATTAGCTTTCAACAAAGCAAAACAAAACAAAATCATGTTATTACCCCTCAGTCTGTTAGGCCAGAGGGGTATTGTCATCACCTGTGCGTTCGTCCATCCATGCTTTGTTAATGCCATATCTCCAAAAATGCTCTCTTTGCAGAGACCAAATTTTGATCACATGGGGATATTGAGGTGGTTTAGGTGCCTATTGAAAAGTAGGTCACTAGGTCACATATTTAGGTCACAGTACTACATTAAAGAAAAAAATGGCGTTAACACAATATCTAAAAAAAATATCGAATGCACCTTCATCAATTATTTATGACAGAAGGTCCTAAGGATGCCTAAAAGCCTATCAAAATCTAGGTCACTGGGTCACACATTTAGGTCACAGTGCTGCATTGAAGAAAAGTGGCTGTACCCCATATCTTCAAATCTTAATTTTCTCATTGTAGCTGCACCAATTATTTATGACATTTGGTCCTAAGGATGCCTCAGACACCTAGTGAAAACTAGGTCACTGGGTCACATATTTAGGTCAGAATGCTGCATTGAAGAAAATAGTCTTGCCCATGGTATCTCTGCTCATTGCATTTGCATCAAAGCTTTGTCATTAGGTCAAACAGAAGTAACCTTGACCTACCCAATGGTATTGTCATCACCTAAATGTCTGTCCGCCCGTCCTGGCCGAGGGGTTTTCGGCCACTGATTGGCTTCTAGTTTTTACCTTAAGGCCAAGTCAATGAATACAAATTTTATTTTGATGTCATATATTCCATGTGTTGTAAGTATGAAGTCCGAAATTTATGTAAGATTATACATGGTTAGAAAATGTGAAGCATTTATTGTATTCTATGGCAACACAACCACAATTCATATGAGTACATAGCAGTGTGCATGTTTCCCCATGTGGGTTCCCCACAGTGTTCTGAAGAACTCCCCTGTTGAGTTGCAGGCAAGGAAACCGGTCAAACGTTTCATAATAACTTTGTCATTTGCCACAGTGGCCGCTTGCCCTGATGATAGTCATGTACTGTATCTGTGCATTTCAGAAAAGTCATTGTCTTATGCAGATATGAAGGAAAATGATTTGCTTCGGCCCGAAAACCTAAAGCAATAGCACTCATGCTGAGGCTGTCACTTTCAGTTTGTCATTGGGAAAGATGAGTCTTTCTTTAATTGAACCTAAATTGCATGTTGTATTATATGCAGTTTATTGCCTTGGCACTCCATTCATTTAGCAGCCACCAGGTGAGAGGAACATGGTTAATTGCGGACTGAAGTCATACAGACTGGAGAGAGACATATTAAATGGATGGTATTTTCAGGACTAGTACCTGGAACCTTCTGGATCCACCATTTTAACATACAGTGGTCCTCCTCTTATAAGGCCATCCCTACTTCACTAGAAAAGTGGCCTTAAAGAAGGATGGCCTCTCTTGAGGGGTAAAATACACTGAAAATGTCATATTTGCTGCATGGAAAAGTGGCCTTTATAGAGGGAGTGGCCTCTCTTCAGGGGGGGCTTATAAAAAGGGAACCACTGTAGTGGTAAAAATAGAGAATTTATATTGTTGTAGCATTTACTGGGTCATGGATAGAGATGGGGTGCTTACAGGAGCAGAGATGCCTAACTGGGATAGTGTGACAGTCTTAACTCTACTTTTTTCACAACTACAGTGAAACCTGTTTGGCCATTTCATTTTAAAGACAGTCTGATAAATCAGCAAGATATATATATATAATGTGTTAAAAAGTGTCAGTCAAAGGAATGGTACTTGAAATAGACTCATCCTTTATGGCCTTCAGTGAGCAAATCAGTTAAACAGAACTGACAGTGCATAGATTGTTTTTGTAATTTGCTAATTGTCATGGAATATCCAAGTTCAGGGAGCCCTTTTACCTGAAATGTTTGACGTACGGGTAGATATATATTATAAGTTCTAAGAGATAATTCGTAGGCCTACTTGCAATTCAGCAAGTGAAGACAGTGTGAAAATCCCGTGATAAAGTGTCAACAAACAAGCATGGTGGTCTTAATTTTTAACCTTCCCCTCCTCCATGAGAAGTCAGTTCAAAATAAGATATGGATAATTGCCCCTGCGCTGATTAACTCTATGTGCCAAATTTTGTACTGAGTCAACAGCTTTTCTCTGGAACTAGAGGCATGCTGGTACTTGAATGAAAGGTCTTTTTACAAGGAATACAAATCAGAGATCCTAATGATAATTTAGACTAGTTTCACTGGAGCAGATCAACTTTATATGTGATTGGCACTGAAACAGTTAAATAAAACTAAGTCAATAACATCCCTTGTCACCAAGCTAGGCTGTTCATGTAGGGCATGCTATCCCAATACAGCTTATCTTCAAACTCATTCAAAATGTTTTCTTGCGAGGAAAAAAAATTAGGCAGAAACATGGAAGCAGACAACAGCATATATGGAGGCATTTCGGGGCAATTTTGAGTCGGAAAGGGACCATAATTCACGTGATTTTATGATGCACCAGCCTGTAAGTGTGAAGCCATACAAGTAGGTTACACTGACAGAGCCAGAGTCCCACAGTGTACACATCCTTTGTCATACCAGTTTTTGTGGTGATCCACTCATAACACTGGCCAAGTGGCACAGAAGGAGACGAGAGAGCCTACTTGTGACTGTCAGCCATTTCCGCTAGGAAATGGAGACAGTGAAGATTCCTTTTGTGAAAGTGCAGCTGATTGTCCATTGTTTACGACATGTGGGTCTGGCAGCTTCATTTTTTGCTGAATTGGGTTTGTAGAATGCATGATTTCCTGACGAATATGGTTTGCTCTGTGAGGTTGGAAACTGCCGACTTGGTTGCATATGCACCCCTCAAGGCTGGTCCCATGACTAGCCAGGAGTTCCATGCAAAAGGAAATCAAACAGA
This sequence comes from Hermodice carunculata, assembly GCA_964020975.1. NCBI lineage: Eukaryota > Metazoa > Annelida > Polychaeta > Eunicida > Amphinomidae > Hermodice > Hermodice carunculata. The sequence continues at coordinate 206,396 of CAXHWN010001880.1, read as the reverse complement.
ACTGCCAATTTCCCACAATGCACTGTAATCCTCCTTTCACAAATAAAAAATGATGACCTGATTTTAGACTCCAAGAGCACATTTCTATGATCATACACTTTTTATTACTGTACATATATATACCGCAATGCCACAAGAAGCAATGGTATATGATGGCATAGAATTGCCTATGTGGTGCACAGAATGAAGCAATTTCTGAAAATTAAGGTAGTTTTGATTCTAGCAAATAAAGAATGTAGAGTTTTGGGGGAAGTTTTTTTGTTTTTTGTTTTTGTTTTTGTTTTTGTTTTTGTTTTAACATGGATGACACTTAGAGATGTGGGGAGAGTACAGGAAGGATGGGATGATATGGAGATGTGCACAGTACCAAAAGGCTCCAAATGCCATACCAGGGGTAGAGGATTGACAAGTAAAATTAACAGAGCCATATTTACTGCCTGTGCTTGCTGCACATTGTGGAGCACATACTTATTTAAGTCAGGGTCAGGTTTTTAGTAGTTGTGTGACTCCAGAGCAGGCTTACATACAAGATTTTGTTGTCAAACAACTTGTGAACAGACAGGCACTGTTGCATGTGTTTTGTGAGTAATTGGCTGAAAATGTAAGAATTTTTATTTACATTTTTTAATTTTCAGTTGTTTTTAGTTTTTTTTTTCTTTTCCATTTTTTTTTTTTTTTTTTCGTTTACAAATTTTCCATTTAAAGTTGACCACTGTCTTTGTTATAGCCACAATGATTAGCCATTTCTCAGACACCCTCTTTGTGACTACCTTGCTGATTGGCAACCTCTTTGTGAGAACCAAGGTGATTAACCATTGGGACTGTTCTTTGTAACAGTCTGGCAGATTGGCAATGGTCCTCCTCCTCCTCCTCCTCCTCCTCCTCCTCCTCCTCCTCCTCCTCCTTCCATAAAACGACCGCCGTCAACATCGTGAAGATTCTGTTGTGGTTGCGCATGCTGTTAGTTGTGGGATAAGTTAGTTTGGAAGCAAGAATATCATGAACTTGGAGGCAGGCTTAGTGGTTAGTGGTTATCGTGTGTGTGACTTTGCGTTTAGATCCTTTTGGACACTAGAGCCTTGAAGGACTCCAGTGATGCGGCAGCAGGAATATCGGGTGAGAGGGTGTTCCAGTCCCGAATTGTCCTGGAAAAAAAGGAGAATTTGCGGTAATCTGCATGGCAGTGGGGAATTTGAAAACTGTGGCTAAGGGGAGTGGTGGGTAGGGCGGATTATGGGGACAGGGTATAGGGTGGGGGGAATGGCTACCAGGTGGTGGTGTATTTTGTACAGCATGGTGAGCCTGGTGTCCAGGAGCCTTGCCCTCTAGTGACAGCTTGGCTTTTTGACTGTTGGCCATTGTCACTCTTATGTACAGCCCAGTTGACTGGCCCTTCATTACTTTGTATCAATGTGGCTACTTGGCCTGTGGTCAATTGGTAAGCCTTATTCTGACATCTTGGCTGATTGGCCTTATGTCACCCTCCTCTTGACAGCTGACTGATTGGTCATTTGTCACTGTCTTTGTGACAGCCTTGCTGATTGGCCATTGGTTACTGTCTTTGTAAAACCTGGCTGACTGACACTTGGTACTTGATTGTAACAGCATGGCTGACTATTAGGCACCTACTTTGTGAAAGCTTGGCTGATTGAGTATTGACCATTGGTCACTCTCCTTTTGACAGCCTGGATGATTAGCCACTGGTCATTGGTCACCTTTTTGCGAGAACTTAGCTGATTGGCCACTGATCCTCTGCACTCTGTTTGACATTTTGACTGATTGGCTATTTTTCATAGGTCAGCCTCTTTGTGGAAACCTGGCTGATCAGCCATTGTTGTCTTCAGGATCGCAGAGTGGAGTATTGTAGTTTCGTAAAAATTGTACCATAAAAGTCAGAAAAATCTCTGTGGATTTGGTTCTACCGGGTACATGAAGCTGTAACTACATGTACACGTGTCAGCCAGACCATGACATGTCAAGCAATGGAAACGTCACCAGTGTTACACACACACACACACACACACACACACACACACACATATGTGCATTTGTTTAATCAAATGATGAGTGACTGGTGTGAATGTTATGTTGTCAAGTTAAAATACATGCATTACCATTGACTCGAATTTTATTCTGTCAGATCATAAGTGAATTGTTAGCTCTTGTAAAACGTGCAGGAAGTTTGGACATAACAGTGTACAAAATATAGCCAAATCATGTCAGTGGAACATTTTACCCACACAACTACACATTATTCTGAAATGGTCCTTTATTTTTAATACACACACAGTTGTTATGCTTGCTATGGCTGTACAATTTCAGATATGGTTCCTCTATAAGAATGTTACATTTGATTTCCGCTGTAAGATGTCCGACTTTATGATGACCGAGCAATGTCTTGTTTCTGTTATACAGTTACTGCTAGAACATTTAGAGTGTTTGGTATCCCGCCACGAGCGCTCACTACGGATGACAGTGGTTAAGAGGCAGGCGTCTTCACCCGCCGGGGTTTCCAGCGAGGTAGAGGTGCTCAAAGCTCTCAAGTCTCTCTTCGAACATCACAAAGCATTAGATGAAAAGGTAAGAATAATGACCACATATTTTTCATAGTTGATAGCTGGTCTCAGGGTGAGGGATATATTTCATGGCAAACTAATATAATGGGCTGGGAAAGGGGGCGACCCTGGCAACTTTGGCTTATCTTAGTAATTGGCCAAATTTTGTGACCACATGAAAAGAGATATTCAGCATTTTGAACAAGAAGTTGTACATGATGAGAATAAAATCACACACTACAACACACAAGTTTGAAAGAAGAAATTTTAAGGATTAAACTGTAGTCATGTCACGTGCCTTATCTATATATAAGACAGGGCATCAGAAAGTTTGCAACCCAACCTACTTGTGGATAAATTATAAGCCTTTCCTGGCCATTGCAGCAGACTGTGGTGATTTTTTGTACAGAAAGCCTAATTTTAACGATTTTTGTAGTTGTTGATAATTACATGTAAAAATCTCCACAGAAAGGTTTACAATGGTGGGGACAAATGGTCACAGGGCAGGTGACACCAAAGCAGCCTATATTGCAAAGAAGGTGTCAATCCGATTTGAACCAGTACAAATCAAACCCTGGGCTTGTATAAGCTGTCAATACGATGGGTCTCTGGAATGCTGACTGTTGACCAGAGTGAGGTTTGATGAAATGTTTTGGGACTTTTTACCTCAGCTGACAAGTCAGCCTAGGTTATAGTATGGGCCATCGTGCGTCGTCCGTCAGTCTGTCTACAATACATATTTTTGACTTATCCAAAACCACCAGCCAGATTCACTTCAAACTTGGTGGGAATGTGCTTTGGGTGCTTCTGTACCAAGTTTGGCAAAATGGGTGTGCTTCAGTGATTTTTAGATTTTTATGATTTTTTAATGCATTTTTTGGCAAAATATAAACCCCCACAATGTCCCATTGTTCCAGTAGGACCCTATTGCCCAGCCCCATTATTGTATAATAAGATATAATTAATGTGCGTGTTTTATTAATCACCCTATAGCTCCTGTGATAATAAAGATCAGCCAATGAAACTTATTTTGTGTTGTTCATTTATTGTACTTTATATCTGTGCAGGCAAATGGTCAGGAAAACCTCATTTTTAGCTCTGCTGACCAAAGGTTTCAGAGCTTATGCAACCACTCATGTCTGTCTGTTCATCTCTAAACTTTTGCTGATTAGTGCAATACCATCCACAGTTTTCAAGACTTTCAGGACTTATAGGGTGCATGAAAATCTAAGCCTCTTTCGATATTGGTGGTGCCACCTACATTATTATGTAATATAGGGGTCAAAATATGAAAATCTTGTGAACACCCTAGCATCTTGAATTTTTGGCAGATCTTGCAACTCGGAAATGAACAGGTGCAATGTAGCCACGGTGCCAGCAGAGCAATATGCCTGTGGACCTCTTGTCATGTAGTTCTCTGGAATTAAAAAAAAATGAAATAAAATAAAAAATTGAAAAAGGTGATCTTGGGTGAAAACTATATAATTAGTGTAAAAATGGTTACCATTGCAACGAGATATGTAAACAGATAGTTGGTTTCCATGCTTTCACAAGTGTAGTGCTGAATGAAATATTGTGAACTTTGGGATTTCACTTCATGTCATTTATTTTCACACAAAAGAATGAGCAAAGGCAAGTGTATTGACCATTTTCCTGGGAGCAAAGCCTACAAAGCATGGAAAATATAAAAAGTATGCTTTGAACTTCATATATGGCATCAGGTAAGTATCAACATCAACAAAGAGTATGCCATATAGCAATGAGTAAGTATCCACTGAGTGTCCAGTGGCAAAATTTCAAATTGATACAAATGTGAATGGTGACAATATAGTCTCATCTATCGACCAGTACATGTCCAAGTCAGGTTTATGAACAATACCCATGACAATTTTCAATGCCGAAAAAATTTTCAACTTGTCGCAAGTCACTGGTTTCCAAAATTGGAAGTGGTTCTCAGTGGAGATTGTCTTGCCTTGTAAATGTACTTTGAAAAATAGGAGAAAGTACTCCAGAGCTGTGTGGTTTTCAGTCTGTTTTTTTTTTTTAATACAGGCTGGCCTGTGAACGGCATCTGGAACTTGTATTCTTGGTCCTGTGTTTTCGCCCATCCATTGTGGAAGTTGGAATCTAGGTCATGATCATTCTCTACTGGCGGCACGTCTTCCTCAACTATCTGTGCGCCATTAGAATACCATGATTCATATCATTTTCTGAAAGTCTTTCAAATTCTGCCTCAGAGTCTGAGTCTTGGTCCACAATTTCAGCAAAAATCACACTCAAAGGGCAAGTTGCTGGCCCTGGCAACACGTTGCCAATGGCCGCCATTTTGAGTAAATTGTAGATTTGCGCATACAGAAGTTCACTGGGAACTGTATAATTCAAATCATCAGTATCCAACTTATGAATAAGTTTGAAAGTGAAAATCACTGTGCTCGTTAAGGGCTAAGACTAAGCTTTTTATTGGCCAACTTTAATTTTACATATTTATTGCCCCAAACATGGAAATGAAGTGTTGAAGGGAGTCAATTTGACTGAGAAACTTGAATCCGGCATGATGCTACGTAATGTGTTGACTAAATTAAATCGGACCCAGCATTATGAGGGTTAAAAGTTCTTCTATGAAACCACTCATTGCTTTGAAATTGGATAGAACACTTCTGGTGACCCCTAGACCTTAATTTGTTCAAGAGGCTGCACTGCAAATTTAGAACCAAAAAATGAAAATAGGAATTTGTATGTGTTAAGGCTATTTATGACTTCTGCTCCAAAACCATCACTGAGAAACTTAGTGGATACATAGCTTGGGGGAAGGGTAAACAAAGCTGTTCACTAAGTAGTGATACTATATGGATCCCTGACTAACTGAATTTTTGAGTTTGGGTATGTATTGGTTAATGCATGTTGATTACCATATAAGTCAATGGGGATTGCAATGGAAATTCACATTTTCAACTTCTTCTCCAAAACTGTAAACTAGATTCACTTCAAATTTGGTGGGAATATACCTCAGGTGGCTCTCTACCAAACTTTTTTCAAATAATCGTGCTTCATTGATATTTAGATTTTTTAGTAAATTTTGAGGCAAAATTTTTTTAAATCTTCTCAAAAGCCACGCAGCCAATTGCTTTGAAATTGCATAGGGTCATTTCTGGGGACCCATAGACCTTAATTTGCTCAAGAGGTGATGCTGCAATTTTCTTTTCTTTTTTTCTTTTGGAATGAATTTTTGTGTGTTTTTTCCATTTTTGACTCCTTCTACAAAACGCACTCAGATTGTTCTGAAACTTGGTGGAAATGTAGCTTGGAGGATGATTAATCAAACTTTATCACTAGGTGGTGATACTCTGGGTCCCTGATTTTCAATGGATTTTTCAATTTTGGTTAATGCATGCATTCCTATTACCATGTGAGTCAATGGCGATTGCAATGGAAACTCACATTTTTTACTTCCTGTCCAACATCATCATCCCCTAAACTAGAGTGGGAAACTTCGTGTTGAATGTTAAGAATGCTGAAGCTGATAATATCTGACCACCAGCTGGTTTTGGGCAGTTTAAGGGGGAAAGGGTTCAAACCAAATATGGTGGTAAGCTGTACATAGTACATTAGCTCCTTCAGGGTAATTGTGAAGTCCAGACAGCTGCCAAATGTGGCTTCAGCTTGTCTCCTTCAGAAGTTCAAATTATAAAGACATTTGATTCTGTATAGCTCCAACAAAATTGTGTGACTAAAACTTTGTAGTCAGTGTACTGGCCATTTGTACCAGTCTGACAGCTAACTCAAACAAGTGTAAGCTATGTAGAAAACCAAAATTTCATTGAAAATCATCATCAGCTTTTAGATCATTGCTAACACAGACAAGACACAAAGTCGGGCTGATGATGAGTGCTCATGCTGTGAACTAAATTCCTTTCCCATATTAGTTTGATCTCATAGGCAGAACAATCAGAAAAGTGTCTGAAATGTTTTGCTTTTATACTTTTCCTCTGTGCAAAAACCAAAAACAAGTTCATCTGCACAGACTTCTTCATCTTTAGTGTTCATCTGGACTTTGAGTCTTGCAATTGCTTCATTCCAGTGTCATCATTGGCAGCCATTAAAGACTGCAAAAGATTGGAGGATCATATTTGGGGGGGGGGGGGGTTGCAGCCCTGTTTGTTATTAATTCTAGTATTAGCTGAAAATAGCAGTAAGGGTTTTCAGTTGTGTCTCATTCATTCCCTTAGATACTTAATGGACAGCTGTGACAAGAAAGCTCTTGATTGATTCTAATTTGCCTCCAAAAGCAGCCAACTCTGACCAGACCTAAAATTTCATAATCTTCAGTGTTTCTGCATTATTTTGTTTTAAAAATGAACAAATGCACACACACACACACACACACACACACACACACACACACACACACACACACACACACACACACACACACACACACACACACACACACGGACGAGCACAATTTGAATGAGAATTGTGGGTGAGACTTATTAGAATAGAATGCCTTCAGTCTTTAATTTCCCTTGCTGCTGAGTTGGCACTTATTGGTCAGCCCACACCAGGAAAGAATGTTGATTCGGTCATATTCAAGGAGGAAAGGGCTACAGGGTACTATGGTGACAGGACTTGTTTACACTCATTCATATTGTTTTTTGTTATTGACGAAATTAAAGTTTAAAAAAAAACATTGAAACACGTGACATTTTACATCCAGGTGGTTTGGTGTAGATTAAGTGGGAAAAGGTTGTTTTCTTTTCCTGTTGAAACTCATGATACTAAAAGATGTTTTCCTCACCTTGTTCACAGTGACGTCAATGGCCTAATGAAGCCAGATACACATATATCTATACTTCCTGGAGAAGTATAATGTGTGTGCTTAGTCAAATATGTAGCACAGGCAATCAGTGAGCTGTTTTTATAATCAGTATAATTGATACTTTCCTGATCAAATTGCCCAGGAGCACATGACTGTAAAATATGGTTTGTTTCAATGAAGGTACTCAAGCCATGACCCTGGTGAACCAGGCAGCCATCATACAATTTGCCTCATGAAGTAAAGAGGAATGAAATAAACCCAAGCAAAGTGTGCATTTTGAAAAGAGCATTGTCCACAGAGTTTGAATATAATGGAAGTGGTAAAGCTTAAACCAATTCCAGCTCAGAATATGACTGAGTCCACAGCTCTCCTTGGACAGGGTGGGTGCATGCACCCACCCTATCCAAGGAGAGCTGTGGACTGGGGGCCTATCATAATGAATGGTCTTACATACAAATCTCAGCAAAAATGTTTCTAGCAATGAGAAATTTTAAGTAAAAACTTTAAGGCAGACAATTTACATGCGGGCGCTTTTGAACAATTTGAGTGGAAAAGGGTTAATTGTAAAGCTGTGTAAACAACATGTTCTTTGATCAGTAATTTTATTGTTATACATGTATGTGCTCACAAATGTCACAATGTCTGCATTCTGTAGGACCATATCATGTACTGCTTTTGTAGAATTCATGGCTACATATTTTTAATGGTGTCTGTGTTTGTTTTTCAGGCATAGATATCCAACTTTAAAACAGTGGTACACATATAACATATTTCTGTTGTCCAAACTATAAGACAAAGATAAGTTAGTTAAGTGCAAATCTATTTTTGCCCTACATGTTGCCATTAATCCCACACCCAGTGAGTGACCTGTACATGTCAGAATTAAATTGTTGATCCAAAGAGTGTTTATACAGCAATTACGATCAGTTTTCCTATTAATATACATTCATTCCATGGACCGTACAAAATTTCAATATGCAGCTGAAAGTGACCATGATGTTATTTCCAAGACAAGGTTCATATGCACCTTGAAAAACCTTGAGAGTCCTTGAATGTATTTTCATATTTTCAAGGCCTTGAAAGACCTTGAAATTCAAAGTTGGTCATTGAAAGGCTTTGAAAATTGATTTTGAGATAACTATTTTGTTAAAATGGACAAATTTTCCTTTGCTAATCATCAACTAATGCCACAATATATGTGTCAAAATACCATCAGAGGTCCTGGGATTTTGGAAATTTTGGATAGTGCTTGAAAAGCTGTGGAAGTTCGAAATTGCTAAAGAACCCTGCCTGAGCAAGATGTCGTGGCCATAACCCATGTGAGAGTATACAAGAAAAATGGCTTAATTGGCCTGTTAATAACTGAATACACAAGTCATGCCCAGGGGTCTTGCCTGATGCCCTGCAAGGGTGTAGCTATTTTGCAAAGAAATGCACTAGTAAGACATACATTTTCCCTGAAAACTGCCAACAGAAACCAGGGATACACTTTGTATGAAAAATGTTGAAAAGAAAGTTTTTCAGTCACACTTGTTGCTTTACACACTTAAATTCTGAGATGCACAGTCAGTAGTGGGATATACATTTTATTGAAATTTATCAAAATTTACAGGACTTTCTATTGTTTTTCATGCTCACTCATGCATTTCATGTACATACACTATTTTAGCAAACCATGAACCTTTTTGCTATAGACCTATAGACTGTTTTTGATTGTAATGTCAGTTCACCACAGACACATACACTTTCATGCATACAGGACTCAGTTATGCCAACAAACAGTCTATGCATGCAAGGTCAGCTGAGCACAGGACTATCACAGTCCTCATATTTTTTAACAAGTCAGCTGAGGTTGGAGTATGGTCCATTGTCCATCATTCATCTGTCTGTCTGTCCGTCCACAATTCACATTTTCCACTTCTCCAACAACGTCAGACAGATTCACTTGAAACTCAGTGGAGATGGATGCGTCTCTACCAAGTTTGTTCAAATGGTCACGGTCCAATTTATTTTATTTTTTTTGTTTGTTTGTGTGTGTGTGTGTGTGTGTGTGTGTGTGTGCATGCGTGTGTCATTTTTTTGGCAAAATCTTTAAAAAAAAATTATCTGAAACCACTCAGCCAATTGCTTTGAACTTACACAGGGACACATTTGGGAATCCCTAGACCTTAATTGGGTCAAAAGGTGACACTGCATTTTTCAAATTATAAATTTTTATTTGTTAAGGCTATTTTTGACTACTCCAAAACCATCACTGAGATTTCTGAAACGTCGTGATTTTTCTGAAATGTAGTGGATATGTATTTTGTGGGAAAGGTAAACAGCATTGTTCACTAGGTGCTGATACTCTGGATCCCTGATTTTCAATAATTTGTTTAAATTTGGGTACCTGTCAGTTAATGCATGCATTCCTGTTGATAACCATGTTAGTCAATGGGGGTTGCAATGGAAATTCACATTTTCACCTTCTCCAAAACTGTCAATCAGATTCATTTGAAACTTGGTGCAGGTGTACCTTGCATGGGTGGATCTCCACCAAGTACAAATAGTCATGCTCCAGTGATTCTTAGATTTTTTTATGAATTTTTTTGGCAAATCTTCAAAAATCTTCTCCGAAACTGCTCAGCTAGTTGCTTTTAAGTTGCATAGGGACACTTCTGTGAACCCCCAGACCTAAAAATGTTCAACAGTTGGCTCTGCATTTTTTTTTACCTATTATCAAAAAAATTTTGTGGGTTTTTTTTCCCATTTTAGACTTCTCCAAAACATTCACTTAGACTGTTCAGAAACTTGGTGGAAATATAGCTTGAGGGAGGATTTATCAAATTTGCTCACCAGCTGGTGACACTCTGGATCCCTGATATTTAACAAATTTTTTAATTTGGGTACTTGCAAGTTAATGCATGCATTCCTGTTGATTACTATGTGAGTCAATAGGGATTGCAACCCACAGACTACAGTTATAAATCCTTCTGTTTTTCATATTAGCATTTTTCAGTCTAAAAAATCAGCATTTTGGTATTTTGAAATTCCGTGAACGGCATTTAATAGATAAAAATGTCAGAAAAATGTGGACGGATTTTTGTCATACAATTCCCAGCTCGTTAATTTGTGATAATTGAAATACGAAACAACACCTGGATGCCAGCTTTATACAGGTGTATGAACTGTGCTCTTGCCAGGGTCACATCATTGTCCTTCCCCACCATAAAGTTCCCACCTGGCCTGGAAGACAGTGCACCTATATGACCACCAATGAAGCAACTCTGCGATGCAGCAAACCTGACTTAGCTAACTTTATTTAAACAGAAGCTACAGCATGCTGAAAACACAGTATTTTCACAATTACGGACTATCTCCGTTGGGATGCGCAACCAGCCAATCACAACTGTGGTCTGTAACCTAATAGACTTATCAAAATTTTTAAAACTTGTTTAACTGAAGCCACAACTTGTTTTCTGCAAAGGATTTGCATTAACTTTACCAAACTTTAATATTAAGGAAAATATCAACATTTTTGCAAGCAACCTTTAAATCTGAAAAATCAGTTTTTATGACAAATAAAATAATTAATTAAAATTTTGAGGAAAATTATATAATTGCATCCAATCAATTCTTTTCTGTCCAATATGAATATGATACACAATGGGCTATGATGCAAACCCATTGTCTTTTGCCTGCATGTGCTGGCCTTACAATGAGAGATCAAATTACAATGCCCCACCCCTTAATTTTAACCCCAAATTTGAATACATTGCTAAAATTTTATGATTTTTTTAGGTAAAATTGGTAATTTTTTTACTATTTATGGATCGATTCGTAACATTTGTCTGAAAAAAAAATATGACATCTATCACTGCTGAGGCATTAATGGGGGATGGGGGGAGTATCAGTTACACCAAGTCAGCATCTGATACCAGTCATTATGGCAGTATTTTCCTGATATAATCTGAATTATGGCAGACAATGGAACAGTTTCAGTGTTTAAACATTATTGGCCCATTAAAGTGCACAGCTTAAGACCAGTAGGTCATAGATTAGAGTAGCAGTATTCAGCAAATTATGTTTTTTGGTACTAAAATTATGGAATTTTAACGCCCCCATTGTTTGAACATTAGGAGAGCAGTTGGGTGATCCAGCTTCCACAAAGCAATAGTGCTATGCCTTTTTTCTGCAGTAGACTGCATAAGTGATGGTCTATTGACATGGTTTCTGATGTATGTGCACATATTAGAAAGAAAATGACAAAAGTTTGTACAGCTACTCCAATATCATAAATACATATTTGTATTCACAAGTGCTCTGATTTTAAATTTGATAAGCATCCAATTATCAATCCAGTTATCAGGCACAAGTGTTTTCAGGCAAGTTTTTAATGGAATCTAACTTTTTTGCCCCTTGTTTCACTTTCTGAAACTCCTATAATTATATGTGGTTGTATGTCAAAGTTCAAATGTTTTGCCACCTATGTACACTAGCTTGGTAAAAGTTATAAAATCTGCAGTTCATAAGTGCTGTCATCCATATTCATGGATATAAATTGATTCATTTATGTGAAAATAATATGCTGATGAACTCAACAGCTCAACAAAGTCAGCATGCCTGATTTTAGATGATTTACCCCAGTCAAATGACACACATACATGCATATGACACGCTTTTGTCTGCAAAAAAAAAATAAATAAATAAAAGGGGGTGGGGTGGGGGGTGGGGAAACAAAAACAAAACAAAAAAACAAAGAAATTTACCTTTTATCTAAGATTTGTACAGCTCTACTGACAGACAATGCGCATTTTTTCTGGTATGCCCAAAATCACTTTGACATGATTTTGTATAAACAGCTCTGCATATGAATGGAGGCTGTAGGCCTACAATGACAATGCCACAAAATTAAAAGTTTGAAACAGAGGGTTACTAAGTTTCATATTAATGGGATTAGCATAATTTATTCATATCATATTAGCATTGTTGATTTCTCGTACACACATATGATTACCTGTGTGGTACCTGTGAGGTATCGCTAAATACAAAGGGCTATGGAAGCTATCTATCTACCAAGCAGTCAGCAAAGGAGGCATAGCCTGTGCACTTGTTAAATGTCTTGCAGCAAATCCTCTTATTATTTCCAGCTGGAAATGTAAAAAAAATAAATAAATAAATAAATAAATAAACAAACAAACAAACAAATAATAAATAGTGCAGACAGCATTTGACCTGCCTGTTTTGGGTGGGTGGATAGGTAGATGGGTTTGGGCAGGGGGTTTTGAAGTGATTTTAGAGGGAGGTGAATGGTGGGCACACAGTGATGGAGAAGAGAACTGTCTGCAGCTGGATTCCAGCTCCTCTGTACTGCCCTGCCATTAGCTGATAGCACTGGTCACCTATCTCCAGTGATGTAACAAGTGACAGGTTATTGCCACAGAGAGGATATGTACTTCATCCTTACAGAGGTACAGCATGCTGGGACAATAAAGGATCTTAGTTTGCCATTATTGCAAGGGCCTTTTTTGGGTCAATACAGTGTAATCTGATTCCTTTGGCCCAGAGTTTGTACACCACATCAGATGATGGGAGAAAGAGGCAAATTCAGCCAGCCTTGCACTGTGCGGGAGGTCCTATGGAGTGGAAGGTCCTATGACGTAACCTCCGAGCTCCAAACCAGTCGTTTGTACTATGCTCCCTCATGCCTTGCCATTTAGCTATTGATTGTGTTGCATCCTGACCACTCTTGCCACTACATCACTTGTGGGACTCTCCAGACAGTCGTCTTTCTGCCAAACACGACCAGAACTAGCCTTAAGAGAGAAAATGCAGAGCCAAGCCAAACATGCAGATTGCATTGATGGCGTCCAGCCTCAAATGGACCTGGGAAGCAGGAGGCGGCTTGGACTGCAAGGAAACCTGCTGCTTCATTGGCTTCAGGTCTGAGACAGCAGTGTTCTGAAAATCACAGCATGATTACTTCAGAGATAATATTTGGAGAATCAAGAGAATTGGCCAATGTAGATGCTTCAGATTAAAAGCCATTTGGTATAAAGATTCAATAAACTGTGTAATTTATGGGGGGAAAAGGGGAAAAAAAACATTTTAGCAAGGAAATCTATGATTAGAAGTCAGAGATAGAAATGAAGCCCATTTGTATCAGCAAGAAATTGGTGTTTCTACTGCAAGGCTCTCATAGAAACAGCAGTTTTCAGTGCAGTAGCATCAGAAACAAGCTTCCGAAAAAACAGATTAAAGTTTAATGGATAGGTACCCATGGAAATGTTGGATAGCCACTAAGGAGCAGATGCTAGTGTTGAAATCACTTAATTACTCGTTTGACTACTCCCTGCTTTTAGTGGATCTATTACCAAATGACTTGTCAATAGGATTAAATGCATGTGGAAAATCATTCTTTTTCAGTGCTACAAGGATAATTACTTTATAAATCCCCGAGAACAAAAAAAAAACATGTTAGGGCTTAATTTGGATGGTTGAGAATTTTGTATTAATTAATTTGCAGAGAGAAAAAAAGATAAGTAACCCTTACTCTAAAGGAAAGTGCTTAGTCAGCAATTTTTGCTTTTGATCAGTATATGCACCTTGTGAGGCCAGATACATCCAAGAGAAAGTGTCTGACTTGGGCTCAGCCCATATTAAGTTACCTTGTGGATCAATGTAGAGACTTGTGAACAGCGGAGAATGGAAGTGAAAGAAGTAAAGCACAGTGGATGAGGGGTTAAAGTATTTTTATGATGAGAGATGATGGCGGCTGGCTTATACCAAACAGTTGGTGCCTGGGTATGGCGTAGCTGTGAGAGAATGGGCTACTGCAGTGCTCACAATATAGATGGGACCAATAGAGTTGAATAATGAATGAAGGTGCTCCATGTTTACCTGTGTGTGGCTGGCTCGCAAGTCACGCCTTTTCCACTGGTCCATAAACATGCGGATATGATATCCTGACAGTGCCGTGTTATTGCATTATACAAAAGTAATCATCAAGGTCTTGTCTGGTTGATGTGTTCAAAGGTGGCTAAGTTGATTTGCTTCTCTCAAGCAATTTGTTGAAAAGAAGTGCTTTATTTCTGTCACCCCTTTTAGGGGATGAGGGAAAACACTGGCGTACAATGAAGACTTGAGCCTATTTCCTCTTCTGAGACTTGATGTTTCATTTTTTATTGGATATCTCTTTCAATACACAAAGACATAGCATCTGGGGATCTGAAACTTGAAACGTACCCTGTGTCTGTTGAAAGAGAATGCTGTGAAAATTGTTCCCCAGCCAGAGGCTGGTGTTTATGACATTGACACTCAAGAAACCTTTTCACTCACCCAGTTCCTCCCTATCTCTTACCACATGCCCTTTGAGCTGAGGAAATCTTAACCTATATATACATCCTCTATATGTCTCAGCAGAATTTTAATAGCAACTTTTTTGCTTGTTTGAAAAGAAAAACGAGGAAAGCTAAGAATAGTAGCAAAAGGAGAATGCCACCAAAACTCTTAACATTGGCATGTGATTGATTTTAACCCTTTCAGTTCTTAATTTGACATGGTCAAAGGTTTCCTCCATGCATTTGGACTAGATGCAGCCAAAGAACACCATAAAACACTGTCGGATCTTCGTATTTTCGTAGGAACTGCAGGCATGCTGGTGATCTTCTGCCAACTGCAACTAAAGTCGAACTACTAACCCTTTCCCCTTGAATTAAGACTGAGTCAACAGCTTTCCTTGGCATGGGTTGGTGCCCAACCCATGCCAAGGAAAGCTGTTGACCTGGGGCATGTGATCTTGATAAGTCTCATGTACATTTCTCAGTCAAATTGTTTTTCATAACTGTTGAAATTAGTTGAAAACACTGAAGCAGACGACATTTGACCACCAGCCGGTTTTGGCTGGTTTGAGGGGGAAAGGGTTAACATGAATTGCCCTGAATTATAATAAAGGTGTTGGATTCATGTTCCTTTTAAAAGTACCAGCTTGCCTGTAGTTACATAGAGTATAATTGTCAAGGTTAATAGCTTTCCTCAGCATGCTTTAATTGGACACACTGCACACAAAGTAAGCTGAGGAAAGCTGTTGACCTAGTCCAAAATGTGGCACTGAAAGAGTTCAAAGGAAATTGAATATGGAATCATCATTATAGTTTAGATGAGTGTAACTGTAGTTGTGATGGGGACTGAAAAGTTTTAAGTCTTCAAGTACGTAGCACATGAAATAGCAACAATTCTTCAGGGACAAGCAAATCTCATTTGTAGAGTAATGATGGCATCTGTATAAGAGCATGACCTGGTGAACTTAAAAAAGGAACTTACATAGACAAATTTATGAAAGCAACTCCTCTGCAGTTATGGAGATGATCGTGCAGGTACATTTTTGTGCCGCCAGTACAGTATATGGGAACCTAGTCGCACGACATCTTAGAGAAGTCCATAAGCAAGGGAGAAATAAATGATACAAAAAAAATTGAAACAGACTGTCCAATATAGGACATACATATTAAAACTTCTTGACAATATATGACCTTTTCCTTGGCAACAGTGAATATCAATTGCTTATTGAATACTGGTGGGAAAACCAAGGATGTTACTAACACTATTGGGAACACAGAATACAAATTACAAATATATGACAACTTCTTCAAGCTCATTGTGTGCTTGAAGAAGATAACTGTGACTTTTTAAAGAAATAGTCTTATTATTTTTAAATTGATAGGCACATAATAGTTGCACATATTACAGTCTTTTAATAATTGACTTACTAGTTTAAAAAAACAAGATGGTTTTGAGATGCTCCCCCAAAATAGGTGCACAATATGCATTAAAAATTTTTAAAAGTTAATGCAGTTAGTTTTCTTGTGGGAGGAGGGGAGTATTAAAAGGGCTTCTCAGAAATGGCTGAGCCATTTACATGCATGTACAAAAGAGTCAGACAGACCTGGAACTCGTAGTTCTTGATTTCTTCATATAGGTGGCATTGTTACCAACACCAGGCTTGCACACCGTGTAACAGAAGTCAGCTGTATGATCCTTAATTATAACCAGTTGTACATAGTTCTTGTAAGTGGAGGAAGGTCTGTTGCCACTGTAACCAGAAGCAGATTTGCATTGCTTGTTAAACCAGATTCCAGTTTGTGATCTTTTTAACCATTCAGGTTCATGATCATGGATACTAGCCAGACTTGTGGTCCTTATAACCAGAATTGGGTGCATGATCCTTGTCATCAGCACCAGTCTTGTAGGTCTGAAATTAAATACAAGCTAGGTTTGTCAACAGAATTCTTTTTGCAAGACACCATTTAACTTTTTAAAAAATCCAGGCTGACATTTCTTTGTTTGACCTTTTATAATATCCTGAGCACAAGAAGACTAAGTCACCATCTGTCCTTGGTATGGGTTGGGCAACAAGGGAAAATGTTGATGCAGGGAATGATGTCATGGAAGGTCTCGTCCACTAAAGGTTGGCTATACACAAGAAAGTTAACCTTTTCAGTGCCAAATTTTGAACTGAGTCAACAGCTTTTTTCTCTGGAACTATAGGCATACTGGTACTTGAATGAAAGGTCTTTTTACAAGGAATATTAATCTAGGATCCTAATCATAATTCAAACTTGTCTGACATAAGTAGATTGACTTTAGACATGATTGCCATTGAAAGAGTTAAACACAAGACATTAAGTCAACAGTATTTTTCAAAATCTTCCACATTTTTGGTGCTTCATATGTGCTTTGAACTGAAAAAGGATTAAAAATCAAAAACCTTTCTCCTAGGGTTTAGCGATGCAAGGTTAATCCTATTCTTGAATTGTTAATGAAAGTGTTTATTACAAACATCCACAAAGTGGTATAACATCATGTATGCATGATGCACAGGACCAGCAGTACAGTGTCTTTGCCCTGTACATGTATAAAGTTGGAGTTGCCAGAAGCCACAGCAGCAATATTACTATAGCCAAGGTTACATGCCTCTTAGTCATACATAATGCAGAAAAAATTCACACTTGACAGTGAAAATCCTACAAATTTGCCTTTACCACCTAAGCTAAATTATCTTTAAGTGTACATGTATTCAGTGACCTTCAGCCAAAGATTAAATGTCGTTGGAGTCTTGACATGCATACATGTATAGGAAGTGAGCTTTAAGGTGGGTAATCATGTTAATACAAGATTCATGGTTATCGGATGTATGCTTGGAGGATAGTCAGTACACATAGACATGATTCACTTTGACTCCTAATGAACTGTGTTTTAACTTCTATTCGCATGGCTCATGACGAGCGACCAGGGTAAAAAAAACAACCTGATGTGGTGTACCTTTGAACAGGGCCATAGTGCTATTGCGTTGAGGGTTTGGAGGGAAACTGTGGGTTGTAGGATGGGAATGAGTATAGATAATGTAGCCTGTAATAGACTATTAAGTGATTCCTGGTTCCATATACAGGTGCACACAGCTCCCAGCCAGTACTATTGATCAGTTTTGTCAATATAATGAAATGAATATGTCCAGGAGGCCCAGGCTGTGCTCATACATACAGGTAGACTCAGTTCAGCTGCGTACCCTCCTCTTCATATATCTATGTAAATCAATTCATTTTCTACATTTTCCCCTCGGCAGATGGGCTATGGTGCATTTGATAGTAGAAAGTGGTATCGAAAGAAAAAAAGTAATGGACTTTCAATGTTACTAACTAAGTCAGGCAAGGTGGAGACGTGTGTAGTGCCGAGGGGACATGAGGTAGAGGCAGGTTAGGTAAGTGCAAGGTGGGGCACAACTGTTGCCCGCTGTAGACAGTTGATTAACCTTCCTATCTCCTCCTTGAATTGTAATTTCAACCTTCACTTGTCTGTTACCGGCAATCTTCTTCAGCAGTTTGTGAGAAAACACCTTCAAATGTGGTTTTACATGCCAGACACAGGACAGTTATGGCGTTAACATCATAAATTCACATTAACCCCAAGTCAGTAACTTTCTTTGTGATGTTCTGAAGATACAGAGGGAAAAGGTTCTTTTTAGCAAAAAAGGCAATTAAGAAAACTTTACAGACAAGTCTGTCATGTTGTGCTGGTCATCATATACATACATATTCTGAGTACAAATTCTATGACATGGCAGCTTACACTGGGGTTTTCTCACCTGAGCTGGCCGCATCCAATTGAGTGTTGCTGTCGTACTATTCATATGATATGTGCAGCTGCTCCATGAAAATAGTAGCAGACCCCATTTTGTTCACATTACATGATTACAACAGCTAATGTCACCAGTATGACAGACAACATTCACAGTCATGTGAAATGTCAGAAAAAAGTTGCAAAAGTTAACACTTTTCAGGTCTTGGCCTAGTTGTGATCTGATCTTGGACACGAGCATAAGTGCTATGGCAGCTTTTGTGCAGGCGATCAAACATCTAATCAAACACTAATGCCTGTACGAGAAAGTTGGTATGGTATATTACAGGGCTACAACCTTATGCCTTGTCATCCCTCGTTGTGGCTACTGAATCAATGATGCACTGACTTTTCCCAGTGAAACCATGGAGGAGGCAATAAACAGTGAGACGTTGTGATTCTAGGTTGTAACAGGTCAATACAACAGGTTCATGCAATTTTATTTCTACTAGCTATACATGATGTATCATTGATGTCTGCAAATTACTAAGTAAAGCCGTGTCTGCATTTGTTGTTCCAGATATTGATTGCAGGATAGGTTAATACCAATATTTAAAGACGTGCTGTCATAGAAGGACCATTTGGCTACTGATCCAACCTTTCCACCTACACCCAAAATGTGCTAGTATGGAATGGTAGTACAGTAGTTACACCTGCCATTAAAAGGCATTCCATCAGGAAGCCAATGGTTCAATATGGCCAGTGGTATTTCATTACAGGTGAAAGAAGAAATAAGGGTGAGTGTCAAGATTGGTCATGAAGCCAAGTGATCTCTGAAGATGGGGTCGTTGCCAGGGTTTCCAACTTGGTGGAGGCTGAAATTCATGAGATACTAGCAGTGACAATGTTAGCAGTCCACTGTGAAGCCATGCCAGGGGTCCTGGAGCTTGCTTCCCCACAAAATTTGAGATATAGGCATCAGATTATGCATTTTTTTTTTTTTAGTCATCTGTTCATAGTTTTGTCTTTAAGCTCATCACCAGGTAGTCTGGCTGTTTTACAGGCAAAGATGGCCTAAAATCTTGGTTTGGGTGGGTTTTGCTTGAAAAACCATGATGTTGTGAGTTGGATTCATGAGTGGTAAGACGGCTGATCAGGACTTGTACAATGTAGGAGAATCATGGCCAGTCTATAAGTGTTGACAACAGTGCACTGCCATTCCTTGTCCTGTGGTACCACCAAATAACACTGATGTCAGGACATTTTAGTGCTGGAGGACCTAGATGCAGCTGTGTGCAGTTTCTCTCGCTCTCTTTCCCAACCCCCAATCCCCCAAAAAGTTACCAGCTGGAGTCTGAATGTACCCCCCACCAGTGAAGTTTCAGGGCATATGTTTTCAGACTGTTTGACTGTAGCAGAATTCTTGTGAGCAATATGTCTCATACTTCATAGACCACATCAAACTGAAATTTACCTATTTACGTCATTTATACCTGGACACTATTTCTTCACCTGATTGCATTTTAGTGACTTTGATCTTATTGTCAAGGTCATAGGATCCATGTGTGTGCAAAGCCGGGGCATTCAGTCTGTTAGTGATGACGGTTATCAGTCTTGTAATTGTTGTCTGCATTTTTGTTGTACAGTGATATGCCCCCAACATAGACTGTCTGGATCTCTATACGGATATCAGGAAAGCAGCATATGCATTGCATACCCAACCCTTCACCACCAATCTACAGCATCAATTTTGCTGCAAATGGAAAAAATGTAAGCAGTTACTTACATGTAATAGGAAGAAACATTCATCCCAGAATAACTTGATTAATCAACGAGAAAACCTAGAGTCAAAGCACCCTTCAGTATTCTGGAATCCGTATGACCAACTAAACAATCTTGTGTGACAAAATCTTCAAACCCTACAAATGCTACTGAATGGGTAGATTATTTCATAAAGGTATTGAATAAACCTTGTAAAGACCTACCTCAGGACAAGGCCATTGAAAATTGCATTGAACCTACCCCAGAATAAGGCCATTGAAAATTGCATTAGCCAAAATAAAGATAAGATTTTCAATGAATGTAACTTTAAAATCACTATGGGCGAAATTCGCCTGGCCGTACAAGGGCAAAAAAGGGGCAAGGCCCCAGGCACAGATAGCATAATAAACAGAATGTTTAAAGTGGAAATGAAATTCTGACTCCATTATTATATCAGGTCTTTAACAAGATACTAAGTCATGGCCACTTTTCAGAATTTTGAGGGGAAAGTATCCTCATGCCTGTACACAAAAAAGGTGTCCCCTACAAGCCAGAAAGTTACAGAAGCATAGCCCTGTCAAGTCACTTCTGTAAATTATTTTGCTTTATTCTCATCTCTGGTTTATACATCTTTTTTGAGACCCATAACATGATACCAAGTAATCAAAGTGGTCTAAAAAAAAAACAAACAAACAAACAAACAAACAAAAACAAAAACAAAAATAAAAAACAAAACAGCAGGACAGCTGATCATATACTAACTTTGAAAACCTGAATTGATAAGTATCTGAATCATGATTCTAAATGCTATTTGTCTGCTTTGTAGATTTTAAATGTGCATTTGACTGTATGGAGGGAAGCATTACAATATAAACTTTTAATTGTTGAAGTTGGTGGAAATTTCCATAACTTTTTATCTCCCATGTATGAAAATGTCAGATATTGTATAAAAACGGACACTGGTTATACCAAATCATTTACTGCAAATATTGGTGTTAAGCAGGGATGTGTTTTAAGTCCTATTTTGTTCAATTTATTTCTTGCAGACTTGCCACACTTTCAACCATAGTTGTGATCCAGCGAAATTACATGATACAAATATTTATTGTCTTTTGTATGTAGATGACCTGGTCT
Source organism: Hermodice carunculata (assembly GCA_964020975.1). Classification (NCBI taxonomy): domain Eukaryota; kingdom Metazoa; phylum Annelida; class Polychaeta; order Eunicida; family Amphinomidae; genus Hermodice; species Hermodice carunculata. The sequence goes on along the minus strand of CAXHWN010001880.1, from coordinate 185,039 downwards.
TAATATCAGAAACTGCAACAGGGCTATAGTGTACATTGGATGGGCTCTATGAATATTGTTAGTGCTGGAAACTGACTGCTAGCCTCTCAGAGACTAAAATTGTATTGAGTAAGAGAGGCCAGATAATCAAGGTATCTCCATTTCACTTCCAAATGGAAACTATTGAAATAACTCAGATTAATCTTTACTTTGAAATGGAATTTTGTGCATCTGGGACATGCAACAACATTAAACGGCTCAGAAATCAAGCCAACAAAGCCATTTTCAAATTATGACAGTCCCCATAAATAACAACGTGCGACTGTCCATGACACCATTTAACTCTGTCATCTTGCCCATACTGTCATATGGCAGTGAGCATGGTGATTGTTTCTTCTAAAGGGCCTTGAACCAACTAATTTTATGGACCTGTGTGACAAACAAGTCTTTGAAACCATACATGTAATATTTTGTAAGTATGTTCTCGGTGTCCACAGAAAAGTGACAAATGCTGCAGTGAAAGTGGAACTCGGCAGCTATCCTATACTAATTGAAATCACATGCATGTAAATTTGTAAAGTATTGGACAGATCAACTTACCAAAATTCACTTATACATAAAAGCTTAATGGAAAATTACATACAATTTTCTTCAGGCAATAACTGTTGCATAGAATGTATTCGTGACATTGTACAGTGTACTGATATGCGAGAAATCTGGAATAATGTAGGTGGAAATTGTCACCACAATACCGTCTTCAAACTGAGACAAAAACTCTGTTCTCTATACAATATCAGATGGAGAGAATGTATTAATGGTACCGGCAGAAATTGTTGCAGAAAAGTTGCACTCGTGTTGTAAGTTTAAAGACAGCTTTGAGATGGAGATATATTAACAGAAATATAACCATCAAGCAGTGACAAACTGAGAATCAGTGCCTGTACTGTAGCTGTCAAATCAAGCTATTACACAAAACCAAAAACACTGATTTGAGTTGAGAATATGTTTATGGTGTGGAACAGGAACTATTGAGGACAAATTTCATGTAATGGTAAACTGCAGCAATATAATCATGCTAGATAAGAACTTAGAGAGTTCAAATGACCAAGATAAGTTTCTACATTCATATTATGAGAAAGGGCAATACCCATGATGCATGCTATCCAGCACTCCGACATGTAAATTCTATATGTGAAACAAGGAATTAACAATTTGGATATTTAAACCTGGCTGCCTCACTGGGTATGTCTGTTAAAAAAAAAAAAAAAAAAAAAAAAGATACTGTGTATATATGTATGATATTGATACCTGGTGGGTGCACCCCTTTGTATGTAATGTATAGTTAAAATGTTTTTGTCTTTATTTCATTGATATGTTTGTGACCCTATCATGAAATTTGTTGTATGTCAGTAAAGTCTCTGTGTATCTCTTACACATATTGATGAAGCCAACATGAGAACACTGTACAGCAAACCTTGTATTGATGGCTATTATTAAAGGGGGAAAAACTTTCTGAAGGCCACTGTGAAAAGGCTGAAGAATAAAGTATTTTTCATGGAAGGTCTACAGTCTTGTTACACTATGGCACAAGACATAAAGCATGGCACTGAGGGACAGGTTTTACCATATAAGGCAAGCTTTTCTTGGATGCAGATCACCCTTCAGGAAAATTCCAAGAATCCATAGGAATCTGGGAATCATGAATGAATGGGCCCCTTGTCCACATGGATTGGCACATGTCAGCTAAGCATCAGCAGACAGTACACACCTGCAGAAATACTGCTATATTTGGATGACTTAATCATTCAGTATGCCATATACAAAGCTTCTGAAGGTTAATTAAGGAAATTGCTTGCACAGCAGATTTGACATGGTCAGTGCAGCAGGATATAGTATATCTGATGGTTATCAAAGCATATCACTCATACTGTTCTAAGTGACTGGAACAAAAACAGGATTGTGTTCCTGCATGATAATTCTCTCTTCTTCGTTGAACCACTGAGGTCAATTCTGTTAAAGAGATACCTGGGAGAAGCCTGGGGGCTGAATACATAATGGTTATATCAGAAGCAAACTGGAAAGGACATAAAGTTAGGATTCCAAATGCACAGAAACAGGTGCATGTAGGTGAATATGACACAAAGGAAATAAAGATAAGTACATTGTGATTATGCCCCCCCCCCCCCCCCCGAAGGAGGAGGTGGCATATAGCAATTATTTTGTCGATGTATCAGTGCATGTGTCTTTCTGTCAGTTTTCACGTGGTAACTCGAAAAGTTTTTAACATGGGCCTTTCATATTACACATGATACATAAGACCTCAGACAAGTTTGAAGATGGATGACCATGACCCAATTCCCAAGGTCACAGCCATTTTAGTGAATTTGGTTTTCACGTGATAATCACAAGTTGGAAAAGGTTTCGATTTCATGTTGCACCTGCGTATGGTCTCAGACAAGTTTGAAGATGCGTGACCTTGACCCAATTCCTAAGAAGGTCACAGAGCGGGGGGGGGGGGGGCATAGATCTAGCAATCTCTCATTGTGTTTTAATTCTATGTTAAAGTGTGGATAACAATTTTTACTGTATATCCATACTTTAACATGCATCAGTACGTGTTCATGTGGAATCCGTAAGCTGGGGGGGGGGGGGGGTATATGGGGTTAAGTTTGCTGTACATAAGAGTCTCAGGGTAACAAGAGTCAAAAAATAAGGCTAAAATTATTTTACAGTGTGTTTACCTATGATTCTTGTTTAGCGATGCAGAAAAATGAAAATTTGAGTTTTTCTTTGCACCAAACTATGTTAGGCCTACTTTTTAAAGAAATGTAAGCAAAAAATCTTCTTTTTTTTTTTTTCTTTGTTTATAATGTTTTCACATTACTTTTGTACTCATTCATGTTATAGTCATTGTTAAATAACATGCTGCTTTTTGAAATGTTGAACACAGTATTTTGCCAAAATGAGTTTGGTAAGATATCAATTTTTTTTAGAGAAATTTCATATTTTATGTTGTGGTTGATATGCTGTGAAAGTTTAATGAAAAATCTCCTGGGATCAGAACTGGTTCCATTACCCTTAAATTTTTCTCAGGGGATATGTCATGGTTTAAAAGGGCACTGTACTGTCATTTTGTAAAGGCAAACACTGGGTGGGCAGAGTGGCCAAACAATATCCACACTCAAAATGGAAAAGATTCCTACACCCATGTGATAAGGTTAGTTTTTGTACATGTACTTCGTAAGCTTTTGTACATGTACGGTGCCCACTTTAGAGAGGAGGCTTTATAATATAGTCAATGGGAAAAATGAATTGGGACCAAAGAAAAGTGCCCACTGCAAGGAGGTGCCCACATGCGGAGGTTTTACTGTACTTCAACAAAGAGCTTGTCTACATTCTCAGAAAAAGCTAAGCAAGGACTGGTCAGTTTCTGTCATACATGCTTAGCTCATCACCTGGTTTGTCTGTCACTAGAGACCACCCATGATACTGAGATTGTTATCTTTTCACGCTAATTAAGTCCTTTCACTTCAATCAGCCAGACTTCCTCCATACTGTGATACCATGCCAGTATCAAAGTGATCAGGCTTCCAGGGAAGAAAAGATTGTCTTGAAATTAAGAGTCCAAGTGCATATAGCAAAGGAAATTGTTTCCCATCAAAATTTTCCATGACTTCCTCATTTCCATAGCCTCAACATATCAATCTTGATGCAACAGGCAGATTTATAATACTTATGTTGCACATCTTCTTTTGTCCATATGTATAGTCAAATACTTCAGTCATATGTACAGATAAGTTTGTCATAGTGTGACTTATTTGTGTACATGTATTTGATATGCTGGCAGTGGAAAGACTTGAAAAGCACAGCCTTTTTGACATCCACATTTAATACGTTTTTAAATATTGACACAGACAATGGGTAGATTTTGCTGTTGAAAATGTCAGCTTTCATTTTGAAATTGATCGACTGCACAATGTAAAGCACTGCTGTAGGTTTGCCAGTGAATCGTCATCAGTGGGCAAGTTACTTCGCATAGCAGTACTGACTTACAGCCTGTCCAGTTGTAACCTTAACCAGAGCACCTTCAATAAGCCTTCAGGCAAAAGCTCTGATACGCCATATCAAACTCTCATAACTCCCTTTTTTTCCTCTTCTAGGTCCTTGTAAAACCGCGACAAATTGATTACGTTGCAAATACGTTTTTGTGTATTGTGAGATGGTCCATTTATCACTCTGAAGATATTGCCAGGGAGATATTCCCGGATGCTTTATGAATCAGAAAACTCGGCTGAGATGGGCTTGTGTGCGTTATCAGCTTCTCATGCTCATGAGTATCATGCTGCTGACATTTTCTCGTTAATTAACTCTTGATTGTTCAGTAAACAACCTAATATATTGAATAGGTAGAGTGCTGTTGTGCAGTGGAAATCAATTGTCAGAGTCATTTATATATTAAAAAAAGAAGTTTGGGAAAGTGATGCACGAGATTAAGTGCCCTGGGTACAGGAGGGAAGAGGTAGGTGTATGGAACGAAGTGCGTAGGCAGTGGAAATAATCACAGCAATATCAAAGAGGAAGAATATAGGAAGTGGGAAAGAAGTAGAAAGCAGTGCAAAGGAAGCTGAAAGAATTTTTAAAGCTATCTATAAGACTAAGCAGGAAGGAAGTAGTGAATGAGATGCAATACAGTGGTCCCTGTCTTGAAAGACCACCTGCCTTAAAAGACAGTGTTTTCAAGATACTTTGGAACTGTTGATGCTGTCTATGCTGGTACTGCTTGAGAGACCACAATGTTTTCATCTCCAGGAGTGGTGTTTCAAGCCAGGTTGCACTGTACTGAAAATATATAACATGAAATGAAGGAATCAGGAAAATAGCTGTGTATTGGAGGAAATACCAAGAGGAAATAGGATGGAAGAAGTATACGGGGTCAAGCACAGTGGAGGTTTGCCTCCAAAGCAGACCCAAGCTGCGTATTTTGTCTACTCGGCTGCAAAGTGTAGTAACACGGAACTTGGTCTGCTTTTCAGGCAAAGTGGAGGTAGGAAGGAGGCACTTGTGTGATTACAGGAAAGAAAGGAAAACAGTGTATAAAATAAGTGTAGAAGGAGTAAGAAGGAATCAGTATATGATATAAAGTGGATAGAAATTAAATTTAGAATGTAGGGCAGATTAAAAAATGAAAAAAAAAATAAAGCAGAAAGTATGGATTAGTTAAGTGATATACGGAACTTAGAAGATAAGGCAAATTAAAAGATAAAAAATAAAGCAGAAAGTATGGATTGGTGAAGGGGCATAAACTACCAGTGGAAGGAAGGAATAGGATTCAGAAGTTCAGCATTAAAGTAGTATGAACATGATACAGATGAAGTAGGATCTATGTGAGAGTAGGGGTGTGGTGGTTAATAACATAAAGCTGGAGGGACATGGTTAAGATGACAGGACTCAGGTAGTTTACAGAGTGAAGACTTAATGCATTTGAAATGCAAGGACCAAATATGATTACACATTAAGGTACATGATTCACAATGTGCTTTGTTTTTCAAGTTGGGTTGTAAATCCTTCTTAAACGTGTGCATAATACAGATCCAGAGATATTCCATTTGCACTAGTGAGAAACAAGAGTTAGCTCTGTTCTTAAATTACTTTGCTATCCATTATAAACATCCTGCACTTTCAAGTACTCCCCTCCATTTGAGGAATCCTAAGAAGTCAGAACTATGTTAAGTTTCTTCCCAGCTTACTATTATTTATGTATTCATTCAGTTATGACATTCCAAGTGTTGGTCTATAATTCAGGGCTACTTCAGTTCCATAGTAGCTTGGGTGCTTAAAAAGGATACTGTGATAATTTCTACCAATGTATCTCATAAAGCTTAACCTGTGATTAAACTATAATCTGAATACATGAGCAAGCATAGACTACAAGTTCCCACAGATGCAAGGTAGGAACCTGTAAAAGTGGACTGAGTTTTTAACTCTTCCACACCAATCCCTGATTTGTCCGCATATTTGCCTAGATTTAAGACGACAATTACATATTGAAATTCTTCTTGAAAAGAGCTTTCGTTCAAGTACCAACACGCCTATAGTCTTAAGTCAGTGGTTCTGGCACTGCCTGGCAAGTCATGCTGCAGCTGCCGCAAGGGCAGCTACAGCATGACTTGCCAGGCAGTGCCAGAACCACTGACCAAGGCCTGTGACCATAGTATGGAATGAGTTAATGCTGTGGACATGTACTCATAGCAACTGTAGATTACCATATAGCACATTTTCATACTAACGTGAATGTTCGTCAGAAAATAAACTAATAAAACCAAAAAAAGACGATGCAAATTTTTTAGTTCCATGCGGGTTGATATTGAAAGAATGGCCTCAAGACATTGTTGATTTGCACACATATATCGCTGCAATAATGCTGGTGACTTAGGGAAAAATACATCATGGGTGTGAAGCTGTTATTATTGCATTTCTTTGCCACACATGGAAGGCATCTTGTACTGTTAAAGTACATATGTGAACTATCTTATTTTTCCTAATGGAATTTATAATTATGTAACTCATATGAATTTAACTATCTAACCAATGTCTATACTGAACACATATGAAGATTAATGACACAGCCTTTGATGTACGTGTACATTTAATTTACACATCTTGGGCCAGATGATTCAAACCACTGATAACATTTCTTCAGACTACGGACTATGTAAAAGGCTTTTGAGCACCAGAAACTTAATCATGAGGTAGTGTATAAAATTAAGGGCGATGGTGAGCAATGGTATAAAAGACCCTTTGAGGGTAGGGGTTTGGGACATGGTGCTTAAGTTACTTACAAGATTAAGGGCAATGATGGGCAGAGACACAGATTTTAGCCCAAGATAGAAGCTGTCATAGGGTGCTCAAGGTACCAGCATTAGAGGTTTTACTGATGCTCTATTCAGGAATCTTATGGTAAATTTACAGCAGACCTTTAAAAAAGGTACTGGTTATGGATGATTACTGCTGAAAGGCTTTTGGGCCATTGTAGTTGAACTAATATATGTATTTCCATGCAGACACAGACTTTGCATGCTTAGTGGGAAAGCTTTCATCAGATTTTGTTGTATGAGTGTTTTCTCATAAGTATTGTTTTTGTCAGCCCCTATACCATAAGAAAACACTCACTAACTCAGCATCCTGTGTTACAGTGGAACACTTCTGATCCATACCTATCTCTTGGTAAACTTGGTGTGACTGCCAACATCAATAATTACAAGATGTATTGGAGGCCATGTGACATAATTATTTCATCTTTTGTCTTTCAGGTGCGGGAGCGCTTAAGAGTTTCACTAGAAAGAGTTGCAGCTTTAGAAGAGGAGTTATCTGGGGCCAATCAAGAGGTAGGTTCACTTACTTGGACAAAATTTATTGAGTATACCCCCTTCCCCAAAATGAAGGTTGGGTGGGTGATACACTGGATTCTGCTTGTTTATTAATACTTGTAAATCTGGCTATGGTCTTACAGGCTCCTGACAGCTGTAAGACCTTCCCATGAGCAGCTTGGGAAAATACATTCTTTTTCTACTGTGTTTGTGCAACTGCTGAAATGAAGATGCTATCCTTCATGTGCGACTTGAGTTGAGACTGTCTGCCTTTGTGCTTGATCAGGGGATAGAGTATAGAGATTTTCACAAGACGGATGAGAATATTTACTTTACTTTGAATCTAATACAAATGTGATTTATTATGTTGTTTGCCAGATTATGACCGTTTCATGGTACCAGTTGGTTATAGTGTGGTTTTGCAAAAATTTTGACACAGATGTCAGCCCATTATCCAGTCTTGGTTCATGATATGGCATGGACAATGTTCAGCATTATGATGTGGAAAATTGACACAAATAGGATGGTCAGCATTATGGTTATGGCGTAGTTTGCTTAAACAGGATTGATCAGCCCTCATGTGTGCAAATTTTTGGCACAAACATTATGGTCACCATTATGGTTGTGGAAATGTTTGACACAAACGGAATGGTTAGTGTTATGGTGTGGAAACAGTTTGGGGGTATATTTGTGTGGGGACTACCATTTTGCACAGTGTAAAATGATGCACTGAGGACTTCAAAGGTTCAGGTGTTTTGGCTTTTGCCATGCCAGAATTTGTATTGTATTATAATTATGGCTGTGTTTCTTTGTCTCAGTTGGACAGGAAAGAAAGTGTGCAGGCCTTGTCTGGGAAAGTAATCATGAAATAGGAGAAAAGAAGTTTAGACCAGTTTAAAAACTTTTTGTTTTTGTTAAATTGTAGCTACACTTGCAAAATTACTTTATAGCATTAGTCCGTTTCCTTTCTCATAAGGGTACTTTTTCTTGAAGAGTTGGTCTCCAGACTCTATTTTTTAGGACTATGTCTACGGGGTTTTTTTTCAAAGGCTTCATTGAGGTGACTGTGACTCTTAAACCATTAAGGTAGTGTTAAACGCAGCAGGTTTGCTGCCCAAATTCCATACACTTTGATAAACAAAAATTAAATTGTACCAACACCCACATGATCTCTGAATCTCAAGTCTAGCACTTGAACCACTTGGCCAGAGAGAGAGAGAGTGCAAACTGCCCAGCTGTATTTGGTTTTCCCTTTTATAAAATCCAATATTTTGTTACTACCAGGCCTCAGACATCATAGAAGTTAACAAGTGGACACAACGGAATGTCCAGATCTTCATTTCTTGTCACGAACATTCAGGCTATTAATTCGATTCATGACAATTATGATATATGAAATGCTGGTACATTTGTAATAAATTTTAGCTTATATGTTTGTTAACATCCTGAATGGGCTTTCTGTGATAAAAAAGGGAGTACTCTCCATTGGTGTGTATTCTTTTTTCAGTTGCAGTTGCACATGTGCAAAGATGTGCCAGCATAGCAACATAATTGTTACCCCTAAATGTAGAGATGGAAGATTATAATCCCTGCCAGTGCCTGATGAGACCCAGTTGGGGTCGAAACAAGTTGCACAGTTCTCCTCCGCCTCATTGTAGCTGCTTACGCTGTCTATAGCTTATATTTTTTCAAAGGAAGACTGCTGCAGACATTCACTACTGGGTGTGATAACCTGGCACTTATTCTTCATTACCAGTGATGTGGTGGTTAAATTTGAGCACCATGGTCTGAAAAGGCAGCAGTTAGTGTACTTGTGACTCTTGCAATATTGATGTTGCACATGTACATGGTTCTAAAGAGCTCTGGCGTGTGTGAATTTTGTCTGTAAAGAATATATATAGATGCTGCATGTTGATGTGCATTCCTCCTTAAAGTGGCATTTTATAATATCTCTTAGTGAATGAAGCTTTGAAGTTATACCCTTAGTCTAGTAGTATCACCTTGCAAGGGTGACTGTGTTGTTTTGCTGGGGCAGCTTTAATTATCCTGACAAAACTGAAGCCATGGAATTTTTACCTCGAGTCTCATATCATTGATATTGTCTTGCAATTCTGCCTGCATGGTTTCATTTTCAACAAGCCGTATCAGGAAACAAAAGGCCTCAGCTCAACTCCTGACAAGAGCAGTACTTGATGACTTCTACCAGCAGCCAGGATATTTACCAGCAAACATGTTTGTTGTTCCTTTACAATTGTCAACGCACTGGGTGGTGAGGAGCAGCATCGGAAATCCTGATTCTCGTGTGCCCACTCCATGCCAGCGTGGAGAGCAAGGCTTGAAACATGGTGTCAGTTCACTGGTACTGGGGGGAATAGAAGTCTGTTCGCAAAAGCCTTTGTGCAAACTCGTCAGCAAATATTTGTCAGATTTAGGCTGACAAATGTGATGGTGGGGTAGACATGTTAGAGGAGTCGTGTTTTACAGTTGCCGCTCAACGGATGGTTTATATCAGAGGGCGTGCATGCTGATAGCAAAAAGAGGACAAATGGAGATCAATCACTAAATTTGGACATATTTCGATAAATTACACTTTTCACATCAAATGCACAGGCAGAAAATGAAAGACTGAGTCCATTAATTTGCACATTTTTTTTTTCTTTTGCCAGGGTCCGTTGCCCTGTGGTTGCTTGCAATCTTGTCACGTTTGGGCACCAACAACAAAGGGTCGGCCTGTGGTTAATGCACATGTCACTAGTCCTTGGGGTTCAAACTTTTTTCACTTTTAAATGGAAACTTTTCATGGACTGGACAGTGTGGTGTACAGTGGCAGCTGAAGCCAACTCCACTGGGCTATCACTACTGTCTATGGCAACCACAGCATGTTGAAAAGCATAACATTTGTCCGGGTTGCTTTTTTCAGTCCAACAGACTAAATACATGAACACGTATAGTGTCTGGTTCACTTTCAAGTTAATACCGTGGATGAGTCCTCCTTAGGGGACTTTGAAGTATGATCGTGTATGCATCTCTGAAAATTCCAATAAGGGATTTGCTCAGTGAAATTTTGTTTGATGTGTACCTGCCCACTTTTTTATGAAAGAATTCATTTTGCTTTAGTTTTCTCACTACATGTGGGATTGTTTTGTTATATATTGTGCTTACAAGTTCCAAAAGTCATTTATCTGTATGCTTGAACATGATTCAGCAATGAGTAACAGATTTCCAATATGACAATGACTTGCAGGTGCTTGGTTATATGTATCACTTTAGAACACAGGGATTTCTTATAGCCTACAGGGGCCAGTTGTCTGGAATTTAACAGTTTGAAACACCAGCATAAAACTCTGTCCATCAAGTCAGAAATACAAATAAATTTAGCATCACTCAAGGTAAAGATAAGTTTCCATGAGCAGGTTGCTCTGTGAACACTTTGGTACATACAGAAAGATACAGCAACCATGGAATTTTTTGTTATTGTATATAACAAATTAAAATGATGGCTACATGGCACATGGACTTTTTTTGCAAATTCAAAATTTTTCAAATGGCAAGTAAAATAGTAGGTCCAAGTTTTCAGGAATTAAATTTAGATTCATGGTCAGAAATAGAAAACATTTTGCAGTAAACTTGCTCGGTGAATACAAGACATCAATGGGTCTGTCCTTTTTCCTAGTGTGTGCTCGTATTTGCGGTGGAGAACACCTGTCACCTCAATGTCATTGCAAAAAAAGTGGTCTGTCCCCGAAGCAAGGTGCTTGGTGATATGTGACATAATTCTTCCCATTTATTTTATTTTTTTTTAAGTGATATCTGTTAGTGAAATTTCAGTACAAATAATGGGGTGCTTTTTATGATTTGAAAGTAATTTGTGCAGCATTTGTGAGCATGGAACGAAGTTTTGTTCAGATGAGGGAGTTACTGATGCAGAGGTACAACAGCAGTCAGTCGTACCGGGGCAACTGACTGGTACAGATAGGTGCAAGGCTCAGCAGAACATGTGTCCCCAACACAGTGCACAATCACTGAAACAGAACTCATTGGTCCCCTGTGAGGGTTTTTGCAACAATGACCACAAAGAGGAAAATGTCGGATTTTATCAGCCCCAAGCCAGATGGACATAGTAGACAGTGCAGGTCAGCTTTGATGGTCAGGCGTCAATGCCACCTAGCTTAGGTTATGGAGTTGACAAGATTGAGCAGAATGCTATCTGCTGAGCCACATTAGGTCTGCACAGAAATTGGATATTCAAAGATTGCAGCAGAAGTCTCGAACTCTGAGTTGTGTTTGTGTATGTACTTGTACATATTATGTTTGGGTGTCCATCAACTTGGTTCTCACAGGCCTCATGTCCAGCTTTCTATGTCGCTCATTTATGCAGTGATTATGGTAAGGATCTATTCAAAATTTTGATTGCTTCCACCAGTGTGCCTCTTGCCACCTCCCCTCGCCCCCCCCCCCCCCTTTTTTGGGGGGGGGGGGGGCGGGAGAGGTAAATGTTGAGTTTGACCCAGCTTGTGATCAACATTTTTATGTTGTAGAACAATACAAACACAAGCTATAAAACCTATATCTTTAATATACATATACAACATAATTGATGTTGTATATGTTTTATGACCACGGAATGGCTGGTTCTTGAACCAGCAACCTTCAGCACCAATTGTGTTGCCAAAAATGGGAATTGCTCATACCAGCTGCTCCAAGTCCCTGTTCCCAAAAACGAAGGGTTCAATGGAGGCAGGTATGCATGAATGCCATAATCGACATGGCCCAGTTAATTGTATTCAATCCAGTACAATGGCCCCTGTCTTAAGAGACTGCCCCTAGGGCAGGTCAAAAAGTGGTCTCTCAAAACAGGTGGTCTTTCGTTAGAGGTATAATAACATGGGAAAGATAGCACAGTGTTCTGATAGAGCTGTCGTAAAAAGGTATGCGGTCTGTCATTGGTGGGGTCACTCAAGACAGGTACCACTGTACAAGTACTGTATTCAGAGTTGTCGCAGATTGGGGACTGTACATATGCAAGTCCACCAGCATTACAGGAGCACCGAAAATATGTATTAATTCTATGGAATTTATTGGCGTTTGTCTTGTTCAGTTACCTATGACCACCTTGTCACTGTCTTGATGAACTGGACTACTAGAGTGGAAGTTGTTTTACAAAATTACAGGATAGATTGAGTGGTCTTGGTCTAGCCCTTATATTAGGCCTATGAGGAAGTCGGACTCAAAGCTAAATGTCTGAGATTATGTTTGACCCACACAGATACAGGCATATTGCCTAATGTCAATACTTGGCTTTCTATTCAGCAGAAAGTAGGCCTGTCAGGAATGAGGAGGAGGTACTTCAGGTCTTGTTGAGATTGGATCTAAATTATCTCTGATATTTTGAAGAACTCTTGAAAAGTTCACAAGTTTTGATTGGGATTGAGGTAGAATTTAGGTTTTACAGACAGGACCTGTTACTTGATGGAAAAGAAATATTCCCATGGATTTATCCATCAAAATCTGTGTTTGAGATCCCTTTTCTGACTTCTTGTTTCCTACTCACCACTCTTCATATATAAACCTATGAATACTGAGAGTTAATGAAAACTGCAGGTTGTATTTTTACATTGACTCCTGGACAACTATGGCCCACTCAGGTTTCAAGACTGAATCAATAGCTTCAAATTTATGAGGCTCAGCAGCCAAAGCAGTTTCAAAATCTGGTACTAGAGTGCAAGGAGTCTATAGAGGTAAGGCTAGTGACTGGAAGCCTCCGTCTTTTTGCCTGATGTGATGCGAATGTCATATTTATCAATACTTTGCAAGTACTCAAGCCCATGTAGACACAGTTGTAGACTAACCTCCATTCCAGGCTTGTGGGCCTATTTCAAGGTTGTGGCAGAGGCAATTGCTCATGTGAGGTAGACTAGTCTGGTTTTACAAGGTGCAAAAAAAGCCAGTGATATCACCATTAAAAAGCCCCAGGATTTGTTCAGTAGTTCCTTTGGAGCATGTACATTGTATTCTATATGGCTGCAAATGTACTTATTTTCTAATGTTACATCAGGTTTTTTGTCAGGACATTAATGGATGTTGATGAACAGCACCATGTCTTGACACATGTGATATCAACTATGCCCCTTCATGTTAAATTTTAATTTGCAGGTGAACCAAATATATTGGAACTTTGAATACCCAGTGGAGGCACTAAAACGATCATTGTATCAACCTTAGAACATGACGACTGCCAATATGTGGGGTTATGGGTATTGCATTATTAAGAATTGTGGATTCAGTAAAAAAAAAAAAAAAAAAAACAGAAGTGATATTATTTTCTCATTTGGCCTTTAAATGATTGCTTGTCAGTTGTAAAAGGTAACGAACTGTACAAATAATTTTAAGGTCAACAAAAGGTAAGCAAAATTAAGAGAAATGTACACAAGACAATAGTCTTAACTCTTTCCCCTTTTAATTTAGGTAGATTAAATAGAGAATCATATATGGCAGAGAGGGTTAGGGTTAGGGTTAGGGTTAGGGCTATCATTTTTCCCTCATGAGGGGTCGCTGTTAGTGGAGAAAATCACAGGTGACAAAAGGACACGAGTGATTTTGCCCACAAACAGCCATACCTAGTGAGGGAAAAAAATTTAACCCTCTGGACAGTAAGCATTTTGTAACTCAATGTATTTAGAGCTGATATATCGGCTCTTAGGGTCCAGCTATCCAGCCATGTGAGATTTTATTTATTGTATGTTTTCAATTGGGTATTAATCACAAAAAATTTGCCCTAGGCCTAATTCCAATGCCAACCTGGTGTGGCATGTTTCTTTACCTCCGTTGTTGTAATTTCATGTCACGTGTGACGTATAATCAAAACTTGCCTCCTGCACATTTAATTTTGTCTATATGTTAATGCACTACATCACTGATGCAGGCTCGTCACAGTTAAGTTGTAACAATGTTTACATCATGTGATCTTTTGAATTTTACTCCAGAAAATGATAATTCACCCTGTGACATATAATAAACAGCTTTCTTTGGCACATGCTGGGCAGCATGGGCACCCAGCACCAGCTAAAGATAGCAGTTGAATTGGAGCATATGCTACTCTGAAGAGACTCCACTACAATTTGGATTTAAAGTTGTTTTAGATTTATGTTTAAATTAATCACAAAACATTAATTTTGAAGGAGATAACATTTGACAACCAGTATGCTCTGAACCAAGGCAAGGTTTACATCACAAGCTTAGCAAGCTGACATGTCTGTATACTGTTTCAGCTGTTTTCACTGCGGGAACAACAGAGCAAGACACGGCATTCCAGTGGGGAGGAGGGTAGGCTAAGCAAAGCGGGCTCCACAGAGTCCACTCAGCAAGACAGTACAGACAACAAAGAACAGCAACATCCCAAGGTGAGTGCTGGACATGGGGGCAGGAGAACTCCTCATCAGCAAGGAAGCCTCCTTAGTACTCCAACTCATCTTGATCTATCAACCATAGACAGACACTCCAACCTGCAGCACCCAGTAAATGGGAGATAATTATGAAAACAATTGCTCTCAGTGGGAGCCCCATTCACTTACTGTGGGGAGCACTGTCAGTCAGGTGGGAGGTTGTAAAATTTGATTGATTTTCATAAGAATGCAAGAGATCTCCCGTCTGAGTCGGGAGGGTTGGAGTTTGTGCACAGTACAAAATGGTTGTATTTCAAACCGTGAGTGTGTGCGTGCATGCATGCGTGTGTGCATGCACATGCTTTATTTCCTTTGTGTGGGAACAACACTTCTTGCTTAAAGTGTATTTGTTCATATATCACCTGAAACGTGTTTTAGATGTTGTCTGGATGTATATTTTTGAACACTTGTGGCTCCTAAAAGTTACAGGAAATTAACCTTATAAGTTTCTGTACATTTTAAGTTGCAAAGAAAATTTTTGTCAGGACTTGTATGTACTATATACCACTCTGTGGGCCAATGCTTGACTGAGTCTTTGACACTGCAACATTGTTGGCAATCCAAACAAGTATTTGCGGCACGAAGTGCACATTTTGACTCTGTGTAGGTAAAAATAGTTGTCACTCACCCACTGTGAGAAATGAATCTTAGTATATCCGAGACTTTGTGGAAGGCAAATCCTGGAGGGGAATGAAGAAGATACTTTCAGAAGTAGTCAAGTGGGGAGGTGTTAACTGAAGGAATATTTTGGGACAGCAATTTTGACAAAGAAACTATTGAAGGAGTTGCCAGTCTGTTGGAAGTTAGAAACAAGTGTGTCATTGCTAAAGATCGGACTCTTACTCTAAAAGAATTTTTTACCCATGGGACTTCTTTCCATAACCATAATACTAGGTCTTCATCTCGGGGTACTTGTCACTTTCTCAGATCCCACAAAAATTCCCTCAACTATAACGCTACTTAAATTTGGAATTCCATTCTCCAGCATATCTGTGATGTGCAGTCTCTGTATGCCCTTAAAAAGAATGTAATTTCACATGTCCTAGAAATTATGCCCCCTTTTTGAGTATTTCTTCTCAAGAGCCTTACCCAGGGGCATAACGTGACCAGGAATATTTAATCAAAATGCATCCACTGTATTTTAATTAAGTTATTATCTTGTCTCTTAACTTAAAGATGTATTTATGCTGACTGTTGATTTTTATTGTCTACCCATACACCAACAAATTTGTAATCTGAACATGGACTGCTGAATAAACTTGTCAAACTTCTCAACCAAAATTCTGTGAATATACAGTGCTCCATTTCTGCCCAATTTTCTCTTGGTGTTGGTGAACCATTCAAAAATTCATGTTACATGATCAGTAATAATGACAGCGAAACCAAAACCAAGTAGATGTAGGTGTAGGTTGAACTCCTTGCAGATCACAAATATGAGATTGTAAGCTAAGCCACCAGTTGAAGCGTATATTTCTCATATTCATGATTTTTGGCAAGTGTGACTCCCTCTCCCTCCCTCCCTCCCTCCCTCCCTCCCTCCTTCCCTCCCTCCCTCCCTCCCTCCACATGTTCCAGCCATCCTTTGTGGGAGGGGTGGGGGAGGCTCCTGGTGTATGCTTTATTTTTCATAATGTCGGAGCTGCATATTTTGGAGGTTTTGAAGCAGAGAAATCAAATGGAAGGGCTAAGAAATGCTACTTTTGAAGTAGTGACAATAGTTTGATGCATGATATGGTAAAATACTCAACTGATTTCAGCGGTTAATCTTCAGCAAGGGTCAGTGTGGCATTTCAATTTACCAACACTTGCTGTATCAGAGCGATCATTCAATAAGGGAAAGTCGGATTAGAAATGCTGTCATGTTTTTAAGAGACGTGATTTGTTGATGGAGACAGCACAAAAGCATGTAGCGGTGGGCAGAAGGAGGAGTCGACAAGAAGGAAAGTAACGTGGAGAGTGTCAATGAGTTGCTAGAGCAGCCATACAGTTGTAGGGTGGTGTTCCATATACTGTACCAAACACCCACGCCACACCTACACCCCACCAATGATATACAGCTCTCACAAAGCCTGGTCTATCATTTGAAGACTTGCCATATTTTCCACAAAAACTAATCCTTGAGGGGCTCAATGCTGATGTATTGGCATGAAATCTTTTTTTTTTTTTCAATTGAAAATTACCACAAGTGGTCCAGTGTTGTAAATGGTGGTTGCTTCGTTTCTGTCCTCAAGACTGATATAGACAATTAGACAACACCTTTCCTGGGTGGGTGTCCTCTAGCTGCGAGGCTCCCAGAGTGTACAGAGAAAAGCTGTTGACTCGGTCCCCAGCAGGGTCCAGGGTAAAGTCACAATCAAAAAAATAATCAATAGACTGAGCTGGCTTGTCAGTGGAAGAGTCTTTTCAGCAGTGGAAGATAAGGTCTTTACATCAGACATGTAACACTGGTTACAGTATGCTGCTGACTGCCCTCCAGGGCAGGAAGAAACAGTTGTTGATCTCTGTCCAGATTCAATTGGACAACCTT
The DNA here is from genome assembly GCA_964020975.1 of Hermodice carunculata. Taxonomy (NCBI): domain Eukaryota; kingdom Metazoa; phylum Annelida; class Polychaeta; order Eunicida; family Amphinomidae; genus Hermodice; species Hermodice carunculata. The sequence goes on along the minus strand of CAXHWN010001880.1, from coordinate 167,724 downwards.
GTCCCCGTAGTATCTTGTCAACAATAGAGAGGCAGAGTCTTTATGTGCTTTGATGAAGCAAAGGTCTCTGCAGTTGTGTCTCAGTGAATTGGAAGCTCCATTCCATACAAGGCTTTCCAGCAATGGTATATAATAGCAGACCGAGTATCTTGCATGTTAACAGCACGGATATAGGAAAAGCATATGGAAATTAAAAGTGGACGGGGCGGGATACCCTGTACTCTTGGCGAGGAACTTTGACTACTTATTTGGGGGCCCTGCAAAGTCATATTATCCATCCAGTAGTAATCCAGGAAACCAGAAACCAGGCAGTGCATAAAGGTTGAAGGAAAAAAAAAAGTGAAGATGTAAGTGATGGAGTGGTACTGCAGAAAAAGTTGGACACAGAGAAGGTCTTCCAATGATCCTAGATGGCCAGGCATAGTATGTGCTAGAGATACTTTCGTAGATACTAGACTTGCTTTGTCCACAGGTTTTATTGACTTGCTTGGCATAACCAGACAGGATCACGTTACAAATTGTCTGGTGCACTGGGCGGCCATATGCTGCTGTCATTTCCTAGGTAATTTTGTTTTGTCCACTGGCCAAGTATTGTGTAATTAAGTAGTCATGACATTGCTGCTTTTTGACTGGTAGAAAATGTCCTGTCAATAATTCTCATCAGTCCGGAGGTTTACTTGTTTCATTTGAAAGCTGCTAACTTACAAACATTACATCTTGAAGCTACTATACACCTGGAACATCAATTTATTCCAGGCAATGAGTGCAAAAATGCACTCAAAAGGAGAAAAATAAAGTTTCTGTTCATAGGCTGAAGTAGAGAGGCTGCTCCCAGTACATACACACACTTTTTGCCGCAGAAAGCATATTTACAGTGAAAGATTGTATATGTTTTAGGTTTTGCTCAAGACTTAATATCACCCTCCGAAACTCCCACTGGAGAATGAATCTGTTGTTCCACTGTCTGACATTTCTGAATTTGTGTTTCTTTTCTTTTACTTACAAGATGAGAAAACATAAATCATTTGACAGTAAATGTCTGGAAAATGGAGTGTCACCTATAGACAGCAAAAAAACATTCTTGTGTTGTAGATTTTGGCTTGCGGTATTGTCTCACTGAATTTGGTATGAATCTCATCCTTCTCCTGCCCTCCCCCTTTCTGTTGACAGGGGCAGTGCCCATCAAATCCATTGACAGCATAGTATGTTCCATAACAGCACCACTCAGTGGTGACTTTTACTAATAATCAGATAACAAAAATTGGGTATCTGTGTGCCAAGTGTAAAGTGTGTTTAGGTATAAACCTTATGGTGGCACTAAGTGTAAAATGTGTTTAGGTATAAAACTTTTGGTAGCACTAAGTGTAAAGTGTGTTTAGGTATAAACCTTATGGTAGCACTAAGTGTAAAATGTGTTTAGGTATAAAACTTTTGTTAGCACTAAATGTAAAGTGTGTTTAGGTATAAACCTTATGGTAGCACTAAGTGTAAAGTGTGTTTAGGTATAAAACTTTTGCTAGCACTAAGTGTAAAGTGTGTTTAGATAGAAACCTTATGGTGGCACTAAGTGTAAAGTGAGTTTAGGTGTAAACCTTATGGTAGTACTAAGTGCAAAGTGAGTTTAGGTATAAACCTTATGGTGGCACTAAGTGTAAAGTGAGTTTAGGTATAAACCATATGGTAGTACTAAGTGTAAAGTGTGTTTAGGTATAAACCTTATGGTGACATTAAATGTAAAGTATATTTAGGTATAAACCATATGGTAGCACCAGCATTTGTAACACAGAATGTTTCTTTGCTCTATATTGCAGTATTTATAAAAAATACCATGAGAGTTGCAAGAAATTATTTTACCTTCAGAGCCCAGCAACAATACAATGCCTTGCAGTGGCCTTTTAGTAGTACAAAGTGAAGGATGCACATGAAAGATACTCAATTTTAGATTACCTTGTAAAGGTCAATATGCCAAAACCAATATTTTCTTGTCTGTTGTCAAAATGTACTTATTTGTTCCCTTGTTGACCTTCGCCAATTCTTTTATATGGCTTAGGTAACTGATACATAAAATGAACAGGGTAATGTGTTGTTAGAGAGCCAGCAGAAAACTTGGAGGGAGCAGCAAGATGAACAATCGAATTTTTATCCTGCTGTGTTGTTGAATGGCTGTGACATCAACATGTGTCATCCAACCATCAATCAGCAAGAGCTCTGAGGGAAGATATGTAGCATCAATTCATCCATCACCGTGAAGCAGCGGGACATAAATGTAAGGCGATGGTCATTGGTGGTCAGGTGGTCATTGGTGTTGCGGCCGACACTGCAGTGTCAGCACAGCCACACAAAGAAATAGTAACCCTTTGCACAGACAAATGGCTCCAGGCTGGGACAAAGCAAGACATGTCAACAAAACCACCTGTTGGGTGAAAACGGGTGAAAGGTTGAGAGTTTCTGTAGCTCTAACAGATAGATGTACCTGCTGTTTGTACCATGACATAGTAACTTGCCAATCTTGCCTCATTGTCAATTAAACACAGTGCTTTCATGCAAAATGTCAGTTGTCAATTGCTTTTCGGACTCTTCACCAGGCATGTTTATCAGACAGTGAGAGAAGGTGTGAAACCTCCGCACATAAACTTGAGATGGGAAGCTCATCAAATAACAATATCCTACATTTGATAAGAATAACTGGTAGGTGTACATGATGGGGGCCTGCTGATCTTGTCTATTAATGTGCTTCGTGATTCAGTTATAGAAGCATTATTGACCTGAAAGAACATGTAAAATACAAAATGGACACTGCTCTTGTTGTCAGATACCAGAATAATGGATTGCAGAGGCTTGCAGTAAATAAATGCAGATATTAACTCTGTCAGTGCCAATCATATTTTAAGTCGATCTAATTAAGTCAAAGTAGTCTGAATTATGATTAGAATCCCAGATTTGTATTCCTCGTAAAAAGGCCTTTCATTGAAGTACCAGTATGCCTATAGTTTCAGAGACAGTACCCCAGGTCAACAGCTTTTCTCGGTGCGCATTGGGTGCAATGCGCCCAATGCGCACCGAGAAAAGCTGTTGACTCAGTTCAAAATTTGGCAATGAAAGGGTTAACCCTTTTCCCTTGAATTAAGGCTGAGTCAACAGCTTTCGTTTGCATGGGTTGGGTGCTGTGCCCAACCCATGCCAAGGAAAGCTGTTGACTAGGGGCATGCTGTCTTGATAAGTCTCATCTGTAATTCTCATTTGTATTGCTTTTTATTACTGTTGAAATTAGTCAAAAGCACTGAAATAGCTGGCATTTGGCCACCGGCTAGTTTTGGCTGGTATAACGGGGGAAGGGTTACGTTAGGTTTTGTAGATTTAGCTTACATGGATAGAGTGGTTCAGCCTCAAAGAAAAAAGTGGGTGATGGTAAAAAGTGCATGGTTTTGCATCAAACTAATGTTGTGGAAGTGTGTAAAATTGTTGCCCTCATTGGTGATCAGTTATTTGTGACGAGGTTGTCAAAGGGTGACACCAGGAGATCTCGAAGCAGGCATAATCTGTGCCTGTCGCCATACAAAGTCTGAAAGGAAGACACCAAGAGATCTACAAGTAGGCCTCTTTTTTCTTTTTTTTTTTTTTGAAGGGGGGGAGGGTTGGAAATGTTGTGATATATATATATAACAGCATCTCTGTTGTCCATGTAACAGTATACTCAAATAATAGCGCAAGGCCATAGCTGATATGTAGAAACTGGTGCAGGTACACAAAGTAAGGGTTTGCTTGGAGGGAGCCAGAGGTAAAGTATAGATAACATGATAAAAGTTTTGGGGCAAAAAAGAGAAGAAATATACCTTGTGTGGATGATTATAAAGTCATATTTGACATACAGTCACAACATAACATCTTTGCAGTAGTATTCTGATGTGTACTTTGTGTCCTGTATTGCACGGTGGATTCACATTTGAACGAAAACAGCCCTAGCATAATTTTCGTCCTTTTTAATCTGTAAAAAATAATCAAGGAACAGTTTGTAACAAGCGTTCAGAAATTTCATGCAGGTGACATTATGCTGGTACAGTGTCTGCGAATGTTCATGAAGATCCAGTAACACATGCAGGTAGGACATCAAAATCTGATAGCATGTGATGTCTGAAGCAGGGGTAGGTTGCCTTTAGTATTCAAAGGGTCAAATGTTTCAATCTTTGATCTAACAATCAAACCTCCTACATCTTCCACTGGCAGCTATGTGTACTATAATACATATTGTCTGGCTACCTGCTCTCAAGGCCTAGATAGTTTATTATTGGTATCATTCAGAATGGTTGGATCTCAGTGAAAAGTTTCATATGTCAAACAGCAACACACACACAAGGTTTTAGATGCGTATTATTACAGAGGTATTTTTACCCTGTTTGTTTAACTCATTCCATACTATGGGGACAGGCCTTGGTCATTGGTTCTGGCACTGCCTGGCAAGTCATGCTGCAGCTGCCGCAAGGGCAGCTGCCGCAAGGGCAGCTGCAGCATGACTTGCCAGGTAGTGCCAGAAACACTGACTTAAGACTATAGGCATGTTGGTACTTGAAAGAAAGCTCGTTTCATGAAGAATTAAAATATGTAATTCTCTTCTTAAAACTAGGTAAATGTACGGAAAAATCAGGGATTGGTATGGAATGAGTTAATGGCAGGATGCACTGCGTGGTGAGGTTTGAATGAAGATGGGCTGGCATAGTGGAATATGGTCCACTGGATGCCAGAAGCCTGCAGTGGTATTCTTTGGTAGATAATGAAGCAGGTATCAGCCATGCTTCAGTTACCATTCAATGATGGAAATTTAGATGCGCTCTTTTCCATGTCCGTTCTCGGACAAATTGCATTGTGAAGCAACACTACATGTACTGTAGTATGTTATCACAATCAACAATGCTTTCAAATTTGTTGATGAATGGCGAGTCTTCAGCAAGGGCTTGGAAGACATAGTGGCTTTTGTAGCCTGGCATGCCATTATCAAGACATGCTCGGTTTTGATGCTAAATCTCATCATCCAAGCCTCCCCTATGTCAAGACCGTCTCTTGACAACAGAGCCATGCACGGTGGAGAAATCTAATGACCATGGACCTAACGGCTTCCAAACATCAATATTTCCAGCAGATATTTGAAAACTGACGGACTATTATTAATATTAGCCACATGTGATATGTTGGAAAGACCATTGAGTTGGCTGATGGGACTTACTTGTGCACCATATTGCCTGAGATTTTATTGATAGAGGCCAGCATTGATTTATAAGAACAGTGAGGCAGGGGCCTCAAGGTTGTAAAAGTTGGCCAAGATCCATTGCCATCTTGTATTGTTTCACATCAATGATATCATTAGATGTGAGCCTGTAGGACAGTAAAGCAGTAGAGCTACCCATGGTGTCTTTTGTAGACATGTCCTGTGCTTCTCACGTCACACAGGCACCATCCTGTATGAACAGCACTGCCATGTTTTTCTCACAGGTGCACATATGGACCTTAGTTACAATAGTTTCTATCTTTTGGCATTAACCATTTCCCTCCTAAAAACTGGCCAAAAATAGTTGGTGGTCAAATGTCATCTGCTTCAGTGTTTTCAACTAATTTCATGGTGGAGCAGGAAAGAGTGAAAGCATGTAAAATACCAGAGGTGCTGCTGTAAGGACGTATACTAAGGCAGCCTATTGTGCAAAAGTTATGTTTTCAAGTTTCTCTTCCCATATTGACATCTTTATTGGCAAACTATGTACAGGTTGCTGAAGTAGAGGGATTTTTAGTGTCATGGCTGATTTATCTTACAGGTTTAGTTACTGCATAGCAGGCTTTTTTTACAGGCTTTAAAAAAGCCTCTGATATTAATCAGCTCCAGTTTTAACCCTTGCCCCCTTGAAATAAGACTGAGTCAACAGCTTTCCTTGGCATGGGTTGGGCACTTAAACAGCTTTCCTTGGCATGGGTTGGGCACTAAGTGCCCAACCCATGCCAAGGAAAGCGGTTGACCTGGTCTATGAGGTCTTGATAGGTCTCATCTACAATTCTCAGTAAATTGTTTTTCATTATTGTTCAAATTAGTGGAAAACACTGAAAAAGACACCATTTGACCACCAGGTGTTTTTGGCTGGTTAAGGGGCAAAGGGTTAAATGTTTATCATATATTAGACAGTGCAAAGTGGGTGGAACAAGTAACGGTCTATTGTTGTACATTCACGTCAGGACTATACGTAACATCACTGTCTTTCCACAGTAAGTGCAGTTTCCTTTCAAAGTTTTTCACCATTTCAGCATTTACAGCCTTGGTGTACCAACGTTGTAGAGGTCCAAGTTAAGACCATCCACTTGAGGATCAGCAGAGCACATACAATCCAATGTCATCCATTGTTATCCATGTGTCACCAAATTTGTATATATTCAGCTTCTCAATAACTTTTTGTCAGATTTCTTTGATATTTAGTATGGATGTTCTTAGCTTGGACCTCTACAAAATGTGTACACTAAGTGATGCTGGCATTAAGATTTTTAAAAAAATTTATGAATTAAAAAGAAATGGGGAGGGGGATTGGAATGTTAACAATTCCTGTTCTTCAGAACTTGGCTAATTGCTTTTATATTACACAGAGGGTTGGGTACTTGTGATTGTGACTACTAGGTACACTCATTTTGTAGCTCTGCTGACAAAATATCTCGAAGCTAATGTGATCACATACGTCCACACAGCTGTTCTTCCATCCATCCTTCATTCTATATACTTTTTACAGGTGAACATGATACAGTCCACAGTTTTCAAGTTAGCCCATATAGAATTTAGGGCTTATCAAGTGTATGAAAATCTAGCATGAGTTTGATAGTGGTGGTGCTACCACAGCATTATGTAATATATGGCCAAAATGTGAAGGTGTGAACACTGGAGCATCTCTAATTTTTGGTGATTCTTCATGAAATTTAGTGGGATTCTGGAAGGAGTCAAAATCTCAATGGCTGATTGTATATGTACTTGTCATGTTGTGTGGTCTCATTTTGCTGATGGTCACATCACATACGCAGGTTCCAGCCCATGTACTTTAATCCATCCAGTTACATGACAGCAGAGCACCTGGCACATGGGCTTCTTGTTTCCTTTTCTATCTTAGCACTATGCCTGTGGGAACTATTGTTTCCATTGCTTTTTTAATGCAGAACTTTGTGTTTTAATGCTGTTCTCAGCTTCTTCATCAGAAAGCTTTTATAGACAGAATTGATGTTTCGTGTTTGCAAAAATTATGACAAGACCCCAGTGATTTGCAAGGCCAGGAATAGGTGTGTGCCATTTCACTTGCATGTCACTAATCGAAATGTTTACTGAACAGTTGCCTTACAACATTGACATTAAATTCAGATTTGAAATCTTCAGATACACTATCTTCCTTTTGATTGTAATGAATACTGCATTGTCATCTTTGATCATATTCATGTACCAGTGTGAATTGTGTTTTTATTGATGAAAATATTAGGAAAACAGTGACATCAAGGTTAAAAAAATATAAAATAAACAACAACCAAAAAAAACCCCCAACAGATGCACAGTGACCACTGGTACAAAGTATAAAGTTTTAACTACTCAGATGTGGAAACAACTGCACAGCTTCTGTAAGATTCTTTTTTTTTTTTTTTTTTTTTTTTTTTTTTTTTTTTAATATAAATAATGTGTATCTGCATGGCTCAAAAGGCATAACAGAAATGTCTATATATAGAGTTTACCAAACTGGACTTTCCAGACTAAAGGACACAAAAAATATGCAAACATCAGTTTTAGCTTTTTATGATTTCAAAACAAATGAAAATAAATTTAGTATCATTGACACATTGTAGCCAGAATAGATACACGTGAATTATATACAGACATTTTATAAATTGATTAAACCTGTAAAAAAAATATTTCAACATTTATGCAGACCTTTGATTTGTTAAGTGGATGTCACAAATCTAAATGTCGATTCTCAAGATCAGAACCCAGACCCTTGTTTAAAAATGTGTATTTTTAAATGTTTGCATTAATTGTATTTGTGTCTTTTTGCCCAGAACCACTTCCTAGTAGTCAATATCCTATTCCGCAGTTCGAACTCTTTACTCTCCATAAGCTAACCTGTCCCTGTCTAACCTGTATATATATGGAATTACTATTGTCTATATTGCACACGTTCCTCTGTAAAATTTTGACATAGCCTGTATCAGCCCAAATAAATTAAAGGGTCTTCAGCGGGTAACTACTCAACATGTTTTGGAGCCTTATTTTCAATATATATGAGGCAAGTTAAGATTCAAAAAATAGTTTTGGTATATTCCCCAGTCCTTCAGAAGGAGGTAATTATGGACTGGCACTTGATGCAAAATCTTTGTATATTCTGTTCTTCATGAGTGAAGTGGGAAACCAGACTGGCACTTGTATTTGTTGAACAGGAACTGGTAAGAGCAGTCAGTTTTCTTTGAAATAAATATTTTTCGGTAAAGGGAGTAGCAGGGGTTTTCCATATTGATTCTCTGGGCATTTTAATTTCTACATTTGCATACTGGAAGCATCTTTAATTTGTGTACTTCCTACCAGCTATTATTTTAGAATTTTCTGATTTTCCATATCGTGAACTGTTGTGAAATTACTGCCTGTGTCATATACAGGGACCGCACCCCCACCCCCAACCCCAACCCCTTTTTCTTAACCCTTTCCGTATTAAATTAAAAGTCAGTCAACAGCTTTCCTTGGCATGGGTTGGGCACTTACCTTGCCAAGGAAAGCTGTTGACCTGGGTCATGTGATCTTCATAGGGCTCATCAGTCAAAATTGTTTTTCATCACTGTTGAAATTAGTTGAAAACGCTGAAGCAGATGACATTTGACCACCTGCCGGTTTTGGCCGGTTTAAGGGGGAAAGGGTTAAGAGCATGAAGTGGTGTCAGGTGACATACTTCGTAGCATCCTAGGATGCAGCACACAAGAATGTGCATCTAAGCACATTGAAGGGTAATAGGAACAAGAGGGCTCTCAGGTCCATAGGACTTGCCCAAGATGGCTGCATGTATCAGTGCTGCGAAGATTCTTACATAACTGATCAGGAAATGTTTTGAGGATGCCAGCTGAGCTGTTACTGTTAAGCTGAACTTTATTTCTGTCTTGCAAACTTGATTGGCAATATGTAGATAAAATAAATGAAAAGTGCAAACTCAGTCTCCCAAAAATGTAATAAAAAAAGCCAGCCTGCTGTTGCCAGGAAGAAAGTCATATCTGAGTCCACTTATGCTGGCCTTTGCTATTTCCTAACCTTATGAGTCAAGTAAATCATGTGGAGTCTACCATGTGAAAGGCATGTGATTGACGCCATTTTGAATAGGACCATTTTTACTTATTGTTGTATGCTTCATATAGAGTATCAGGATTCGGGGTTGTGTTGCTATGCTTCTATGTCCATCTTTGACAAGTATGTTTTTACATGTGAAGGACTTCATGATCTTACAGCCAGCTATCAGTGACCATGACTTATGTCTTAACCAACCCAGGACCAACAGACTACATGAAAAGAATGTTTTATAGTGATGCAATTTTATGGGCATATCCAAGGAAATTTGATGTCTACTTCAAGTTTATGATTATACAAGAAAGATTTGTTCCAAACATTGTGTGCACAGTGCAATGGAAATTCAGTATTTAGGGGTTTAATTGTGGCAGTTGATGGTGATTATGAATTTGAGGGAGTCCAACTAAGTCTTGCTGTTTAGGAGACAAGTGGTTACATAAGCCAGAAGCACCTTTTATAATGCATTACCACCTCTCCCCTCCCCCCCCCCCCCCAATGAATCATCAGTACTCCTTGTACCCAGAGATGCTGACTGGATAATTGTACCCAGAACAGACAGAGCGCTGTGTGCAAACCCATTGATATTAATCAATAAAATAACTGAATTTTTGTTTGTTGCCTTCAATTGCAAAGTTTTTTTAGAGCTTTCTCCTGAATTTGTGAAAAGTTTCAACAAAAACAAAATTTCATACAGCAGGTGTTTTAAAATACATAAAAGGAAAGGTGTATAACTTAAAAATATTTTCAACTTTTACAGCATGTGAAAAGATGCCTGTTGAAAATAGAAGAAGGTTTAAAAGTGTTATATTGCTGTTATTATGTCTGGGATAGCTGATGAACTGAGCAACCATTCTGTAAAATAAGGAAAGAATTTGACCATGTTCTGTGTTAGATTTTATGAGTTTATGATATTTAAAATTGTCACCTTTGTTTTTATATACTTAATCTCCCATTCCATAAGAAAGGGCATATTTTGCACAGTTTCATTAGCCTATCAGAAATAGGGAGGTCATTCATATTTGTCAAACTACAGTTGCTGAGTCAGTAGTTAAACACAGAGCAAGCATAACAGGCAAGAATGTTGGTATATCTGGCCTAAGCATCTTCACAAAATGAATTCATCTGGACCTGCATTTTGACTTTTATCAAGTATCACAGAGTGCAAGCAAGATCAGATGAATGCAGAACCATTATGGTCCTTTTGTTCAAAGTTTTAACACATTTCACTGGCCCATGTGAACACCATTAGCCATCTTGGGTAACCACCATTCTTTGTACCACACCAACCATTCTCTGGCCTGTGTTAACACCAGTCTATGCCATGTTAACACCATTCATCATCCTATGTCAACACAATTCAGCATCCCACATTAACACCTTTGTCTCCCATGTTAACACCATTGTCTTCCCCATGTTAACACAATTCTCTGTGCGTGTTGTAAGTGTACTTTTTTGCTTTTGCTGTTGCAGAGATTATCCAATGGATCCATAGACCCAGACTCGGAAGTGAACCGAGTCATAGAACTACAAGAGACTATAGAAAAACAGAATAATGAACTGACTCTGGCCAGACAAAAAATACAAGAACTGACTAGTAGGATTAATGAACTGGAGGAATCTTTATCATCAACACAAAAGGATTTAATTAAAAATCAAGAGCAGAATGTAAAATTACAAAGAGATCTTAGGGAGGTAAGTACAGTACTTATTTTCCTGTTCCAGCTTTCCCCCACTAAAGATGTGGAACTGTTTCTCAATTATGAACTTGTTATGTGCTGCTAGTAATGGGCCGTTTGCCCCCATGTAATCTTATCATCTGATCTGAACAAAGTGAACAGGGGGAAATGTTGGTCCAGCCCACACAAAAGTTTGTTGCATGGCATCAACTGATCATGTAGCGTTGTAGACCCACATCAAAAGTCTCCCCACTAGATGAAGGTGACATGGAAATGTTTCAGCAAAGAAAATCCTGAAATGATAAAGCAACAAGTGGGCCATTACAGACGCATGGAATGAAGAATGAATTTTGTGCATGCATGGCCGTTGGAAGCTGTCTCTCTGATCACTGGACATGGTTGTGCCTTAGACAGCATCTCTCAGCAATCAAAGCCAGGGACATGCTCTTGTTCCTGGTCCTTTTGGCCACAGAACTACACAGTACAATCTATTAAGAGTAGGTGGTGCTCCACTGATGGGCAAACAAGAGTTCCATGGAGTGTTGTGTCTTGCCATTTTGCGGTTTAATTCTTAAAGCATCAAAAGTAGGTGGGTGTGACCTGAATACTTGTAATACAATGACATGTACATGTCTGATCAATTCCTCAAAATACATGCAGTCCACCAATCAGAAAGCAAGATCTTAGCTAATTATAAAGTGACTAAAACCATTGAAGTAGAAAAATTTAGGTCGGTGTGACCGAGACGCTCATTCCACAGACAACTTCCTCCATCCAACATGAACCAACAGACGAAGTATGATGAAAATGCATGCACCAGAGTCAAAGGTAGAGGGGAAAAGGTATCTCAATGCAGTTAAAACACATTTTGAAAAATAAATAAGAAAGAATTAATGATATTATTTGGAGTTTTACACATACCAGACAAAGTAACATCTCGAAATTCAACAACATGTACATCATAAATTTTGATTTTTTTTTTTTTTTTGGACCCACAGTCATCAAACATCTAGGTGTTTCCTTATTAGGAAAACACCTATTTTCAAAGGAAAATTCTTTGAATTAAAACGTCATATCTAATATGATTATGCACGTCTAGTCACCATTGCAACGTAAACAATAGCACATGTTTTACGTAGCAACTCAACGTATATAAATAGGCACACGCAGTTTTTTCAATAGTCAGTTTCGTAACTGATGAGGTGAAGAGATCACCGAAACTAGTCTTACGTCAAAAAACCACAAAAAGCCTCTTCCATCTGTGGTCTAGTCCGGTCAGATTTGCTTATAAATTTTGAATGCCTATAATAAACCTATCACTGGATTTGTATCTGCAATAATGTACATTAGGTATCATGGGCATAGACCTTGATGACCTGAGATTTGAAGACCTTGTGATCTTTGCCAAACATTTTGCTGATGCATAATAGACATGCCCCAATTTTTGTTGAGACCTGTTGCATGGTCTCCCAGTCATTAATTTAACTTCAAAATAAACATTTTGTTGTTGTTGTTTGTAGCCAGGACAGCACAATCCCCATGACTTTTTCCTGTGGGAGGGAAAAAAAGTGAAGAGAGGCACAAATTTGTGATTTTCGTCATTGATGATTCGAGAAATTTGATACTTGTTAGTGCCTATAACAACCAATATGTGTTGCTATAAATTTTACCAAGCATCCACAAAATTAATGTCTAGACCACTTCAGGCTGGCTGTTTTGCTGACGTAGCAGCCACTTGATTGTCTGATTTGCAAAATCTGAACAGTGCTTTGGACATTGTTAGTCAGGTGAACAATGGCATGAAACTCTGCTTATTGCTTTTATGAAGTAGACAGTTTATGACCCATTTTGTCAGAATTGAACCATTTGAATTTTGTTCATCAGAAATTCAGACGTTACAAGCCTATTTTATTGGGATGAAGCTTGTGGAATGGAAACTTGAAATAAACATGAGAGTTTATTTTTTCTGTTTTGCACAGAGAAATATTTTGTACATGTTATGACAGCAAAAAATGTGTAAAGATAGTTGAGAAGTCTGATCTTTTGCAAGCACCAAATCTGTGACGTAAGACTGGATTCAATGGAAACATCATCTGTTGCATGGTGTGTGATTGACTTGGTGTCCATAATAATCACATACTTCTGCATGAGGAGGACTCTACTTTTTACACACAAACCACTTGGGGGAGGGGGGGGGTTACCTTGTCTGTGTCATGGTTGTTACACTGTGTCAACACAAGCCACTCAGGATCACACAACCATAATGAATTTTGTTTTTCATTTTGGCCATAACATGTTCAAAGGAAAGTTTTGAAAGCAGTCTATGTCAGCATGAAAGATAATAATGCACATGAAAGAGGCAACTATCAGAGCAGATTTCATTGCTTAGAATACGTGAACATGTATCGCTGATATTGGCCACTTGTCATATTGTAATTTTTAACCAAAACAACCCATCTGATGAACAAACAATACTAGAATGCAAAAAAATGGGGATGAATTGATGAATAAAATTACATACACATGTTCTCACCAGCAAATACAACACATGTCAAATAAATGTAAAGCTAATATCTGTGTTTACATGTATTTAGAAAGAATCAATAGACTAAAGAAGTGTAAATTTTGCTGATGCCACAAGCCCAGATGCTGTATCTATTGTGTGTTGATGAAAGTATGTATGAAAAATATGCCAAAATTCTTGACTGGTTCTTGTTAATTTATGGATAGACTGAGGTGTTTCAAGCATGATATTGCAGAAGAAGAAGAAAAAAAAAAAACTAAAGTGTGAGATGGCAACAGATGTGCCTGTTAGCTAATTCAAAAGTTTCCAGAGGCAGTAGGTGTCCCTGTTGGCCAGTCTTGCCCATTATTTGCAGGCTTGGCCCACACCTGCAGCTATACTGCAAAACAAAATCATTGATTATAAGTGCTGTTCATTTGCAGACATGTGCACACACTAATTTTTCCTGCATGCATTAGATGTAAAAAAAAAGAAAAAAAGAAAAAAAAGAAAAGAAAAGAAAAAACCTTCCCTGAGCAAGTTTTCCAGGTTGATTTTACCAAGATGATGTTGGAATGAAGAGCCCTGCCAGAGCTGGTATTCTGGTGTATATAGATACCAGCACATTGCTTAAATGACCAAGTCTGTCAAAACAGACCAAAAACTGAAACCGAAGTAACTCAAGTAGTTCTGCCCAAGTGCTGCACCACAATGATACTATTGAACGTCCCCGAAGAGACAGAGAGACCTTATGACCATGGGTCGTTGCAGTTGACTAAAAACCAGTGTGCAATTTGGCAGCAATGCTACTGCTGTCCTTGCAGTTTCCACACAAGGACACTCCTTTATAGTGGGCCAGGATAAGATGAGCTTAGTGTTGAGGAGAAGACCTTGCAAGCCCTGTGGCTGCAGCTGTGGAGTACAGGTGCTGCGTCAGAATAATTGATACCGTTTCATCTGTGCCATTGGTGCCTGAGTGATTTTTCATAGATGGAAAATGATCACGTTTAGCCCCACAGGAGAGGCAAATTAGCACAGATATGATATTAGTCCTGCTGGACTTATGAATGGTGTATAGCTCCTGATGTCTTATGTTGCTAATTACATTCAGGAACTTAATTCTTTTCTGAGTTCCCAAATTTTTAAAGGGTGACAGATTGGCCTATGGCTGGTGTTGTTTCAGAACTGACCTTTAAAATTTCATATGAGATGAAGCTGTACAGTAAAACCTGTCCATACAGACCACACCTTCTTTCATGTATGGTCTTGGTCTCACTTGTGGTCTTAAGTACATGTGGTACGTATTTTAAAGACTACCTCCCAAAGCATACCACATGTTAGACCCGTTTGAGTGCTTGTCATAATGCTAGAATTGAAGAAATTGCAAGTGAGCTGCAAGGGTCTTCTCCAAAACATCCTAGATGAGCTCTGAGGAAAACTATATGTTCCAAGTTCTTTATAAAACCAACAGCCTTTATCATGTTCATGAAACTGTCTTAAAAGGGGGGGGGGGGAGGGGGCTTACAAGAACAGCTGTTTGTTGTTAATCACAAACACTTTAAACACAGAAAAAAAAGAAAACAGAAGAAAAAACACTTTGAACACAACAATAATCACACATATCTCAATTATAATGATTCAATCTTCAAATTCCCCTATGGAAGGGCTTCTAATTCAAGTACAGCATGCCTAACCTGAATACATCAGTTCCAGAGATAATCAGTGGTCTAGGTCAACAGCTGTCCTCAGCAGATTTCTCTCACATTGGACTCAAAATGTGCACAAGCTGTTGACCCAGTGTAGAAATCAGCAATGATGAAGACAACTGTGTAAAAACACTTGATCATATTTGTCCATTAACTCACTCCATACCAGTCCCTGATATTTACGCATATTTACCAAGATTTAAGACAACAATTGCACATTTGAATTCTTCATGAAAAGAGCTTTCATTCAAGTACCAACATGCCTATAGTCTTAAGTCAGTGGTTCTGGCACTGCCTGGCAAGTCATGCTGCAGCTGCTGCAGGCAGCGAAAAAGTGGTGGGGTTTTTTCCACTTTTTCACTGCCTGTGCCAGCTGCAGCATGACTTGCCAGGCAGTGCCAGAACCACTGACCAAGGCCTGTGACCATAGTATGGAGTGAGTTCAGACTGAATCGACAGCTTTCCTTGGGGCACTTTGCATGTGCACTGTGCACCAAGTGCCATGAGGAAAGCTGTTGACTGATTTTTGCTTTAAACTAGGTTTGCTGTTATTTGGATGAAAGGTATCTTCATGAGGAATTTTATTCCTTTAACCATTATATGTTTAACAGTAATGAGAAAATGACTATAGTCATGATTAGCACTTTAAGGGTTAACCTGCCTGCAATGTAAGACAACTTGCATACACCACCAGTTTTTCTGGCAGTTGAGTGGTAGTCTTGATCACCAGGTACCACTGGTGCATGTAATGTTTCTTGTGACTGGTTATAAATCAAGTTTTTTCCAGTTGGTCCATGCTTTAAGTGTGATTTGGCAGCATAATTGAAAAATCAATGAATTTTTTTTATTTTAAACAGATGCAAAGCGAATTATGTTAAAAGGCTGGCTTTGATTTCATCGGATATTGTCTTTGTAGCAAGATTTGAACGTTGAACCTGCTGAGTTGGGCTTTCATGAAATACTGCCTGGTTTCAAAATGATCTGTCAAGTCGGGGATGTGTGTTTTGTCTTTTGATGCTTCTACAGATAGCATATTGTAATTTGTTTAATTTTTTCAAAGGTACATTTATTCTAATTTTAGGTTCTTTCAAGATCAATTTAATTACTACAAATTTGGAATGCATTGAAATTCTGGAAAAATAAATGAGCTTTATGATTTTCATAATTAGTGATGTTTGTTTTAGTTCCTGCACTTCAAAACGTGGGGATTAGTGGTTTTTTTTAAGTATTCAAGAACCTTTTTTTGTGGATAGATTGTTTTTAAACCATGAATGTGTTAAAAATGAGAAAAAAAATGCTAAAATGTGTGCACACTAAAGTAAAGCAATTTGCATTTAAAAGCAAAAGCAAAATAGATGTTGAAGGACTACATGGTGGGTCTCCTTAATATATTTCAACTTCAATAGGTTATGCTTGTAAGTTGTGACTTTGGCAAGATGAGGACTATTTGTGATGGCAGTTTACTTAACATTCCAAACATTTGTGTAAACTGCATTGTATTTGATTGGTAAAAGTGTGAATAAGAGACTATAATCTGTATGGTAACTGTGTGCAACATAGATTTTATCAACTTTTGTGGTTTTACTTTAATGTTTACCACGATCCTGGATGTCAGCACTGGTACATTTCATCAGTAAAAGCAACTGAAAATCAAACTTTTGTAACATTTGCAGTCTTTTTCACAAAGAGAAGATCAAGAAGAACGGATAGCTACCTTAGAAAAACGCTATCTCAATGCTCAACGGGAGTCAACGTCTGTCCATGATCTGAATGATAAGTTGGAATCAGAACTAGCAATGAAGGAAGCACAGTGTAAAACTGTAAGTAAGAATTTGTGCCATATTTTGACCAATGGTCTGGGAATTTTTCGGATACCCATGATTTACCTTGGCCTTTTGAATTGAGACTCAGTTCAATAATAAGTCAACAGCTTTCCTTGACATTGGTTTGGTACCAAGCCATGCCAAGGAAAGTTGATGACCTGTGGCATGCTGCCTGGAAAGATCTCAACTGCAATTTTTGGTTAACAGTCATATATTTCATGTTCGGAACGAGCGGGACTCGAACCTGCAACCTCCGGCACCAGTCGCCCAGCTGAAATGGGAAACGCACATATCCACTCGACCAAATCCCCATTCCTAAAAAGAATGGTTCAATGGAGGTAGTTATGTGCGAGTGCCATATCAACACGGTAAAGCAGTATATTTACTGAGTCGGCATTTATTTCCAGAATCGGGGACTTAAATCCACCAGCATTAAGGAAATGCCGAAAATATATATTTCATGTTCGGAACGAGCGGGACTCGAACCTGCAACCTCCGGCACCAGTCGCCCAGCTGAAATGGGAAACGCACATATCCACTCGACCAAATCCCCATTCATATGAAATATGATTTTTTCCATGGTTATAATTGAATGGATTGAACTCTATTGATGTAGCAGCAGTCATGGACTTGACACTTACCCTTTAGTTATTATTGTACATTCTGTTTATTATGCTATCAGAGGGCAGCTCTTGGTAATGTGATAGTTTACAAATTCACCCCAAAGAGGGCACTTCAGGTATTTACCTTGTGCGCATTGGCCCAGTTCAGGCATTGTTGCAATAAAGATTATTCTATTCTCTAAAAGGTGATAGATCATGAAATGTAATGACTGGGTCAACAGTCAGATGAGAGGCTACGTCAACAGTCATGAAATGTGATGGCTAGGTCAACAGTTTTCACTGGTGCAGGTTGGACTCTGATAACCGAACATTTGCCAAGGAAAACTCTTGTCTCATTCTTGTAATGAAAGGATACTAGTTGTGCTGTGTCCTTATCATATGTGATTTATGAAAAGGCAAATGTGATGAGACAATTAGCTGTGATGTACAGGAAAAAGGGAAAAAATGACAATAAAAATACTAAATCACAAATTAGGCTTCTTGGTATTAGTGATGAAAAAATGTGAAAATCTGCCAGCGTGTGTATTCCCAGTCATATTCATATGTACAACATGTGACACTTTTTATTGGATGCTAATGCAATATGTATATGTATAAATAATATGTACAGTTAACTGGCTCGTATTACCTACATGTCCTCATATTACCATGTTCCTGTGCCCAGCACACTTAGATTTTTTTTTTTTAGAAAATAAAAGGGAACAAGCCTTATTTGTGGGCATTTGGTACATTTAGTATAGAATGTCAAAATGATGACAAAATATAAGAATACAGCACAGTTGTACTGGTTTCATGCTAAAGAAAAGAAAAAGAGGGGGCATTTAAATGTGGAGGGTTGCTTAAAAGAGATAATAGCCACAAGAAAGTACAGACTCCAGACATAATAGTGATGATGCATCCATTGTAAATACTAGGTGTGCACATGTATGAATAACAGGCAATCTATCAACAATTAAACTTATGACTTTGCATCATCTTAGATACACATGGTGATCACAGTATTCTTGAACTTGTCTTGCAGAGCGAAGAAAAGTTACGGTCACTTCAAGAAAAACTAGAATTAGCTGAACAAAAATTACAACAGTCCCTTCGCAAAGCTGAAGCACTGCCAACAGTAGAAGCGGAGCTGGCCCAGCGGCTAGAAGCATTGTCTGTGGTAGGTGGAATTTATTATTTGATAGAGATCATTACTGACACGTGGTGCTTTTTGGGGGTTGCCAGCTTACCTTACCTTCAATGCCTCCAAGGGAAAAGAATGGCTACCCATACTGAAGGCTAAAGACCAGAAAAATTTAACAGTCCAGAGAGTCACCCAAGCAAGACAGAATTTTGAGAGGTCATTGGCTGGGAGTGGTAATCACACCTATATGAGAGATATATTTATCATAAATACCGGTGGACAAAATGGTAAGAAGTTTGTAAATAAGTACATATAAAGAACATAGTTATAAGGCCTGTCATGGTTGATGACTTGCTTCAAATGATCTGGGCCTTTTGTCCAAATATGGCATTGTGACACCTCCGTGGGGATGAGTAACAGGGGAAAAAATGAGCCATTCAAAAGAAAAATTGTGTCCAATTTAGAGAAGGAATAAATGAATAAAATGCTAGAAAACTGAAAATTAATGGTTGTTCATTCCTCAAAGAGTAAATAAGAAAATGCACCCCACCCCACCCCCTCCCCCTTGGTTTATGTGAACTGATCTATGTGTGAAGGACCCGCAGTCCATTTCTCAGTGTATATGTTGTTCCAGACAGCTTGGATGTCACGTGTACAGTGTGGCTGTTTTGGCATGAAGGTTAGTCACCTGATCTCCGGATGTCAGGCGTGCCTTCACTGACTTCCCTCCCTTGCTAACTACAAACCACACATGTTGTTACAACTCCTCCTTTCTCAGGTGACACAGAATTACTGCAAAGAAAGGGGATCTCATTAAAGGAGGGGGGGGGGGGAGGGGAAGTGTTTTGAATCACTGACAGGTGGTTCTGAAACCATAAAGGTTGGTCCAGGCCACACCTGATGACTATCAGGATCTTTTTCAGGAAAGTTTCATGTAGAAACACAATCTTTTTCATGATTTCACAAATGACTGCACAAACTGTACATTTGATGGACAGGCCAGACTGCACAGGAAGCTGCAGAATGGAACCAGGAAATGCTGTGATGTGTTCTACTCATTTGAGTCCAATAAATAATGCACAAGGAGGCATGTTGAGTCAGTCTTTTGTCTAAAAATTGGCATTCTTTGACCTTTTAGATCCATTGAGCTCTTAAGTGAAAAAATTGTACTTGAAAAATGATACAGAGCTCAGCCAACAACTAGCATTATCTATCAGGCTGTGCAGGAGTTTGTGAGTGGGTGGATAGTGGTATATTTGTCTGTCCACTGTTGAAACATTGCTTAGATGCCGAGTTGAGTCTTGGATTTTTGGCTGCTTATTTCTAATTTTGATAGCATCATCAAACATTGTGTACCTACATCGGAAGTGGAGTTTTTTCCCATGCTATAGCAGTTTCCCAAGTTCCCCTCTCGTGATACAGAGCTTCACTGCAATAAAGTTGGCCCGGTCTGAGGCAGGTTGCGGAGCAGGTGAAACTGTCCCATTTATTCTGGTTACACTGGCCATTTGTTAGGCTCTGCTTGGGACAAGTATGACATAACAGACAGGTTCCAATTTGTACCCAAACTGATGTTTCCCTGGTGAAATACAAGTTAAGCACCAAGATGGCTGGGCAGTGCAGGGCTGGCAGGATGGATCCAGCTGATAATGAATTGGCCATGTTATAAAGACAGCCCCCCAGGTAAACTTAATGGCCTCCAATATCTGTCCTTACAATTACAATTCTTTTTCAGCATCAATAAATGTTGCTCCATTTGTGAAATATCCCACCATGGTCACATTGGATGAAAATTGCAGTGAACCCAATAAATGGTGATGAAAATTTATGATGCAAACTGGAAGTGGTTCCAAATGTAGTTTATTTTGCTTAGATACACACAAGGAAATGGACATAGATTAGTTTTACTTGTACATTTATTATGTTGTGGCCAAATCCTGCAGCTGGTGTTTACATGGGGGAAAACTACATCAGCAAGGACTATGGACGAGAAAATGGTATAAAATGGGTCTAGGACAGACAAGAGGGAAAGGGTCAGAATCTCTGCAGGCATGTTACATTAAAGTTGATAGAATCCATACATTGTTTTTAGTGACAGTTGGTAAATTAAATGTACCTGACCTCATCCCCGACTGTTAAACAAGAGATGAATGGGGACTGTACATCAGATTCTTCATAAAAGCAGCTTTTATTCAGGAAACAGGATTGATATGGAACATCTTAAGTCTGTGCTTTTGAAGGAACTGACAAAATCATATAGGAACCCCTCCCTGTAGAGTACATGTTGAATTAGTGCTGGTCAAGGTGTCAGTACATGCGGTTCAGGTTGAGAGCTGTTTATTAACTCTTTCAGTGCCAGCTGTGACTTACATGTAAGTCCAACTACTTAAAACGGACTGCTCTGAATGAATTACAATAAGGATGTTATCAGCAGGCTCCTTGTAAAAAGACCTTGCATTCAAGTTAAAGCATGGCTGCAGTTACATAGAATATAATTGTCCAGGTCAACAGCTTTCCTCTGTGTGTTTTGTGTGCCCTAAACATGCACAGGAAAGCCGTTGACCAGTCCAAAATGTGGCACTGAAAGAGTTAAGCCCTGAGAGTGCCAGGAAAGCCTGCTCTGTAGGTACCTGGAAGTTGACCTTCAGCCTGGTCTTGCTGCGATTTATGGCTCTCTACACCACTTGAATAATTTACAGCTCCAGGTCTAAATGTCCACAGTTCACATTTTTTATTTTTGAAATTTTGGCTGAACCTTCTTTAAACTTCAGACTTGATGTCTCTCTGTTAAGTTTGTTTAATTGGTCATGCTTCAGCAGTACGATTTTACAAAATTTATTTGAATCCATGAGGATTCTTGTCATGAAAGTGAAGGAAAATCCACAGAATCTAGAGGATCCAGGAACATGCTTCCCAAAAAATATTTCTTGATACCATTTTGCACTTCAGTTGGAGTTTCAGATCCACATGTGTTTAGGAAGGGTATATGTATTCAAAGTGTAAGGAAATGCATGTACATCTTTTTATGCTATGTTTGAGAGTGAATTATCATTTTCTAGATCACATGACCTGAACATTGTTACAAGTCAATTGTGATGTGCCTGCATCAGTGACATTAGACAAAATTCAAATGTGCGCGAGCAATGTTTGAATATGCGTCACGCGTGACATGAATAACTGTGACCAATGTAAACAAACGTGGCACACCATGTTGGCGATGAAAGTAGGCCTAGGCTATGTTGTTGTTTTTTGCGATGAATACCTAATTAAATATAGAATTAACAAAATCTGACATGGCTAGAGAGGGAGTTACTATTTTTGTCTCACTCGGGATCACCGTTGGTGGGGAAAATCACTCGTCACCTGTGGTCACTCGTGATTTTCCCCACCAACTACGATCTCTCGTGAGGTAGAAAAATAGTAACTCACTCTGAGCCATGTAAGATTCTGTCTATCTTGTTGTTACTATGTTATCATGGAAATAATCTTACTGTGATTACAGGCAGAGGAAAGACACGGGTCAGCAGAGGAGCGACTTCAACAGCTAGAGAGTCAGAATGAGGAAAAGGCCACAGAGCTCCAGCGGGTAAGTCCAGCGAGTCAGAGCATTGGGGTCACCGTGAGTGTGTTAACTCCAACCAGTTAGATCATTGGGGTCGGAGTGAGTTGTTGTCATGTCCAGTCAGTCAGGTTATGGGGCCAGAGTGAGTTTGTGCTGAGTCCAACCAGTCAGATTATGAGGCCAGAGTGAGTGTGTCAAAACCAGCCAGGTAGATTATTGGGGTCAAAGTGAGTGTGTCAAAGTCAAACCTGTCAGATTTTGGGGTCAGAGTGAGTTTGTACTAAGTCCAACCAGTTAGATTATGGGGGTCAGATTGAGTGCGAGTGTGTTCAAGTCCAACCAGTCAGATTTTGGTGTCAGAATGAGTGTGTGTTAAGTCTCACCAGTCAGATTTTGTGGTCAGAGTGAGTGGGTGTCAAATCTAACCAGGTATATTATGGGGGTCAGAACAAGTGTGTGTCAAGTCCGGCCAGTCATATTTTGGGGGTCAGAGGGAGTGTGTATCAAAGTCAAACCAGTCACATCATGGAGTTGGTGATTGCAGACAGTGAAACTATTAACTTTTCTGTGGAATACAAAAAACTGCAGAGACTCAAATTATGGGTGTATCATCCTATGATGTCAGCAGGACTAAAGGCTAAGCTTTGCTGGTAAATGAAAGGGTCTTGAATACAAATGTTATGATAATCAGACAGGAAAGTAGACTATTGATCAATGTCTAATCTCAGTGAAACTTGTTAAGCACCTTTTGTCTTAACTTGCCTGCTGAACAGACCCAAGCTGTCCACTCCACCTTGAGAAAAGACAGCTTGGTCTGTGTAGTAGGCAGCAATCTAAACAGTAAAATGGTTGATGTGATGTTTTTTTACTGTTCCTTATCCCCACAAACCCACCTACGCCACCCTTGGGCAGCAAATAATAGACTTTTGCACATGTTACAATTACTAGGATGAGGTGGGGAAGGTCAGGTGGCTTTTGATCATCAAGGAATCTGATGCGGTCATAAGATAGAAAACACATTTAAAGACTCCTTGTGTGTAGGTTGAAAGGAATGAGCAGATCAGTGTTTTCCTATTCTGTAATATACACAGTAGCAGATGGGCCGACCACAGAGTACCTTTTATTCCAGTTTGCTTCCTGGATTCCTCTGAATGCACTCACATATATATGTCGATTGAAGAGCAAATAAATGCAGACGGACCTGTTTATAAGACCAAGAAATTGAGGCAGCTTGACCAGACAGGAATTGAGGCCAGGGGCTGTAAATATGACTGAAGACAGCTATGGGAATGCACAACATAAAACTGCTGGATCCAACAAGATTTTAACCCTTTCCAGCCAAACTGGATGAATGTTAAGTGTGTTGACCATAAATGAAAATGAGTTTGAATGAGAAGGGCAGGTGTTGCCCATCAGTATAGTGTGGCTTCAGGTCAACAACTTTCCTTGGTGTCTAGGACTCAGCTCATGCCAAGCAAGGAAAGCTGTTGACTAGTATTGCTTCAAGAGAGGGGAGTTCAATAAGGGAATCTGATTTGCAGTGGCAATGTAATGGATTACATAAAGGGCTCAAATAAGTTGACTATTTTCTAGTGTTTGATTAAAAGGTTTTATGTTCTCTTAATGAAACCTCTCATGAGTAGTATATTCTCAGGTTGAGCTAAAGCTTTAAGAGAAGTTACCATGTTAAGGTGTATAACAACATGAAAGTTTACCCAAAGGGCACTAAACAGACCAAAAGGGCACTAAACAGACCTGCAGCTGGCCAGGAGTGGAGATATAATTGCCTCTTTCAGTTGATTAGAAAGTGTGTGGACAACAGTGTCAGAAATTAATAAGTTTTGTAGGGCCCTGGTGATTTGACATGGAATTGTTGTCTTTAAGGACCACAGGAAAATATGAGTGTGATGTAAAGAGAGAAAAAAACAGTTACCATGGTTACAGAGATAGACATTAGGGGAAATAGTGGGGGAAGGAGAGATCTGGAGAGTACCCCAGTACAGGGGGCACTCCCAATGAGTAGAGGGAAATATAGAGAGCGTTACTTTAATATATCAGGATGTGAATACCTGTACATGATGTGAAAGCCTCAGACTTACAGATGAGTTTGGGAATGTGTAGATAGCTGTACTGTTATCTGCTAACTGTCAACTCTTCACTGCTGTCACATGTACATGTACATTGTATGTGTGTGTTTGTGTATATATATATGTGTGTGTGTGTGTGTGTGTATATATATATATGTATGTATATATATATATATATATATATATATATATATATATATATATATATATATATATATATATATATATATATATATATATATATATATATATATATATGTAGTGGGTTACCATGCCACATTGTCATTTTTGAAATTTCTGTTCAGAGTAGATTATTTGGAAGTTAAAGTCTACACACATGCCTTTGTCAGCTGATTTTTACCAAGCTGTAGTTGTACCACAGGGCTTGGCATGGAGGATTTTTGTTAGCTGTTTAATAACAATCTTCATCACAATTTGGGACAAGTAATGGGTTAAATTCCTGTGAAGTTCATAATTTCTACTTAGTAATTGAAAATTTAGATCTTTGACAACAGGACTTGTCAGAAGTGTCAAGAAGCCCTGCACCATGATATAAACTGGGTTTGTATTGTACTGTATGATAGTCGGCTGTGATAGGCTGACAATTACTCGAGACAAACACCAACCCACCCACAGGCAAACCAATGGCTCTCCTTTAGTTTTATGTATTGCCTACAAGTAAAAAGTCAGTGGGGTCAATGGTTTAAAAAAGAGGCTCTTGAATGAACAGGTACAGCAAACAGTGATGGTAAATTTTGTGACAAAGGCTGGGCTTTAAGATCTGGTGTGTTGGGTCCAGTTGGGATGTTGTGCACATGGCAGCCCATGATGGATTTTCATAGGATGAGGTTGTTGAAACAAGTATTAGTGAACTCCGTCATACCGACCCTGCATGTATGTATTAAAAGTGGTAAACATACCTAAACTCTGAGCATGGAAAGACAATTTATACAATTGATAATAAATAATCAACTTTTTGTAATGTTATCAGGCACGACAGCGAGAAAAAATGAATGAAGAGCACAATGCTAGACTGTCAGCCACTGTGGATAAACTGTTATCAGAGTCCAATGAGCGTCTACAGCTACACTTAAAGGAACGCATGCAGGCACTGGAAGAGAAGAATCAACTCACTCAGGAACTGGATAGAGTCCGAAAAATGCTTGATGAGGTCCAAACTGAGCGGGTATGTGCATGGCCTTGTGTGTCCAAGTTTGAGCGTTGTTTTCCTGAAATTCCTGTCTCTGTGCTTTACAGAAGTGTGGAAAATAAAAAATAAAAAGTGCTGCTACATGTACATGGAATTGCAAAACTATGCACACTGACAGTACTTTAGTAGCTGGCAGTTTTCTGATACATGTATAACGCCATTTATCAGTGCCCCCTATTGGCAAAATAGGGAGTGAGACTGCCACCTTGTAGCAGAAAAAATAGCACCTGCAAAAATGGCCTTAGCTTAGTTTTCTTTTCCTGTTGAGTGAAGAGTAGTTGTTCTTAATGTAAACTTTGAAATGACAACAAAATTTGAGTATATTTGTATTCCATATTGGCAATCTATTGCAAAGGTACAGGCTTTAAAAATTACAAACACAATTAGTATATGCAGTTGCTGTCACAAGTCGCACAATAAACAGGGGGCAAAAATGTGCATAGCAACAAATCGATGGCCCGAACTAATTGGCAGAGATCTGTGTATACATGTATCTCCCCCAAAATCTGTCCAGTGATATGACACTGCACAACCTGTCTTTCTAAAACAGATTGATGTCCTAATAAGATTGACTCTTCCATGTGTAAAATTCAGATAAAGCTGGAAACTGTCTGTTGTGTATTTTGGCAGTTAAATATTCCTGATAAATAAAGTAATTACTTCAAATTCTTCACATTTGTCAACATGCTGTATGTAAGTAAATAACATCAGTAAATAACAATTTCTGAAATACCATTAAAATGTACATAATAAAAAAAATGGTTAGATTTGGAACCATAGGTTAACATACATGTAATCATCAGCAATGTAATCTCTTCTAACTTTCAGTTATATGATTTGGATGTCATCATTTTGTGACAGCAAGTCTATATCTGCCGGTGACAAGCCCACATTCCTGTTTTATTTTCTTTGGCTGAAGCTTCACATGTAACATTTTTCAAGCTAAATGTGACTTCTTGTTGACAGGATCGACTACAAGATGAGTTAGAAAAGACAAAGAAAGAACTGTTGCAGCTGAAGCAGCATCTGGAGGCCAGGTAGGTCAAGGTCACCAGCAGAGAGGTCATCTATCATGTCCTCAGCTGTCACAGTCCTTGAAATCTGGAATGAAACGTTCCCATTTGTAAATGAATTTGACATTTGTGATACACAAAAATTGTTCAGTTTTATTTTTTCAGTTTAGGGATTTTGTGTTTCTGGAGATAAAATTTTTTGTACATATACACTGAAGATAGATCCTCGCACTGAGATTTCTGTAGGAGGTATTTTTGCTAATGTGTTGTGAGAAAACTACTGAAAAGCTCATTCTCAGTATATTTGCAAACTGACTTTATGAATCCATGCTAATGTGTGGGAACATTTAATATCATCATGATATATAATTGTATACATGGGAAGGATACAGTGTCTTTTTAAGGTAACAATTTTGGTCTGGCACAAGACTAGTTGTATAGTTTGGTGTGAGGGCCTTGCCTGCATGTCAGACAACCTGTGGTATCTTTGGACCCATTGACCTGGTTTAGCTGCCAGAGTAGTTTAACAATCTTTTTTTTTTTTTCTCTTTCCTTTTTTTCAGGCAAACCAGTGGTGGTCAAACATCCCACTACCCACTTACTCCAAATGTGGTCATCCAGAACCCCACCGGCAAGGCTGAGTCAGAGACGGACACTGTTCGGCGTCCGCAGCCTGGGAGGGCACAGGCCCTGGTTGACGACCCCACCAAGGTGAGCTCTGTCCATCCATGTCATATATACCATGCTTTTCTTGGCAGATATTTTTTGTTCCTGGGGCTTTTAGATGAGCCACTGCCATAACTCTGCTGAACTAGGCCAGCTCATTTCTTTGGTTGAATCTTTGGCATTCTGTGACAAAGCTGCAGTGAAAATGCTGAGGGGTTGTGCTGCTATTTTGTAAATCTGTGGAGGTGATTTGCGAGTTTTGAAGTTTTGTTTAACTGTGGATTGGACACCCCATTTTCTCTAATTTAATTTTAGCCAAGTTTGATTTTATGCAATGGTCATTGGGTATACATGAATTTTGAGCTCAGCTGACTTCTCTGTTGGCTGA
This sequence comes from Hermodice carunculata, assembly GCA_964020975.1. NCBI lineage: Eukaryota > Metazoa > Annelida > Polychaeta > Eunicida > Amphinomidae > Hermodice > Hermodice carunculata. The sequence continues at coordinate 140,025 of CAXHWN010001880.1, read as the reverse complement.
ACTTATAGGATTGGTTGTCATCCATCTGTTTACAATTACATTTTCTACTTTTTGCAAACTAGCAGCTGGATCCACTGAAAATTTGATGTGGATAGCTTGGGTCAGTTTGATAATACCTTAAGTCACAAGGCAATTTACTGAATTTAGTTTTCGGGTGATAATTCGAACCTTTGAATATTAATACTTTTTTTTAAAGAGATGATAACCCTGTGTTAGGGTAGGTTTGGAGAGCACTTGGGTGACCTTGACCAAATTATCAGATCAAGGCAACAGAACTGAATTTTCATTCTAGATTATAATTCAAAAATTGGGTTAAGACTGTACATGGATTATCTCCACCTAGTTCCCAGGATCACAAGGCCATTGTGGGGATTTTAATGTTCACAAGATAAATGTAGAACTCTTTGAGTGGACTTTGATCTGTAACATGATGATGGTCCCTTATAAAGGCTAGGATGGATTGAATTTGGATGACCCAGACCTAATTCTCAAGCTCACAGGGTAACTTGAAAGAATAAAATGAGAAGTATGTTATTTAAAGCTTTGATAAAGTGCATGATGATGTTTTATTGATTGTGCACACGAGAAACTTTGACCTTGTTCTCTAGGTCCCAGAGGATAACTCAAGAACTAGTTGAGCAGGACTTCTTGATATTGCACAGTATGATGGAAGCTAAAGTGGGATTGCATGCATTACACCGTGACCTACATGTAATTCCCAAGGTCACAGGGCACCTTTGATTGATTAATTTTTACCCTTCAGCTTTATGGGCCCAAAGGGTATTGTCGTTGTATACCGCTATAAGATCTATTTTGTGTGTAAGCATGGTTGACCTTGACCTACTTTTCAAGGTCACATGCAAAGCGATGTTACTACTCCTAACTATTGAAAGCCTGCATCTATCAACCAGAATTTTACACAAAAGAAGCATCATGGAGTGTTTTAAAAGCCTCTTTAAAGTCAAGGTCATACCTTTATATTTGACCTACTTTTTTAAGGTAAAACATCAAGTACATGTAACTAAGAGGGTTTTTGAGATTTGGCATCCAAATTGCACAAATTTGTGCACCCTTAAAAAACTAACTTTCATACATATTTGATGACCTATTTTTAAGGTCACAGGGCATTATATTAATTTATTATCTCACATGTGCAAGGTGATTTTACCAGTCTCACTTTTGAAAGCCTACATCTATCATTCAGAATTTTACACAAAAGAATTGTGGAGTGATTCAAAAGCCTATTTAAAGCCAAGGTCATACCTCTACATTTGACCTACATGTCCTTTTAAGGTCAAGAGTCGAGTGCACAATGGCAGTACTGCTGTAACTGAGAAGGTTTTTGAGATCTGACTTCCAAATTGTGCATGGATATGCACCATTTTAAAACCTAACTTTCAAACATGTTTGACCTTGACCCTCCTTTCACGGTCACAGGACATTATCTTGCAGAATTTTATTGCATCTATTGATATTTTTAAAAAAATCCAGAAAAGGCATCTCCAACCCTCACATGCTTGTACAGCACTTAAAGGGCTGCACTTAGTTCAAACATGAGTAACCTTGGCATAGTTTTCAAGGTCACAAGGTATTTGTTACATAACACTCACTTGTACCTTATGGCACCAAACCAAAATAGAGGCTACATAGAATCAGTGTATGATTTTTTGTGTGATTACTTGAATGAAGCCTGAGCCCTCGTTAGATTCTGTGTAATGTGTATTGAAAGGGGATGACCTATTTTTGACTCAGCAGATCTTATTTTCCTTGTATATTTTGGGTGTGGTTGATCCCATGGTTACTCTCAAACAGGACTAAAAAAAATACCTCTGGGATTTCCTTGGTGTTTTTAAATTTGATTTGGGATGACTTTGAAAGGTCACACTGGTTGATCATAAGCTCCTGGTTACTAAATGTATTGAGCACAAATAGCAAAGGACTTATGTACTTTCTTTTGGTGTTCTTAAATTTTGCCATGAGTGTCCTTCAAAGGTCAAACTCATGTCACAGAACATTATTAGACCATGTTGGCCGAAGGGTATTAAGTGTTTTGCACAGTATCTTGTTTTATTTTGAGAACACATGACCTGTTAGGTTCACGTTGACCTTTAAGGTCAAATCAGGTCATCATTGTGTAAGTCTTGTATGTACAGACCTTCTTAAAATGCACTGAAATATGTAATATTCAACGATAAGACTAGGTCAGATGACATTTCACACTTCGGTTATTTCCAGGGTATACATTGATCAGCTGAGCTCAGGACTGTTGCAGTCCTTTTGCTTATACCCTCTACTTTAAAGCAAATGCACAAATTTATTGTCACAAAATTTATGTGCAAATGTTCAGTTTCTTTTTTATCACTCAGATCATTTTGTGTGTAAAGTACTTCAAGTGAGGATAGTGCAGACAACATCACAATGTAACCCTGTCATTTGCTTCTAATATTTGGATAAATGACAAAGGATTTTTGTATCTGTCAATGAATGGCAGCATTAATGCATCTAGCTGACTAAATACCAGTAACTTTTGAGCAACAGTAATGTATCATGTACCTTGAGTCAAGGTTGTAGTTTTCTTGCATATTCCAAATTCAGGATACAAGTTATAATCCTGGACATGGCAGCCCTGGTAAACTTCATCAAGTCACTTTTAATGAAATTTAACTTTCTTTTTTTTTTTCGAGAGAGAGAGAGAAAACATCCTGAAAGTTTGAAATGCAAGTTGTTCTGAACATTATAATCTTGTTTTGAGAAAGAAAACATCCTGAAAGTTTTTTCAACCTTCAGATTTAATTCATTTGTGAAACACAATTTACTGGTATCATCTCAACGACATAGATTTGGCTGCTTGCTGAACATAGGACCACCATGGTCCTCTTGTCTCTAGATTTCATTTTCCTGTCGAATAGAGAGAGGAAAGTAGAATGTGGAGAAAGGTGATTTGGTGAAGTTCGAGGATACAAAAAAATGTTCATAGTTTTGTATGCTATCAAAACAAGGAGCAAGAACTTAAATATAAAAGTTTGACTCAAATCATCAGCACAAAAGACATGGATTCAAATCACAATGTGTACTTTTAGTACGTGTACATAATGTGTAATAATTGTGCATGCTTCTCAAGGTGAAGTCATTGCTGAAACTAAGCTGCCCAAATTCAAATCTAACATGAAACCATGTGAAATGTAAAAAATGGCTGCATTTATTAATCCTTACTAAAACTTTCAAAAGAAAAACTTGTTTCAGTTAGAAAATAAAAGTGTAAAACATGATATTTGAAGTAAATTCTGATAAGGTGGGAAAATGAATGCACCATATTATTGTTGTATACAGCTCTTGGTGTTTAAGTGTATGGTGGTGTGCTTTAAGTGGTTGTGGAAAAAATGATGGGGCAGCTTTCAGTGTTATTAACAAAGAGGAGACAGCTGGGAAGATGAGATGGCATTTCTCTTGGTTAGCTGTAGATGGCTTAACCACTAAGTGTGTGGATGTAGGTTGTCCCAGTCTGTTGATGGGGTTTGTGTTTCTCTTGAACAGCCCCCACTTGGACCCCACGAGGGAGATCCAGGGGTCCTTCTCAACAACTCCGAAATTCCTGTGAGTGGGCTTTTGTCTTTTGGGTGACTCCAGGCCTGAGGTACCTGCCTTGGGGCTTGTGGTGCGCAGCTCTCTCACTAGGTGGCAGCTCTGAACTGCTCGCTTTGCCTGGCTAGTGTAACTTTAAAGCCTGTACATAAATATACCCACAGTGAATTGCATGACAACTTAATGTGTACATAGACCATAATACTTAACTACATCATATAGATTGAAAACAGTGACTGGGACTTTCAGCAATTCCATCAAAGACAGTAACTTCATTAGAATGTTGAAAAAGAAGAAAAAGAAAAAAAACTTGGTGCTGAAGAAAAAAGTTTCCAGGTGATACATGTAAATTTTCCCTTGAGTTGATAAAGAAAAAGCATAAGATTAATTGAAAAGTTTTTGGCAAATTTTTATTTTAATATCTTGAACTCACATCAGATACTTAGTGAATATAATTGAAGGTATATACTTTGGTTGAGAGCTTTATCTTACATATAGTGGAATGACATCTTGATTTGATATGGAAGTTACAGACTTTGCCGGAATCCATGTCATGTAAATGGCCTTGGTCGCGGAAACCCCAGTCGTTAAATATCCCAAGCTGGCTGTGACCCAGCCTTCCGATTGGTCCACTCTGGTATGCCTAACTTTGAACTCTGACCTAGAGTAGTAAATATTGCTCCTCCTTGAGTAGCCAGTCACTTTGTTCTGTATGATGCCAGTGTCTCTTTCCAGTTGTAGAAGTTACAGTCGTTTTTCATGTCATGAGGCTTGATCCATTTTAAAGAAAGTTATAATGTTTTTTGCAGATGATATGTACTGCTTTTATATTTTCTTTGATCATTTCAGTTCCTCTAACAAGTTCTTGTGTGTGATGGTAGAAATAACCAGTAGCCAAAAGAGGATGTCTTCCAAATTCTCTTATTCCAACTTAATATATGTACTTGCACATGCAGGTTTGGTGTGATTTCTGTTATAGTGCAACACTGCAGACCAAACCACCACCAAGTTCCATCAAGATGTGTCTTTCTAACATAACGTTCAGCAATGATACTGCAGGACTTTTTTTTTCTAATAAAAATATTCATTTTACCTGATCTGTGTATAAACAGTATTAGATTTATGATAAAGTTTGTCCAAAATTTCATTTACCTAAAGCAATCTGAAAAAAAATATTGATAAGTTGCATGAACAGATGAATGGTACATTGTTATATATATGTACATGTATATGCATATGTATATGTACATGTATATGCATATGTATATGTACTTTATATGCATATGTATATACATATCCATATGCATATGCATATGCATATGTATATGTATACATGTGTGTGTATATGCCAGGTGGGCATAACACTTTCAAGATACTGGTTTACATGGTCAGTGCCGAGACAGCATAATGCAACACAGTTAGGCAGACCATGAAGGGATATTTAATTTATTCCTTTGTTACAGGTCAACACATTAAATGAACAGGAATGGGAGAAACTACAACAAGCTCATGTCCTGGCCAATGTTCAGCATGCCTTTGATGCCAGTGACACGGAGGGAACAGATGATAATGAGTCCATCTTTGGTGCTGTTGATATGCTGTCTCCCACAGGCCACACTGATGCACAGACCCTGGCACTGATGCTACAGGAGCAGCTTGATGCTATCAATAATGAGATTAGGTTTGTACATGCAGCACCATGTTCGGGTGACTTTGGAGATTACTTGTCACGTTTTTACCTCAGCTGACTTGTCATTCAGCTGAGCCTGCCCTATGCTGCATCATCGGCTGTGCATCAAAATCCACATTTTCAACTTCCTGAAAAAGGCATCAGATTATCTTCAAACTTGAGGCTGTATCTTCACCAGTTTATGGAATAGTTCTCACATCAGTGGCTTTCTTTATGTCCCGTTGTTTCCTGACGGAGGAATATGTGGAGCTTGGTTTGTTCAGTCGGGACCAAACCTTTGAAAATTGAGACTTATTTGTGAATTTTCAGTTCATACTGCTTTGTTAAAGTCAAAATTTTGGCATTGGTTTCGTATTGTCATTTTCCAATTTAATGTTCACAAACATAACAGTTGCAGCTGGTATTGTGGTTGGTCTTTGCCAGAAGGTAGCGCTGTAGTATAAGGAATGTCAGCAAATACTTAACTTAAATTTTTGCTGTAGGTTGATTCAAGAAGAAAAGGAGACCACAGAACAAAGGGCTGAGGAACTGGAAAGTCGAGTGGGCAGTGGTAGTTTGGACCTTGCCACCAGGGCAGGGTGGCGGGGTGCCAGTGCTGGGGGCTCGTTTGAGCGAACCTCACCACCTATGAGTGGACGCTCAACGCCTACACCCAGAACGTACCAGGGGCAACGTGATTACCTTCAGAAATACCACACAGTAAGTGAAGTACGTGAGGACATTAAGATAATTTATACAGCCCTCTCTGTGCACAGCGTTTAGCTACACTGACTATACTCTAAAGGCCTTGCAGTTGTCCACAACATTTTGCAAACCCTGATTTAAAAAAAAAAAAGAAAAGAAAAGAAAGAAAGAAAGAAAACATAGAATACTAGTATGGTTTTGTTTATCTGTGACATGAAGTCTGTTTTGTTAAATTCAGTTTTGGTTATCATTTTGTACATGTGTCTAATTTAATCCTCCAGCAGGCAGTACAGCTTTAAGACCTTTACGGTATAGCTTTAAGAGCCATTAGCTCATGACCCCTTCACAATGCTGCACAAATACTGGTCATGTAACAAGTCTAGCCTTCAAGAAGTAATGGAGAGACAATGGCTTGACAGGCCATCAATCCATGATAGATTGACCCCCTAGTTGAGAATCCATGGTCAATCTTGTTGCCTCTGACTTACTGACCTTGAAGTTGTCATTAATTTTGTTCAAATGCTGCATATCTGTCTTGCTAAAGTCCAGTTTGCCTGCCTGGTCAGACTTGTTGCATGCCCATTGCCCAAGGCTTGCTGTATTTACACTGTGCGTAATAACCAAGACTCAGATACAGCAGCTGTGAATTATCACTGGTGACCCTTTCTCCCTCTGGTAGGACAGCTTTCCTTAGGATATATTGGGCACTAAGCACCCAACGGACACTGAGGAGAGCTGTTGACTTAGGCCGTGGTACCCTTTTTTGTCAAATAAAAAATTCTCATTTTAACTATTTTATATACCAACAAACAAGAACGTTGGGCAAAAACATGGATATGTTTTGGCTTCTATGAGGTTGAAAGGGTTAACCAGAGGGGCTTGTCTGCCACCACAGAACTGCTTCTTTTAATGCTAGTACTAGAATATCAATTTAATCTTACTATGATTGCCTCTGTGGGTGAGTGATCCTGCCAGGTCTGCTGTGATTAATAAATTAATAGAATAAAACCATGGATTGCCTGGAAGGTTGATTGGCATAACCAGGGTTTTGTTGTTTGTTTCTTGTTTCTTTTTTTTTTTTTTTTTTTTTTTTTTTTTTTTTTTTTTTTTAATACTATCTTATAATGAAACCTTTCCATTTGCCTGGTGTGGGCTGTGGGTGGGGTTGGGTGTGAGGGTGGGGGACTGACACCAGGTACTTGGACTATTACTAGAATACTGATACCTTGCTCCTTGTGTTTTTATACAAACTTGTTGAGCCTAATGTCTATCTTGTGGCCATTGCAGCTACCAGTAATTCTTGGTACCCTGTCCTTGTAATATGCTGTGTTGTTTTGTTTAAAAACACATCACTGAAAAGCAAAGAAAGTAAAGAGACAGTATGATGCTCTTTCTTGGACAATGTTCTGCTGTTGAATTTGCATATGGCAGATTGCCATTGTGACACTGCAGTTGTGATGTCATAGTGAAGATAATTTTACACTGAAACTCATCTTGAGAGAACACCAATAGAATGGGACAATATTTTGCAATTGTTAAAAAAAAAAAAAAAAAAAAAAAAAATGAAAAAATTGTGGGCCCACATAATAGCTGATCTTCCATTAACATAATTTTTCCAACAGTGAAAGGATAGCATAATTCAACAGGTGCCTTGTAATGTTTTGGCTGCGTTCATATGCATGATGGCACCATTAAAACCATTACTTTTCATGAAAAGCTGATTTTTTTGGCTGCTAAAGTTTGCTCTGTGAGACATCATGATGTCAAGGTCATGGCATTGCAGCTGAAGTATATGATACCCTGGCATTATTTTGACATCAAAATTATGATATCAGAACATGAATCCATGCATTGAAGTGACAGCTGTCACTTGTAACTGTTGTTTTTGAAATGTGTCAGTGATGGTGTTCTGGAAAGGGACTGTGCACACAAAGGGTGAAGACAATTGAGAGGGACCCATGTAGAGGAATTACTGGGGCTGTATGGCCTACAAGCAGACAGATGACCCCCACCTTTGTGATGTGACTTACTGTGTGAACCAAGCGTGGAGTGAGTGGTGTGCTACTGTAGCACATGGCTCTGTCACCATCATGTTCCCAAGCCTTCACAGAAAATACCTCCCAGTGCCTCACTCACACAACTTATAATGTGCCTGGCAAAAACATTTGGCACAAGCATAAAAAAAATTTGTCGGGGGTTTTTAATTTTTTTTTTCTTTTTTTGCCAGATAAATAATTGGGAAAGAAAATACATTTGTAACATGTTTGAATATAATTTCACTGAAAACCTGAAAAGAAATTACTGGTAGTCAAAACTGGTACTCTTTTTACAGCAAGTAAAATATCATGTCTCGATATGTTTTCTTTTCTTCAGTACAATGGCAACGAAAGGTCCAAAACAGTGCAGCATTAGTAACTTAATATGTTGATGAAATGGGTGTGAAACTGATAAATTTTCAATGAGAATCCATTAAACCAGCTTTGCTGGCTTTTTTTTTTTTTTTTTTTTTTTTTTTTTTTTCTTTTTTGTTTGTCATTTTGCTTTTTGGTTGTATTTGAGATTTAATCTTTCACTGTGAGTTTTGTATGGGAAAATATATTGAAAGTGTTAGCATATATATATATCACATTCAAGAGTACAGTGGTCAAATTCAATATAAATGTATTGAATGTATGCTGAGTTTACTATTTTGAAATTTCAATAATGAATTTTACAATGCTGGCAATGTGCTGGTGAACACTGTGGAAGCAGCATGTGTGCAGTGGAGGTACAGCATTAGCTGTTTGACGGACAACAGACCATGGTGAAGCAGTACAAGTCAGTCCACGCTTAGTTCTGTTGGCTTCCTGGTGGGGGCGCTGTGTTACGTCACTCTTGTCTCTGTTCATTCTAGGCCCCTGCAAGCATGACCTCCCAGCATATACATACCTACTCTTCCTCAAGCCCCCATTTGGCCATGACTAGTTCTGAGTCTGCTACCACCCAGCAGGTAGGATACTTTGTACATATAGCATTGCCACGCTGCTGCTGCCATGCACGGGAACAGCCGCTGCCACACACCCACTTCTCCCCTTGCAAACTAGTTACCTTTGGTTTCCCTGGACTCTATTCTTTTGCAGCAAAATGCTTATGGGAAAAAAACAAAGTAAAACAAAGCAAAAACTCAAATTCGTATGGAGAGTCGATGAAAATTATCTGTTTCTGTGAAAAGTAAATTTGATCAGATATGTCTTCGCAGTACAAGGCCTACTGTTCTTCTTTGAGATGCAATATCCTTTTTCTTAAGTCCTGAGAATATGGACCAACAAGATCAAATCTTATTCCTTGTTATTTTGCATACCATTGACTCACAATAAAGTTTGTTATTTCGCAGATTGAAATGAATATACATGTACATTGGTTGCCAGTGAACAGCTGCCGTGTTTATGGGGGTACTCAGCAAAATAAATTTTAAAAAACAACAACAATATATATGTTATATTTAAAATTAGGGAAATTACCTTGCACCTAGTGTGTACTTATAAAGGTGTTCAATTGATTGGCACAAAATGCTTCCTGCAGCAGTATCCATATTGTCCTGTAGAGGGAGACACTTGGTGATCATATCTCAACTGTCCATACCATCAATTCTCTAAGAACATCCAGGCCTTTTTGACAGGAAAAATAAAAAATGAAATGACAGTAAGCACCATCAGGTTATAGCTGAAGATAGTAGATGGACAAGGGTTGCCACTTGCCTGTGCAGTGTCCATACAAAGATAGTCTGTACTTGATGTAGCTGCCATTTATGCAAAGTTAAACATTTTTTTTTTAAATGCCATGTTGATTCTGTAGTGGTCATGTAGGTGCATGTGATCCATGATATTGGGTCAGAACTATGTGATGAGGAAGAACAGTTTTTTGACTGCCATGAGCATAATCATATGCCTGTGCATTGTATAAAGCTTGCCTTGGGGTGTTGTTTCATTTCAGTTGTAAAAATTGAATTTGGAATTGTCAAAGCAAGGAATAGATTCCTCTGTTTTTGTTGCATTTTTATGCCCCCCTCCAAAGGGGGAGGGGGCATATAGCAATTATTTTGTGTGTGTCAGTGCATCCTGACAGTTTTTACACAATGACTGGAAAAGTTTTTGGCATAGGGCTTTCATATTGCAGATGCTTTGACCCAATTCCCAAGGTCACAGAGCCATTTTAGTGCATTTGGTTTTCACGCGATAAGTTGAAAAGTTTTTGACATAGGCTGTTAATATTGCACATGCTCATAGTCCTGCATAAGGTTTAGGACGAATTTGAAAACTGATGACCTTGACCCAGTTCCCAAGGCCACACAGCCACTTTAGTGAATTGGGTTTTCACATAAGTTGAAAGTTTTTGACATTGGCCTTTCATATTGCGCATGCTTATAATCCTGCATTAAGTCTCAGACAAGTTTGAAGGTGGGTGACCATGACCCAAATCCAAGGTCACAGAGTGATTTAGCGAATTTGGTTTTCTCTCAAATATGCAATATGCATATTAATGTTCCGCCACAAAGCACAGGTTTGACGCCTGCCGATCACGGGGACATGCGGGTCACATCACTGTCATAGACAGGCCATATGCTCATTTCTCACAAAATTAGCATTTTTTCAGAAATTGTAAGTTCACGAATGCCAAATTGATATTCTTCTAGTACTCCTGAGCCATATATGAGAAAAATTTCCATATGCCTTTATTAAGTAGTCACTATTTCCAAAATATTAGTAATATGCGGCTTATCCCCACAGGTACCGACCCGTATCTTGCCATATCTCACCAAGTGCTGGGGCAGGAACTTGATATGCATATCTCCTAAATGTAGGTGATTATAGTCCTACATAAGGTCTCAGAAGAGTTTGAAGATGGGTGACCTTGCCACTATATTGGCTATGAGGTTTCATATACACAAGAATGACTGCTGTCAGTACTGACAACTGTAGCATAAGAGAGTGGGGCATAGATCTAGCAATCTCCGATTGCATTCTAACTTTCTCTCTTAACTGCTGTTTCCCAAATGTTAGGTGTTAAATGTCCTTATTTGTTCCACCTAACAACGATAACAAGAAAGACAGGAGGATTTTAAACTCTGGTTTAATTCCCAGATGAGATAGTGAGGACACATTCAGACAGCTGGGATCTACGTGTAAATTTACATTATTCATTCACCTATGAACCTAGATCAGCATCAAGGTGAAAAGAGAAGCTCTTCAAATCAGCTGAGGATTAAAAGTATGTGCATTACAGCAACATTTGTTTTCATACATTTCCTTGCAATTTTGAACAAAAAGACCCAGTAGGGTGTTGTCTGGGTGGCTTGCCTGGACCTGACCTTTGTTCGAGCCATCCTGCAAAATTCTGAATTTGGATCAAATTTGAACTGCATGGTTTCAGCTGTGATGATACATTTTATTTGTACTTATTTAATCAGATTGGACAGAAATAAATGACCACCTATCTAGTAATATGTGACAAAGATCTCAATTTAACTTGGTAATGTCAACTAAACATGTATGTCACACCATTAATCAATCGAGTTAAACCTGATATGGCTGTGCTAAGGATTCAAGTATCACGAAACAAATTTTGGGAAAGTGCATATAAAGGCATCAGGAAATTGACTCTTTCTGTGTAGAAGAAGCCCATGAAAGTAGATTAGTGTGGGAAGCTTAGCAGCTCTGTTTTAAAGGTTATTAATAATGAATAGTAATTTAGGATCACCAGTCCACAAGCACAAAATATCAAGTGGTAACCATGACTGTGTCCGAACTTGAAGTGGTGAAAGTTTGCTGTGGTTCACCAATCAAAAAACAAAAGCATGATGTTCTTGTAAATTGAACAAAAACACTGTGTATTTTATGTTTTGGTTTTTTTTTCTGGCCTGTGGGACTGTCATGTCAATCATATAAGCTAATGAGGCATGATGTAATGACCAGACTGTGACTGATGACTGCATTTTAATTACACACAAGATGTGTCACATTAGGCCCCTAACAGGCAAAATGATTCTCCTTGTAAGCTCAATTGGCATATGTAAACACAAAGGATAGAACAAAGATGTTACCTGCACCTAGTTTACTAGAGGGGTTCATATAGGGGCGACCCTGTTCCCACATTTTTTAATAAAATATCTGTAAACCAATCTACACCTAATTGGCCTGTGAAGCACTCGGGATAAGACTTATAAAAAAATTTAGCGTGCTGAAACCATTATGAAACAAAAAAAACAAAACCAAAAGCAAAAAATTATAAACATTTCCAAATTCTGTGTTTGAATATCATCTGATTTTGGTTATTTCTTCCTTTAATTGACCAGTTTTCCTGTTAGTCATTTAGTGTAGCCATATTTGGATCTTGTTCAGTCTATTTGGTTTCTTATAATACTACCTCTTTGGTTGTAGATTGTGTCCGGCTCACCAGGGGGTGCTATGGTATATTGTTCATGGTGCTCTAGCGTGGTTTGTTTATTTGGGCCTGTGTCAGTATGTAGCATTGCTGCTTGCCTGGCTAGATCACTGTTCCCTGTTTCTTGTACCACCCAGTATACACAAGTGTCACCGGTGGAGGGGGTTGGGGGTGGGTTACTGATATGAGCCAAAAGCAGTTGATATAAACAAACCAAGTTGTAGCAGCTTTATGCTGTAGTTTGAACACCCTGTGTGGAGAAATGTCTACACAAGCATGGAAGTATCACAGTTGTGCTACATGTAATACACAATTTGTACCTGTTTCCTTGACCTTTGTAGTCTCAAATTTACAAGAATGTGAAAACCTTATTTACACAGATATATCATGAGGCGGCAGAGCACAGGAAGCTCAGGCACATGGTAAACACTTTTCTGTCCATATGTGTGTAACTGTCACACATACATTCCAGGATAGATCTTTTTTCCCCCTCTTCGACTTAGTATCATGAAACTTTACACATGTATTATGACCCATTGGTGTATCATTTGATAAAAGTACGTCACTGTACCAAGCCTCGGGTTACATTGAATGCCGGTGGAGGGGGTGTACGGCCAGCAATCTTTCATCGTTCTTTACACATTCGTGTCTGGGCTTTAACTTTTTGGCCTTTTGAACAATTTTGTATTTTTGTATTGTTTTGGTCTTTTGAACAAGTTTTATGGACTTAATACAAGCATGTATTGGACCTAAGGGTGCTTTATATAATGAAACTACATGAGTTATCTGATCCTGCCTGCTGCAGGCAAAGTTGGATGTTCCTCTATCATTCTGCTATGTTTTAGAATTCATTATCACTTTTAAACTCTGATTTTTAGTCAAGGATCAGCTTGAAGGTTAATACACCATATTTAAAAAAGAATAGACAAATTACATTTTAATTGATTGATGCATGTGTGAAAGACTTTGTGCGTGCAAGTGTCTGTCCGCATTTGCTGCAAAAGTATATATTCATACATACTAACATGACTAGAACCACATATGTTAAATGTACAGTTACTGTGGTACTAAACTTGACTGTTGTGACCACTGTACCAGTTACATGTCCTGCCTGACCTTCCTCAGCCAACTTAACTACCTCATCAGTTGCTTGGCTCCTCAAACCTATTGATGTTCTGTCATATTTAGAATACTTCACATCAGCAAAAGATAATACATGTACAATCCTAAGTATAACTGTCTTAAGATTCTTAGAGATATTGTTGTTGGGAATTCTGATGTGGGCCTGATCATTTTTTTTTTTTAAATTTTAAAAGCATATACTGAAAAATAGCATATACCTTGATAGTTGTCTGATTAAATATGGTGTTATTGTTTTCATTGTGATGTCGTGACTGTACATATAGACATTTCATAACCGGCTTGTGATCACAGCATATTTAATGTGTCTTGAAGCCACTGTTTATTTCTATTATAAAGTTTGTGAAAATATATTAATGTAAATTCCTTTTTGAGATGAAAGATCAAACATATACATAATGTTAAAACGCTTTAACTGTGCACCCATGCATGTTGTACTGTGGGTCTCTTGCAGCCTCAGCAAGTGACGCGGGATGATATTGGCATCAAAGAAGAGACCAGGCAAATCAAATGTGAATCTAGTCCTCCAACACCTCGCTCACTACGCTTGGAGCGGGTAGCAGCTGCTCTAGCACAGAGCAGTGAAGAACTTCAGCAGAGGTCAGTGGCGCCACCTAGCTTCATCAGGTATTGCAGCTTTGCTTATCTAACACTTCTTTTCTTGTCTATCATGCGTTTTGGTCAGCAAGTCTCACAGACATAGAATTTTATGTTTGCAGGTTTGGAATCGAGCTGCTAGCATTTTAATGTTATCATGACACCTGAAGTGAATCAAATTTCTAAGTTTTCACATGTGAAGATTCAAAGTTTACATTGGCATCTTAAATTGTTGCCATTAATTGTAAAGATACATGTATTTTAATACATTTGATAATTTATTTTGAAATAATGCCTTTGATTTGCATAGTTTGATTACACTTTAAGCAGATCTAATTGTAAAAAACAACATAACTGTGTCATTTGTTTACACCTGATCATAGGTCGGAGAATTCCAGCGAAAGGTTTGTTTGCCAGAGTGCATCTTTTTGTTATCCAAGATAATATTTGTATGTTGATCATACTGAGGTTGTTATGACTGAAGTAATGACCAGGAAAGCATTATTTCAGAGCTACACAGGTTATTCAAATGAAGCAAAATGTTTGTAGAATTCACAGTCAACTATTTTCTTTAGCAAAGATTGAATCAAGAGCTGTCTCTGCTATAACATGGGTTGTGTATGCACAGTCCCTGTGCATGGCACAGAAAGCTCTTCATCTTGGACATGATATTCTCAGAGGTTTCATCAACTTTTTGCATTGGGGTTGGGAGGGTGGGTTAACAATGAAATATCAAATTTAAACAGACAAGATTTGGCTTCCAGTTGGTTTGCACTGACTGGGTGATTTACATATGTAATGAATATTTTTTTATCAACACCAGAGTTAACTTTGCATCACAGATACATGTAGCTGCAGATTTTTTTCCTTTTTTTTTTTTTTTCTTATCTTTTTTTTTGGGGGGGGGGGGGTGAGGCAAGGCCGTAAAAATTACCCTGTTTAGTGGGGGGTTGGGGGAGGTAAAATTACCCTGTGTAGCTTTGATTGTTCCACAATATATGAGTGAGACTTGCTGTTTGCTAACTGACTTGATTGATTGATGTACTAATGATGGGGGTGGAGCTTATCCTCTTCAATGTTGGGCTGAACTGTGACAGGCTGCAGTGATTGACAGGTAGTAAAGATATGCAGAGAAACTTGCCTGTTGCTGAAATGACAGATGTACTAACCTGGCCGTACCTTACTCTCTCCAAGCAGATGCTGTGCCTGCTGATAGAATGCATTTTTACTAATTTGCATTTTCTTTAATCTGTTAAGTCTTGACCTACTGCAACCAAAAGTGACTGGTATATACTAATATTACTACAGTGGTCCCCCTCTTATAAGGCCACTCTCACCAGAGGCCCCTCCCCTTGAAAGGCCATCATTGACCATCATTTTTGTGCAGAAAGTATGGTACTTCCATCATACTCTCCCCCTATGGAGAGGCCACCCCTCTTATAAGGCCACTTTTTGGCTGCATTTGGGGTGGCCTTATAAGAGGGAGACCACTGTACTGTTATTTCCACTCAGGGCCTGAGCTGGCATGTATCAATACAGATAAACCCTGTTTTGTCCAGTAAGGGCTTGATGGCATGTATATGCATGGGTTGAGCCTGTTTTGTCCAGTGAGGACCTGAGCGTGTTAATCATCAACTCAGAGCTTGTCACTGAGCTTTTATGCTTTAACTGTAAGATAGGTGTAGGATATTCAGAGAACAAAGGATGGAACTACACATACAACTGAAATTTGGTCATCTTTAACAGCAAACAAAAGGCATGTCAGACTTACTATGTGATGCAACTAAAAGTGAAGAAAGCCTGGCGAAGCGTAATGTGGGCCACTGGTCTTCTTTTGCACATGCCCCCGATATTACGAGACGTGCATATTAATTTCCCACCACAACTGCATACCTGGTTGTCTTAGTAACCAGTCTTGCCTCATGAGATGCTGGGAACTGCCAGTGTGGGCAAGTGGGGTATTACCAATATTTTGGAAATAAAGAATACTCAGTACAGGTAGATGGAAATTTCTTGTTATATCCAGTGAAAGAAACACTAAATCAGTAGGACTTTGGCATTTGTAAAGTTAAAATTAATTTTGTGAGAAAGGGGTATCTAGTGTTGTGACATTGATATGTGCGTGTGTCCTCAGTGATTGACAGATGTGAACTCGGAACTCAAACTCTTTATTTCGGCCAATCAATACAACCATGTTATCAATATGAAGATACATGTGCATAATAATATAAATTGATGTGGCTAGGGGGACTCCTATTAAGACAATTTCATCATTCAAATAAAAGAATTAATAGACCATAGTCAAAATGAATAATATCACAATTACCCAAGTCTCTAACTTTCTATGGCTTACAATCGATGATAAGTTGTCATGGAATGAGCACATTACTGAAATTTCAACTACAATATCAAGAGTGATTGCAATTCTGAATAAATTTTAACATCAACTTCTGTATGAACCCCATGCTTTGTGGTGGGAAATTAATATGCTTGTCTTGGATTGCAATCTCAAGTATTCAGAAACAAAATATGCCACAGATAGAAATGGAATATGCTGTAAAAACTATGAAATGGGAAAACTAGATCACATATTACACTGGCTTTTATTAACTGGGTAGAACAAGCTGGCCCCGTTAGTAGCCACATTTTCAAATGGAATATTGGGTCTGTGAGCCCAGTGCCCCTTTATTTGGGTGGCCACCTGCTCTGCAGCCACATTACCATCAGAATCGAGCAAAGAGGCCACTCTTTGCACCCAAAAAAGAACACATTTATTAAATTTTGTAGCAAAAGTGATTTATGGTAATGGATGGCACTTACCAGAAAAAAAAAAAAAGGGAAAGTGAGCATCCACATGTCTGGCACATACATGTAGTACTGTTTAATGTGGAATATAGAGCACTGTGCTAAGTCTGTAGGTGTTTCAGAAAACCTTTTGATGAAAACCCCGCGTGTCATTTTATTGAGACAATGTGACCTTGGTACAGTAGCTTGAGTTATATACATGGCACTTGGTGCTTCTGTTGGCTGTTGAATGCTTGCATGCAGTTGCATTTGAATGAGCTAAGCCTAAGGTCTTCATGGTTGTACAATAATGGAAATTTTTTGTGCAACCATATTTTTGAGGATTTTTCTGAGATTTTAAATATCTGCTACGGTTGATGAGCTGAAAGAATATCTGTTTTCATGGCTTCCTAACCTATTCTACTAATACTAGTGCATGTCTTTAACACAAACTTTTGACAAGCCTTGAGTTCTACCATAGAAAAGTAAAGACTGTTATGTATTTCTCAGGATCTTGGCACTCACCTGTCCTTTAAAATCATAATGCAAGAACTTAATAGTGATGTTGAGTGAGGTAGTGTTCTTGAGCTTTGAATTCATAGTTCATACTCAAGAACATCATTTTGTGTTTCTTTTATCAATTTAAGATGAAATAAGTATATTTTACCATGAGTAATCACAAAGTATTGAAAAATAAATTGAATGAAAATTTATTTATAGTAATTGCATAAATATTCACATTGTGGAGGTAATTCTGACATTTTATGGTGTGGGTGACAAGTTTTATACATAGACACTAGAGGGCAGCATATGCAAATAGTTTCTCCTTCAGTGAACAGGGTGTGGACATGGCAGCAAGGATGGCTACTAATACAGTCTTTGATATTTATCTCTAGATGGCAAGTGGCCAGGAATTATAAAACAAACACTAATGACCCAGCATTTAGATTTCTTACAGTTGTAATTTCTCGCCCACCACTCTTTGGTTTGGGTCAGAGAAATTGAAGGTTGTGTTTTATTCCACAGAACGACTTTAGACAGTGCCCATAGCACACCAAGCCCACTTAGTAGTGCAAATAGCAGCCAGGACTCCTTGCACAAGCAGCCCAAAAAGAAAGGCCTCAAAAGTTCCCTGGGCCGCTTCTTCTCCAAGAAGGAAAAGGAACGCAAAACGAAGGAGGCCATGGCAGCTGCCGGAGCCATCTCTTCAGGTAAATTAATGTGTGCCCTATATTGTATAATAACCACTTTTTTCTCCGATTTACCTATCTCCACAGCCACGATTCAGTCCCATCACAGCCCAAAAAGAGAGGTCTGAAGGGTTCTCTCGGGCGCTTCTTCAGCAAGAAAGAGAAGAGTAAGGCAAAAGAAGCAGCCGGCGGGATGATGGGTCCAGCAGGTAAAATCCTTTACCCAAGCAGCGTCAGCGCCACACCGCTTACGGAGCCACTTCCACCAGCACCAGGCGAGCAAAGCCAGCCAACTGACTGGCCCAGTTTCCATGCTGTGTGGCTTCTACCTCAGTTCTATTCTAGTCTTCTAGTTCTCCACTAGTCCGCTCTTTCTCTGTCCTTTTGTTATCTTCTTCGGCTATAGGTTTATAACATAGCCTTGGTTTTGAATGTTTACATAGTGTGTACATATTTCCATTTCTGTTGTCAGTGGTACTTCACCAAGCTGATTGAATGAAGCTAGGTTGTCATGTAAATACTGCGCAGGTTGATTGCCTTGGCAAGTTACCATGCTTAGGCTTAGAAGAAACTTGGTTTCTCTGCTTTGGAATGGGTTTTGTCACGTGTGTCATCGTGCAGAATATGACCATTTTGCACGCCTGAGCCTTTTTCATCACTGTCCATCATCTGTGTGCTCAACCTCTGGTCTAACCCCAAAAATTTATGCAAAATTCTCAAGACTTTTGATTCTCTATTTTCATGATAATATACTTTTAAATAGACAACAACAAAAAGGCAAAATAGTTTCATAAATTATTGAAAAAAGTGGAAATTATGTCTGAATAAACTAAAGTAAGTGATGTTATATATACTGTTATGAGACTTCATATATGTCCAGGATCTAAAAAACAAATGTTGTCAGTTACATCCTTATCTTCTGAAATTAGGCAAAAGCTTAGTCTTGACTTGTCAAATTGTGTCAGCAGTGTGTCAGTTAGGTCTCCCCATTTAAAAGGAAACAACACTAATTTTTACATGAATTGAAATAAATATTGGCTTTACTTGCAGAACTCCCTGATTGGAATCTAAATTTTAAAATGTCACACTTCTGTGATGAAATCTTAATAT
Source organism: Hermodice carunculata (assembly GCA_964020975.1). NCBI lineage: Eukaryota > Metazoa > Annelida > Polychaeta > Eunicida > Amphinomidae > Hermodice > Hermodice carunculata. The sequence continues at coordinate 120,828 of CAXHWN010001880.1, read as the reverse complement.
TTTGCTCTCATATTTTAGCTGCCAAGTAAGTGACCTTGTAATGATGGGTATACCCAAGTTTCCAGTGTTATCTGCCAGAATTTATTCCTAATTAAAGCCAGCTGAATGCTTTCCTCTTTCTAGACTTAATTACACTTCCACACTCCCCTCCCTACCCCTAAAAAAAAAATACTGTATTTCTGACAAAATCTGCTTTCATGCTTGGATGGTGCAGGCAGCTGTTTACTGCTGTTTATTTAAGTATTAACCGCTTTTCTGATGAGGAAAAGGTTTTTATTTATCCCTATTTGTTTGTTTTTGTCATCTTACATGTCTGAAGTTGGTAAGATGTGTTCAAGTATTAAAAAAAATTTGAAAAAAATAAATGAAATGTTTTATAAATCACTATATTTATTGTTGGGTGCCATGGCGTATCCATATGTTTGTTCCTTGTCATGATAAGTTGTTAAGGTACCCTAACCCTGTACCTAGGGCCTCAGTCCACATTGTGATCTTGCGTCATAAAGTAAAGAGTGTTAAAGTAACTGGTGCAAATTATAAATTTGAGGAAGTGGCATGGTGTCAGAATTTTGAATAGATGTAATTAGTAAACCTTGGATAGTACAGTGATACCTGCTATTGAAGACTACCAGTCCTTTGGTCAGACATTTGGTTGTACTGGGGTCACAAACCTAGCTTCAGATGTGCTGACAGATTGGCCAGAGGCATAGCAAGAGAACATGTACCTGAAAAAAAAAGGTTAACTAAAAAGTTACAACAAAGATTTGATGTACCCCTAAGTATATCATGGGTACCAGTGTGGCCGAAGTTGAAATCCTGTACAGGTGTCATCTATAAATCTTGGACTGATATAGTCTTCAGTCAGAGATATTGAGGGAAGGTCTATAATGTCAGTGCATGAGTTGTTTTGTCTGCATCACTGGGATGCCTTAGTGTTGTCCTGCCAAGTCCAAAGACAATCAGACCTATCAAATCTTACCCCCCAGTGCAGAATTTAATTACTTTTAAAATGATTCTTTCGGAGATGTACTATTGCACTTTGAAAGAAAACATGGATTCCTTAAGAAAAGGCTCGGCCTTGCTGTCTACAAAAGTCCCAATTTATTAAAAACTCATGATAATACTGGGGTGTGTTATGCTTTGAGCACTAAGGCGGTGGAAAGTTACAAAAAGTATAAGTTTTCTGGTATGGGGATTATAGGTTTGACATCAGAAAGGACAGGCAAGTCAAGCAGGCAAAAACTGTGTTGAGTGCCCTATGTGGAATGACAATGTCTGCAAGCCAGATCTGTTGTTTGATTGGCTGATGAGGAACACGCACTCCCATATACATGCAAATGAGTAGTCACACATATGCCATGCTTATCTCACACACCTACAAGAGGCTGAACTGTTAGTTGAATCATTGACATTGTTCATCGCGCTTTCTCACATTTGTGTTGCCAGTTGACGACTGCACGTCAGTGTTATATCCAGTATGTATTTTAACTCATTCCAGACCAGTGGTGAATTTTCTGGTTATTGTAATGAAATTCAGTGAAAGTTCCTATGCCTTGTTAAAAGAGCTTTCATTCGCGGTGCCAGCATGCGTGGGCAGAAGTCAGTTGTTCTTGCATTGTTGTACCTGCTAAGTGCTGCTCCAGCTGCCTCAAGGGGTGGCTCAAGGGTGACTTTGCAGGCAATGCAAACACCACTGATCCACATTACTATGGAATGAGTTAAACCCAAACATATTTGACAGTGGCTTTATTTGGATGTTGACAATTTGTTATGATCTATTCATCAAATCTGGGTATATATTTATTTATACTGTTAGTTCTGGTGATATTTTTATTGTTCACTGTGTTCTGTCGGTAGTATGGCCTTATTTTGGGATGACTGCATGGTCTGTTGTAAAAATTATCATTTGTAACGTAAATATTCATAGGTTATTTATCCAGACTGCTAGCATTCTCTAAGTTACTTATAATTTTGTTTTATTTAGCAGTTTAATTTGCCAAGTCTTGAATGTTGAGATCGGCAGCCCAGTAACTTTGATTTTTGGACTATCTGATGTTAAATAAGATACAAATAGGAGATGCAGTTGGCCCAAAAACAAAACACAAAACATTTTAGTTCAAGGACTTTTTGTCCTGGGGTGACCAAGTACAGTGTAAAGAAAAGTGGGATTATTTCCAGTGGTGACTAGTTGGACATGTAGCTGCTTTTTACCATTGTCCTGGTGGTACAAAAGTTTGAAACTAAATGCAAGTTTTGTAATATCTCACAGCAGTTAAGTAAACAGTGTGAAATTTGGGATACACAATGGTAGTAAGGTGTGCTTTGAAGCAGGGGGAAAGGTAGCTTTTTCTTAATGTGTTTCCAAAGAGATCACTTTTAGCAACATTATCATCAAAGAAAAAAATAATTATCTAATGCCTGAAACAAGCAATGAAAGTTGCTGATATCAGTGCTCTGCGTGGAAGCTTTTTCGCCGACATATTGAGCACCCAAAGAAAGCAGAAGTGATGTAGTGACCTCTCAAGCTCATGAGCAAGGCCAGCGGGGCAGGTACCTGGACCAGCTGATCTGGGTGAATTTTGTTTGACTTTATTAAGTTTTTGTGTTACCCGCGTAAAAGTTTTGTTTCTGATACATCATCATGGATGATCATTTAGAGGGATATGCATTTCAGCTCGAATTTTCAAAAGGTGAAGGCAGTTCCAGGGAGGAAATTGTGTCATACTCTGAACTGGAACATGAACGGTAACAGGAATGCAGGAGTGAGCTCCTGACATACTCAGCATAGAGATATTATACTGTGTGTGTGGTACTTCTATGTAATGACTAACAGGCAGCCTGTCTTTTGAAGTTTACACATGTGCTGGCTTTACCTCAATCTCTAAGAAATAAAACAATGCCAAGGTTACCGTAGGCCTAAGTTAAAGAAACAGAGAGAGAGAGGAGAGGGCAGGGACCAAAACACTCAACCTGCCCTGATGAAAATTAAACTTTTGCGGCAGCCGCTGGAAGGAACAGCCTTTGTATTAGTTGAATAATGTTACTTCTCGACCATGTGTCTGGATCGAATGGCCATGAAATCTGGTTGAGTTGGAAAACCTGATGGTCCATGGTAACATCTCTCAGTTTTGATGGAACTGGTGACTCCCGGTGTGCATGCTCCCCCATATCATCCTTCCTCTTTTGGGTGCCATTACTGGCTTGCTCATTCGAGTTGGAGGCTCTGTGAACTTTTGTTCACCTTCACTGTTCCAGTGCTTCACGCGCTTTTCCTTCTGCGGATACCTCCGAAATAATTGGGAGTAGAGCTGGTCGTTTGGCTTGAAACCTAACTTTTCAAGATGGTGTCTCGAGGTTCAGATCACAGAGAGAGGGAGGACTGCCTGCCGGGCAATTGTTGCTTGGCAGTGTCTGCGGAATTCATTTTCTAAACCTTCCTGGACCTCATGCAGTTACGGATTGCTTAATTTGAGCTACGGATTTCAGTGGGAAATGTGGAGCCAGGACTGGTAGGTGCTGGATTGATTCATGTCTTTTCAAAGATGGTGTTTTGGCTGGTTAAATCACAGACGGAGGGAAGACAGTTAGTGTGTTGTGCCTGTGGTTTAGAGACCACTTCATGGCACCCTAGATCACGATCATTACTCGGACCCAGATGCTATTGATCTGATCCATGAACTGTTTTCCAGGCTATTGTTCGGAGTTTTCTTAAAAGAAGTCAGCCAAGCGTCAAATAAAGCTGTCGAGTTCTTGGTCCTGCAGGTCCAAGCACTTGGAGCAAGTCACACAAACTGGTGCATCCAGAATGGGAACCTTCGAGTTCCTGTCTGGGTATTCGGGAGCCTCGGCCAGTCCGAGCGCTCAGGTCCGGTTGCTTTGAATGCAAGTCCAAGAAGTATGGGAAGCCTCCAACACCTTGGCCAGTCAGAGAACTAGGATTGTAAGTCTGGTAGGTCCGGAAAACCACCGGTGCCTGGACAAGCTACCTGAGCTCCCAGCTCCAGGGGCTCTGATCATAAGCCAAGGCAGAGGGAGATAAAAGGAAGACACCCAGGGCGCCTTCTTCCGTTTGTGGGCCTTTGGCCCCAGCGATGTTGGCACGGTGGCCCAGGTAACACCTTCAGCTCCCCCATCAGCAGTGTTGGACTTTGCGGTAAGAGACTCTTGTCTTCCTCCGCTCCAGCCATCACTGCAGCTGACTCGGAGCGGCTCGCTGTTTCTGCCTTGATTCAGCTCTCTCACAGCACTGTGACTCTCTCAGGCCCCCTCTTGCCAGCAGATTTATGAGTTGGCAGCAGCTGTGGTCCCTGAGACTAGTCTTGCAGAGATCCAGTGGGATCCCTCCGGTGAGCAGCCATCTTTGTTGGCAGCCGCTGAGACCATGAGACATGGTCCTCTAGAACCTCCCCTCTCTAGCCCCATGTGGGCTGAGCAGGCGGAGGCAGTGTTTGAGGCTGCAGTGACTTACGGAAATCCTTGCTACCCCAGCACCAGGTGTAGTGACACAGATGCCTCGGCTGCCGTGCACAGAAGGGAGAATGTCATGAAGGGATGAATGCTGACACCTTTCAGGTCCATCTTTCACCCTTTACACTGACTCTTCTTAGTCCACATGGGAAGCCCACACGGAGAGCTGGATGGCATTGGGTCTTGGCCCGCATCCTTTGTGTCTCACCACATAAACTGTTCGGAACTGGAGGTGATGTGCTTAGCACTCCTCCACTTCCAGGACCTAGTGGAGCACATGCTGAGACATCAAGATGTCCTGGCCAACCAACTCTTGAGGAGGCCGGTAGGAAAGGAGTGGTCGCTCCTCTCCTAGGTCATTCAGGCCATGCGGGCCAGGTGGGGAACGCCACATGTGGTGGGCAGACTTACTGGAAGTAAGCGATGAGCTTCTGCTACAATTACTGGCATGGCAAAGCTTCCAGTCCAGCCATGGACTAGTGTGTTCCACAGGAACCCTCAAGTGCTCAACCTCAATGCTTGGTGGTTATCTCACAGCACATCCGTGACTGAGGCTTCTCGGAATTGGTCTCAGATAGAAATACCAGAGGAGGGCTTTGATCTCTGTCTACTTGGCTCAGTGGAACGTGTTTTCCAACTGGTGCACCAGTAAGGGAGTTCACCTTGGTCTCCGCTTTTGTGGACATCGCTGACTTCCGGTTGTATCAGTGGGGGGTCTTAGGCAGAGCTGGAGAACAGTAGCAGGTTTCTGATCAGCCATCTCCTCAACCCTTGCCAACATCTCGGATGTTTGCATCGGGAGCAATCCTTATCTGTCCGGGCTCATTGGGTCCTTTTACAATGACAGACCAGTGATATGACAGGTCCTGCCATGGTGGGACCTACCGCTGGTTTTAGTCATGAAGAAGTGGCCATTTGAGTGCCTTGAGGACCAGAAGCGGGTTCCCTCAAATACTGGACGTGGGAAATCTGTTTTCTATTAACACTTGCTTCAGGGGCTTGAAAAAGCGAGATCCATGATCTGGCTTATGACCAACTCCAATGCGCACCTGACCACTCCCAGGTGACTCTGAGGCCTCACTTGGGCTTCCGTGCAAAGAACCGAGGAGCTCGAGGTCCGGCTATGGTCTTCAAGGGTTTCACCCTCTGTGCCTTGGATGCCGCTCTTCCTTTCGAGGAAAGAGCTCTGTGCCCAGTGAGAGCCCTTTGCTGGCATCTTTTTCACATGGACGTACTCAGAGGATGGAGGTTTGCCCTCCTGCCACTGAGGAACCTGCGTAGAGAGCAAGTTTGGAGAAACACTGTTTCATCGTAGATTAAGCGGACGATCCTTAAGGCCTGTGATTTCTCGCTGGAAAGACCTGTTGCCTTGCAGTTGGTCTCAGCCAGAGCTTACAAGGTACAAGCCTTCAATGCCTCCTGGCGCAATAGTGCAAGAGGAGGGCAAGTACGCCTTTGCTGGCATCACAGGTTCCTTTGCTTAGGTGCCGATACTCATCTGTTAGGCCTTTTGGATCCCACCCGAGCAGCCAAACTGTTCTAGTTTATGGTGCTCTTGTGGTTTAGATTTGATGTAGGCCTATATGTCAGCGCATTTCTTAGTGGGCCTTGTAGGGCTTCATGCCCAGTTGACTTTATCTCAAACAGTGTCAGGCAGGTTGTCCTGATGTCCCAGCCTGTTGCCGGGTTGACATGGGAGTTCACTGCCCTAAGGAACCACATACCGCCCCCACCCCAGCGCACACCTGTTTCCCGACTAGGTCCTGTTTAAGATCTCTAGGTCCAATGGAGCTGAAACTGATAGTGTCTACCTACAAGGCGTACGGCTGTCATGTTGGCAGGCGAGCACCCAGGGGTTCAGTGTGGTCCCATGCAGGTCCGTAAGGAGGGTGTCAGGTTTCAACTGGTTTCTGCTGTTGGTAGCCTTAACTCCAAGTAGCTCTGAGGGTTTCCCTTCAGACTTTACCTCCTCACTCAGACTGATGTCTACCCACAAGCCACTGGTCATATGGGTCAATACACCAGTAATGTTACATCCTCCACCAATACGAGGTATTTTGGGTAATATCAGTATTAGTAAGTATACTTACATATTGACTACCAGAGAAGCCCACCCAAGCAACCTCACTTCCTCATAGCTTTCGTCATCTGACCAATCTCCAAAAGAAGAAGGATGACACAGGGAGCTTGTGCGCTGGGAGTCACCAACAGTTCCATCAGGACTGAGACGTCGTGCCACGGTACTATCAGGTTTTCAGGAATCACGTGAACAAACTCGACTCAATTTCATAGGCATTCGACCCAGATACAGAGGTCTAGGCAAATGGTGGTCGAGAGGTAAGTATACTTCCTAATACTGATTTTACTCCAAATATCTCGTATTAACACATGTTAAATCCCAGTGAATGAAAATTCTAAAGCGTGTCTCTAAGTTCAACATTTGTGTGAAGACGATTTTCTAGCATAGACCCAGGGCCTGTATATTGCGCAAAAAGTAGTGTGCACTCAAAGTTGTGTGGGGAGACGCTAGCAATTACAGTGTCTGCACAATCAAACTGATAGTCAGCTACGTTAGTTAGGTTAAGGAGATCATATCGCCACTGGGACCTGCTGGACTGGGCAAGGGTGTAAACATCTGCCACATGGGAATACTGTACACAAAGATCCCGATTCATTGTGGCTTATGTTTGGCAAGTGTTCAGCATGGCTACCTCTAGCTATTGAGAAGACCTTATGTCACGATTTTTGGAGATGCCCGAAAGTAGAGCCCAGGCTGTGCCAAATATGGAGGTGCACTGCAGCTGATCCTTTGTTAGTGAAAAGTTGCAAAATATTGACACTCGCTCATAGATTTTTTTTTTCAACAAGAATATTAAAGTGGGGATATGAACAAGTGTATTGGATGCAAAAAGTGACCTGACGTTCCTTCAGTTTTAATGTCTGCAGCCTAGTTGAACATCTTTATGGAAGTGTTTGTCCTTGTCATGTGGCCAAAACATGGCCCAACTATAAATTTGTGACTATATCTGGATGAGATTCAAGGTCCTGTGAGGTACTCAAGTGTGCTACAAGCAAACTACATGTGCCCTCTCTTTGGGCTAAAACCATCATATTGCTGAGTGGCAGATGGTGATTTTGAGCAAATTATCAGGAGTAATTTACTTTTGGCAGATTTTTTTTTTCTGTTTTTTTTTTTTGGGGGGGGGGTATATCATTAGCCAACTGCACCTCCTTGTCAAGGTCATTTACTAGAGAGTAGGTGTAAAGATAATTAAACTACATGCAGCCTTATATATAAATGAGTTGTGAAGAGGAATATGATTATAGTTAATACATGTACAAAATATTCATAAGCTACTAGCTTATAACTTTTGTCGTGTAATATCTGGTAATGTTAGAGTGTAGATAAGCTGTATTAAATACTTGAATTGTATTTTTTTCCTCCAAAAATGGGAGAGTATTCCTCTTCATAGCAAACGTTAGAGGCAAATTATGATAAAGAACAGAGCAGATAATATTTGACACACTGTATAAAGTTCACAAGAATGTTGACTATGTAGAGGAGGTAACTGTAAAATTTCTTGGATATCAGTGATTTTTATTGTATGTTCTATAAAGTGGTCCAGTGCATGTGATTCCAAGAGATCAATACGATAGTCGTTTATAGATAAGGTCTTTTGTCTGCATGTCTTGTAGCTACCATCAAGGTACGGCCTTCCAGCAAAGGTACAGTTCCCTATGTCTATCATTGCCGAGTACAAACCCTTTTGCTGTGCCTTTTTTTTCTGGAAAACAGTCTTGGAACACATGAAACCTTTCTGTTTCTATCAAACCTTTCCTTTCAGTTTTCTTGGGCCTTTTTGGTCATTCATGTACCTCTTTTATAAGACCTTTTCACCCCTATCCCAGTTTAATGGAATAATCCAATTATGAAAACAAGTGGGCTGTCCCAAAAGTTTAGGGGTGAAAAGGTGCCAGAAGGGACAAGGCATTCTGCATATAACAAAGAAAGGTTTGTGTGCAAAATTTATAAAGTTTTTAATTAAAGGAAAAGGGTACATATATATGTTTTAATTGCAACAGAATGTCTGGAAACTGACAACTGAAACTGAAAATTGAATTAACTTGAATTTGTTTTTGGTTTTTTTTTTCTGGAAATGTGTTTTTCCTTTACATTTTTGACCGCTAAAAACTTGGTCAATTTACAGTTGAATTTGATATGTGATTGGAATATTTTGATGTTACAATGTGCATTACAGATGTATGATTTGTTCTCACACATGCCACCACTTGCACAGTCAAAGTAAGATCTGCACCTGGTCTCCTCACATTTTTGTTTTTGAGATTTGATGTTTGGACGACCCTCCCCCCCCCCCCCATGAAGTGCATGTTTTTAAGTTTTACCCCAGTTCACAACCTTGTAGTAGTAACAAGTTTTTGTTCAGTTTTAGAAAAAATGTAACTTGTGTTGACCTATATATATATATATGTTTATATATACTTTTTAATATTTACTTAATTTCATTTTTGGAATATTCCAATAATTAAAAGGGGTGAAAGGGTTAACTTCCTATCCAACCTTTTCTGATATTCAGTCTGCTCCATTCTCTGTGAGGGGGAGGGAATCTTGGGACCATGCCTGTGCTGCCACCTGTTGGTGAGATGGGCTGCAGCCTCACTGTGGCCTGTGTTTTATGTTTTAGGTGGTGGTTATGTAGAGGTGGATATTGGGGCTTCCGACGCTCTGGGACTGGGGCTAGGAAAACAGTCTGAATTTGATAGGAGGAAAAAGAAGAAGTAAGTATTGTGAATGTATTTAATTGTAAGGGTGTACACTTTCAGCAATATTGGTTTCAAATACATTGTATCATCTGTAAAAATCACTGAAATTACTCTTTCTGTTTGCCTGTAAAGCAGAACAAGTTCTGTATTTTTCTATGACCATGAAGTTGGTCTCTTTAGCAGGCAATCTCACTATGCACTAATAAAATTGGTTTACCATCACTGTTTTTTTGCCTTCCAGAATGAAAAATTAAAATAAGCCCCAAAAAGTGTAAATTTTCAAAAGGGGCATGATTTATAGATTCTTTAGATATTGGAAGTAAAAAAGTTATGGTCAAACTAGCTGATAGTAACTAAGATTACATCATATAGAATTTTAGTGTCAGTGTTCATTTTGCAGGTATAGACTTTTCATAATTAAAAGCATAAGACAAAGTTCTTGCTTCATATTTAGGCCATCCTAACTACAAAACAAACACTGTTGAACATTTTTTTAATAGGGAGTTTTAGACACCTATTAAGACCAGTTATATTTGGAAACATTTTGGAACTTGTTTCACCAAGTAAGAAGTTATTGCAGAATTGCAATTAAAATATCTCATGTGACAATGGGCTGGTTGTTTATAAGCAATTCCAGGATTGATTGGTGGCTTTTGCTTAAGTGTACCAATTTTGTGGTGTATATACATGGTACTTTTGCTCATAAAGCATGTTATGGGAAAAGAGCTGAAGGCTGTATGTATAAAGGGGTGCCTGCCAGTACCCACATGTAAGGCATTGAGACTAAGTTCCTAGTTGTTGTGACAGTACCTTAAATCTCTCTAAGCTGTCTCAGTTGGGTTAAACATGTTTGCCACATTACAAGGGTCATCTGTTACAGACATGAACTGTTGGAAGAAGCAATGAAGGCTGGCACTCCATTTGCACTGTGGAATGGACCGACCGTCGTGGCTTGGCTGGAGGTTTGTTATCAGTCCTATCAACATTGACAACCATTTATTACCCAACAGAAACATGAAATATTGTGCCTTCAGGTGTAAATATGTCAAGAGAATATGGTACAATGGTTTGACAGACTTGGATGAAGTAAACAAGTAGCTCAGTACATTGATCAAGTAAACAAGTAGCTCAGTACATTGATCAAGTAAACAAGTAGCTCAGTACATTGATCAAGTAAACAAGTAGCTCAGTACATTGATCAAGTAAACAAGTAGCTCAGTACATTGATCAAGGAAACAAGTAGCTCAGAACATTGATCAAGGAAACAAGGAGGGGAGCTGAGAACTTGATCAAGTAAGCCAACAGTTTGGGGCATTGCTGTCACTTGGCTAGATATTCTGACTTATTCTGGATATCATTTCAATATATAGTAATGATTTGTTTCCTGACAGAAGATCATGTTGAGCGTACTGGTATTTATTGAGGTATCTTCAAGAAGGGATCATACATGTGGGAAAACCCCCCAGCTTGGGTACAGAGTTCTTACTTGACACTGATTATGCCAATCTTTCTGCTCAGTTGTGGGTGGGAATGCCAGCATGGTACGTTGCGGCATGTCGGGCCAATGTGAAGAGTGGGGCCATCATGTCTGCGCTGTCTGACCAGGAGATCCAGCGTGAGATTGGCATTAGCAACCCACTGCATCGGCTAAAACTGCGACTGGCCATCCAGGAGATGGTTAGCCTCACCAGCCCTTCTGCACCAAAGACCTCCCGAACGGTAAGTGCTGCCAGGTTACTGGCACTAGCAACCTCCAGGCAATAATTATAGCCATTCAGTGGGCACCAAATTGTAAGTCAATGGCATTTATTGACAGACCATTTATTTGCAACCTCTCGAAGGTGTATAGTTCTATCCCATTTGCACCAGACCTCCCAAATGATGAGTAGTTCCATCCAAATTGTAGCAGAGACCTCCCAAATGGTGAGTAGTTCCATCCAATTTGTCCCTGGGCCCTCAAAATGATGAGTAGTTTCATCCCATTTGCATGAGACTTCACAAATGGTAATTCCATCACATTGCACCAGAGACCACCAGACTGACAATTAGCAGGATCATATCTACACCAAACACCTATGGATGAATAAAAGGGTCAGCCCATCTGCACCAAAGACTTGGACAGGTGTAAGATGCATCATGCCACTTTATCCAGTAATTATAGTTGTATCAGTCATATAAAAAACAGGAAACTATGGACTGGATGATAACCTGATCCATATAGCCCCAGTAGAAATCCATATCATCCTAGTAGAGCTGGGGTACTACTTTTAAGTAGTGCACTTGTGAATTTCAATTGTTTTCAAAAGTGAAAACTGTTATATTTAAACATTATCTATTTTAATAATTTTTACAATCCAGCAATAATTACTAAATAAAATAGAATGAGCCGGGTGAAGAATACTGCAAACCGGGACAGCCTTTTTCATGGCTTGCAGTGTTGTACACTTGGTTATGCACCCCTCATATCGGAGGAGGAGCATATAGTAATCGTTTTTTTCCATGCGTGCATCCGTATGATTCAATCACTTAACTTATTAATTAGATAATATTCCAGATTCATAGATATCACAAAAACAATATAGGCCTACTTTCTACTTTTGCTGTAAACTCAGCTGACGAACTAGTCAGAAGAACCAAAATAGTGATAGGCCTACCAATTCTCCTTTATCTTTTGCAGAAGTAATGAAATTTGGATTTTGAGTGGTTGGGCTTATACATATAGGAAACACTATAGTCTGTATTTAATGAAGAATATTTCAAAGGTTGAGAGGACCGGTTTAAAACCACCAGTTGCCTTTTGTGGGTGACTGCCTGTCTCAAGTGAGGAGTGAAATTTGTTTCTTCACATTGGTATTGGAAGATGAATGTTGATGCTTTGGTAACTCTGGAATCTCTTTCCTGTCATTGTTGGGTTTGATATTTATGAATATTGGTCATGTTTTTCTACATAAGTGTATCATAGTAGAAATGTCCGTTGGGCTGTTTTTCGTGTCCGGGCTATAATTGGCTTATCCTTCAACTTAGATTCATAAAACTGTACACACAGGTGCATCTGGCATAAGAATGTGTCATGTACCAAAAATGGGTCACTAGTTCTGTCACCTCTGTGACTCATTATAGACTGAGGTTAACAGTTCCCAGTATGTGCTTATATTTCTTGGTGTAACATACACATTGCTAATGGTGCATGTTATTACACATGACTGGCTGTACATGTAGATATGACCATGTGTAGTCAGAGCTGACCTTGTTACATGCTTGACCCTGCATTCTGGCACTGAGCTATATGGCTTGAATGATATGACACCAGCATGTCAGGTCAAACACCTGTATGACCAGCAGTGATCTGTAACTTTGGGAGCTCTTAGGTTGTGAAAACTCTGTTTCATAAGTAATGTGTCAGTGGGCAGACTTGTAGTTTTGCCCTCACCTCAACACCAGAAGCTGATTTTGTCAACAAAATGTGCATTTTTCATCCCTGACCACAGAAGGCCCACCTGTAGCATGTGAAACATACAAGAAAGTGTTGCTCTGGTTGCAGACGCTGGCGTTTGGGGAGATGAATCATGAATGGATCGGCAACGAGTGGCTTCCTAGTCTGGGTCTACCTCAATATCGCAGCACCTTCATGGAGTGTTTGGTTGATGCCCGCATGCTGGACCACCTCACCAAGAAGGACCTTAGAGGCCAATTGAAAATGGTCGATAGTTTTCATAGGTATGCTTTTGTCATTCAGTCTCACTTGATTTTGTATTATACTTTCTTGTGCTTTCTTCTGCATTACTGTAACTTGTATATGTATAACTCAGCCATGGTGATAGTAAAGGTATCAACATGGAACACTCATTAAGATAATTAAATGAATAAAGTAAATGCTGTAATGCTGTGAAATTGTGGGTTCATAGTATGCTTTCTTCTGCATTAGTGTAACTTGCATATGTACAACTCAGCCATGATGATAGTAATGGTATCAACAGGGAACGCTCATTAAGTAAAAGATGTAATGCTGAGAAATTGTCTTGCATCGTTTTGCAAGGATAAGGTGGTGTAGTATAGGATCTGTCTTCTGTTTCAGGACTAGTTTGCAGTATGGCATTAATTGTCTAAAGAGACTAAATTATGATAGGAAAGAATTAGAGAGGAGACGAGAAGACAGTAATACAGAAATGAAGGGTAAGTACAACATGATGTTGTCCTGACTCTGGTATGAGGAAATTGGTTATTATATACTGACATCACCAAGAAACCACTGTCCATTTAATCCTCTGGGCACTCAGGACAACAATTTTTCTTGATGTTCTCTGGACACAATACACCCCAAGTAAACTTGATAAAGCCGGTGACTAACTGTTTCTATCAAAACAGAGAGAGAAGCATGAAACAAATACATGTATGATTCTGGACCATTAATAGCTGTAATAAGAAGTTGCATGCTGATACATTGGCGTCAGGGTACATACACAACTTTTTCATGGTTTGAAAATTATTTTTCACAACAAGTCACCCATATTAGTACATTCATTTTTAGTCTCGTATGTAACCTGTAGCTCAGGTTAATTGTTCTCAAATGAGTACTTAGAATGTGGTGTCCTCACCCACAGTTTTAGGGCCATGTTGGGTGTACTTGACAGTTTTTCACCAAAGAATCTCATATGAATCCCTGTATTTGTAACTTGAATACTAATGCAACCCAGTTCCTTAGTTTCAGATATTTCAATTTCCATATTGTTGCTCACATTTTTGTCATCACTGGATGAAGTTGCAAACATTTTAGATCTGTGGGCCTCAGGACTTAAAAATGTGTTACGTGTACTGTGTTTACGGATGTGTCACATACTTGTGTATAAATCACTTGGCCCCTGAGGAGGGGTAAAAATGTGTGTGTACAGATGTGTTGCATACATATACAACTATATGGCTCCTTGGTTAAAATGTGTTTACTGAAGTCTTGCATACATATATAAATCTATGGCTCCTTGGGGTTAAAAGTGGTCTCCTGTGTTTATGGATTTGTTACATACATATGAAAATCTATGGTTCCTTCACATTAAAATGTCTTCCTGTGTTTACAAATGTGTTGCATACATATATAAATGTATGGTTCCTTGGGGTTAAAACTGTCTGTGTTTACATATGTGTTTCAGACATATATAAATTGATGGCCTGTTGAGGTTAAAATGTGTTCGTGTGTTTACAGATGTACTGGTGTGGACCAATGAACGCATTATAAAATGGGTAATAGCCATTGGGTTAAAGGAATATGCCAACAACCTGATTGAGTCAGGACTCCATGGCGCCTTGGTTTCACTTGATGAAAGCTTTGACCACAATAGCATGGGATTAGCGCTACAGATCCCCACGCAGAATACTGCAGTATGTTTATTGGTTTACTCTTTGTAATAATAGACACAACTTGTCAGAGTGCAAGTTTAATACTTGAGCATAAAAAGTTCCCAAAAAATTTGTGAAACACATTTACAGTGTTTCATTGAAGCTTATTAAAATGAAAAAGGTATTTGCTGCATGAAAATGCTGGATATAATTGCAATATGAAGGTCTAGTGCGGTGGGATTATAAAACTGAAATGTCTGCATTTTGAGGAATATCTCTTAACATTTTTGTAACTGTTGAAAAATTACTAGAATTTTAGAACTTGGATGGAAGTTATGTAACAGAGAGAGTCAGAGAGTCAGAAAACGTTTATTTGACAAAATATAATTGTTATGGATACAAACAGTATGTAATATTGCAACTCAAAAGTACATGACAGTAAGACGCGTTAGAATACAAAAAATTGATGAGTGTCTGGATGACCCCAATTAAGGACCTGAGTCCGCTATCACTGGGGCCACCAAAAAAGGAGGTAACTTAATAAACAAATTGATTATCACAAAAATACCATGAAATCCATAAAGATGCTAAGGATGACTAAAACATGTACATACAAAAATTATTATTAGACAGGACTAGAATCAATTATTACATACATAACAGTTTGGCACAGTGCATATATCTTGATACCTGTTAATAAAATATTTTTTTGCAAAGCTTGATAAACCAGAGTAAGAATGTGTCTCAAACTTCTCAGTAATACAAGATGGAAGGGTTTTGATAAGGGATGGGACATAGTATCTTATACATTTTTCAGAGGTAATATTGGTGGGCCTAGGAGGAGGAATATTTTCTCTATTTCTGGTAAAGTGAGAATGAATCTGCACAGGAGTTCTGTATAAATTACTAAAGTATTGTGGTAATTCGCTTTTAATATATCTATAATAAAACTTAATTGATCTCAACTGAAAAACCTCAGTCACTTTTAAGATGTTTAATTTCTTAAAAAGTGGGTCTGTGTGGGCATTAAATCTTTCTGAACACATAAGGCGTACAGCTTTTTTCTGTAAAAGGAAGATCCGTTCGCATGAAAAACCCCAAGCAAGGATAGAATAATTGATATATGAATAGAAGAGAGAGTTATAAATTAGTAACAGTGCACTAGCCGGGATGTACTTATGTAGTCTCTTAAACATACCAATAACTTTAGATAGTTTATTTGCTACTTTATTTACATGAGCATTCCAATTCAAATTTTCCTGAACTGTTAAGCCTAAAAAGTTGAATTCTTCCACTTTTGAAATTAGAATATTATTAATTTTTAGATTTAAAGTGAAATTTATTCTCCTTTGGTAGAAATGAAATAACATGTATTTGGTTTTGCCTATATTTAATGATAGTTTATTTGCTGCAAGCCAGTCGACTACCTTATTCAATTCAAAATTTATGTTTTTTGATGTGTCTTGTTCATACAAATGGTAGCTTTCACTGTAAAACAAAAAGTAAATTCTATGGAAACAAATTTTACAGGACATTTATTTACAAAATTAGAAATGAAGTGGAGATTGGGTTCGAAAGTTCAAAAATAAAAGTTTGCCTTGAGCAGATACTTAAGGTAAACTTTGATGTTTTTGTTTCAGGCTAGGCAAACATTAGAAAGAGAATTTAACAATCTGCTGGCCTTAGGCACAGACCGTAGACTAGACGAGGTAAGTTGCCCTTCTCCTTATCGTGTTTACAGCTCATCTTGAGAGAGTTAAAAAGAAAAACTTAAGCTACGGCATTGTACACTAGTGACACCCAGTGGTGAATAGTTCAACTAAAATATTGGCTTGAAGGATGTGCCTGATGAGATTTGCATCCTTTACATAGATATATTTCTGTTTTATATTTTGATGCGACATTGACAGATGCCCAGTATAGAAACAATGAACAGTGCAAGGAGACATCAAGCTGAGCTGTAAACACTCCTTCGAATGATGAGTTGCTTTAGTTGTCGTGTTGGCTGACATTGTGATGGCTATTTGTACAGTGTACCGCTTGGCCTTGACCAGTGTAATCTACCGTGGCTGACTCGGGGGCCTCTAATACTGATACTACTGCCTTTACTAGCATTTTAATCATGTATGCTCTCAGTGTGTTATACTTGTGTACTCTCACCTTAAATGTTTACAGTGTGCTTTGCTGATGTTGAACACGGATTGCCATGTTGTCATTTGGGCTCAGTATACTGTTGTTCTGAAGATATTCATGATACGCACGCTTAATGAATGTATATGTGACCCTAATGGCTCAATGTTTGTTTGTGAAACTTTGGTATTACACACTCATTTCACTGTATAAATTTGTAACATAGATGTAGATCAGCCAGCTGGTATGCCCTAATGCCTAAACTAGAGAAAAATTGGACATCAGTAGTGCATGTATGAGTTTTATACCAAAGATCCTTGGCAGCCAAATCAAATGGAAAGGAATTTATTGTGGAAACTTGCTTGTAGTCAGGATAAATTTGACCCGATGATGTTACAACTTGTGTGGGTTGATGTGGAAATTGACGAAAAATGAGTGATATTGCATAATAAAAAACAAGACGTTTGGGCTTAACTGATGGAAAGTGTTTCCTTTGACACATTAACAGTAGGATCTATATCATGCAGTAGTGTTGAATTCTTATGTTTGCACCTATAGTTTTAGTTGGTCCTAGTTGCTAGCTTGCTAGGGAAGGTTGTTTTTTTTTTTTTTGGGGGGGGGGGGGCGGGTTAAGTGACACAGCAGGCCTGGAATGCACATGTAGTGTTGTGAAGTGTAGGTCAGTAATGTGCCACTATCAGATGTGAGGTGCCTTAAATACTTGTTCCGTCATCCAGTCACCAAACTTGAGCACCATGACTTAAGTGTGATTGCCAGGACTAGTATTGGCCGCATAATGATACTGCAGTCTTGCTTGGCGTATGTGCCATTAATGGTTTGATGCCATGACTAGTTTTGGGTGTCATGACTAGTACATGTATTGAAGATGTGACCAGTTTATGATGCCATGACTAGTTTTGGGTGTCATGACTAGTACATATATGTACAGTGTGACCAGTTTATGATGCCATGACTAGTTTTGGATGTCATGACTAGTATATGTATTTAAGATGTGACCAGTTTATGATACCGTGACTAGTTTTGGGGGTCATGACTAGTACATGTATGTACAGTGTGACCAGTTTATGATGCCATGACTAGTTTTGGGTGTTATGACTAGTAGATGTATGTACAATGTGACAAGTTTATGATGCCATGACTGGTGTTGTGTCATCATAACAAGTTCAGGATTGTAACTAGGTTTTGATGCCATTACGAGCTTTGAGTGTCATACTTAGGCGTGAGCAATGTGACAAGTTTTTGATGCCATTATATTTAGTTTGGGTGTCATGACTAGTACAGTGAAACCTCATTATAACGACACTCGGATATCCAACATATTCAATTTGATGACACAAATTTTCATGGGAAAAAGTTTTTTTTTTCTGTTTTTTCATTCATTTATCTGACACATTTCATAGAGAACAGATGGTGTCTTTATAACGACTTTTCACTGTATAAGCACTGTGTCTTATTTCAGCCATAACTAGTTTTGTGTTTGTGTCATGACGAGTATCAGCACCTAGATTGATTTTTCACACTCATTTTGTCTTGGACTAGTTTTTAGAACCATAACATTGTTTTGCACACCCAGGAGCAGGAAGGAGGTACATGTTCAATGTGCATATAGACATGTACAATGTAGGACTCATTCATAGGAAATCGGCAGATACATCATGAAACAGCAGCAGTGTACGCATGTGACACACATGTACTTTCTTCCTGGTTTAACCATTAAAACTCCATTGACATCATGTAGTTTAAAAGTGACATGAACCAAGAAGGCATGGCTTAGAGTTGTCAGCATATGGTGAGGTGACTTGAACTGTAGTTTGGGGGCACTGCATGAATTCAGAGAACGCCATCAAAGATCTTTAAGAATGTGGGATGTACAGAAAAAAAAATGAAGGGGCTGTAAGATGAATATAGCTGTGGCTGAATGCAGAGTGCTGAAATATAAGTACACAATATCACAACAAAAATTATCATTGTGCTTGGCATCAAAGTCCTGTATTTTTCACATGGAACTAAGTGATGTGTTGATCGCTTTGGAACTTTGTGGTATATTCAGCTTGTGTTACTGTCTCTTGAACAAAGACAGTACTGAAGGCTATTAATAAGATATTTGGTGTTATAAAGTTGGCAATATCACATGACACCAATGATAACTTTGTAGCTTAAAATGAAATTCTGTAAATTTAATTTTTACTTCCAAATTAAATTCATACATGTATATGTGACCCAGAATGCTAAATACCAATGACAACTTTGTAGCTTAAAATTTAATTCTGTAAAATTAATTTTTACTTCCAAGTAAGATTCACATATGTTACCCAGAATGCTAAATTGTACACTGAGTCATCAACTTTGCTTAGGATGCTGTGAGCAAATTGTGCTTAAAGCATACCAAGGACAGCTGGTGACCTGGACTTCTTTTTTTTTTTTTTTTGTAATGTCCTTCAAATATATTAGGCATGCTGGTTCTTTAATGAAAGGTAGTTTTTATGAGTAATTTGAATCTGGAGTTACCCATTACACTGAAAGGTCACTATAAAAATTCTGAAACTTGTAAGTACCAAAGGATACTTCAGATCTAGAGAACCTGAAATGTACTTGAAAAGCTACAAGTACATATACATGTATTATAGAGCAGATAAGCAAACTGTGGTGTTTACAGCATATCAGGTTCTGTTTCGGATGCACAATAATTTAAGAACTGAAACTGAATCATTTTGGACAACAAAAAGATGACTTGGAAGGAACACATCCCATGCTGGCGGGCAGAATGTTAGCCCTTAAAGTGCTAATTAAGGCTATAGTCATTTTCTCATTACCGTTAAACATGTACTGGTTAAAAGATTCATGTTCCTCATGAAGATATCTTTCATTCAAATACAAGCAATCCTAGTCTAAAACAAAAAGGAGCCGTAATCAACAGCTTTCCTGGGGACACTTTGCACAGGAAGTGTCCCAATGAAAGCTGTTGACTCAGTCTTAAATCAGCGCTTTAAGGGCTAGTGGTTGTGCTGCTCGATGGATGTTGCATGAAGTCTGTGTGAGGCTGTAGTATAGTAGTAAAGTGCATGATGACTGTTAAATGTACATGTGTATAACATCAGAGGGTCTGAGCGACAGCTTGCCGGATGCTGGGAGCATGGGGTAATGGCATGGAAGTGGACTGCACAGTTCCTGGGAAAAGTCTTGGTGTTACGCATGAATGTTGTCACAACCAAACACAACACACTTCCAGGAGTGCATTTATGATAGAAACCAAATAGTTTTGATGGCACGGGGTCCTTTCCTTTTTCTTTTTCTGTAAACAAATGCTGAAAATGTAAAGTACATGGCTGTCACTGGGTGAAACATTTGAAGTTGCTTCTGTTACTGTTAAACGCATGCTCTACTGTTTGAGTAAGTGTGGTATAGCAAGTAAAAATGTACTTTTTTAAGCACCAAATGTGTTTGCTGTCAAAAAGCATGTTCTTGGACACTTTTTTTATGGGAGTTGATATCTGAAATGTTACACAGGGATGTATGGTTTTAAAATTATGTCATACCACTGGATTGAGTACATTCATATGTTATGATACTGTACCAAACTACTGCAAAAACACTCAGGATGTTAGTCCATAAGCTCATTATGTAAGTGTGTCGTGTATTCATTGTGACAAAACGTGTTTGGGGTTAAATTGTTGTATGTCAGTGCATCAGATTCTGTTTTAGAATCCTTTTAGTTGAGGAACTTAGACAGCACAATGGATGTCTTTTAGGATTAAATCATAACACACAATGATTTCCATGGTAACAGTATTGGCCAGCACTTCAAATGTCACCAGCACTGTGGAAACATGTGTTATGATAACCTTGAAGGTGTTCCATTAAGGCTAGCTTTGAATAGAGTGCTGCAGGGGTTTTCTTTCTTTCTGTATTTTTTTTTTTTTTTTTTAGGCTGCACGTCACATTTCTAAATCTCTGTCCATATGCTAAACCTGCCCGTCCAAATTGCACGCATAGAGAACGTAAAAATGTATTAATCAATAAGATCTGACCTATTTGTTTCTTTCTGTTACCAGGAAGGTGAAAGTTGCAGTAACTGGAGAGAAAGATCTTTTGCTTATACAAGTTGAAGGGATGCTAAAACAATATTGGGTAAATGGATATATTACTCTAAATTTCACTTTGTATCAATAATTTGCTTTGGTGTTAATTTCAGCCTTCTGATTACTTCTTTTTTTTTTTTTAAAGATACTGATCGCACCCTTTCAGTTGTATGTGGCTGTTCAGCTGATTATTACCTGATTATTATTATATTTAAAATCGGTCTCAACTTTTAAGTTTGCTATTTTCAAAGCTAGCCACCAGAGAAGGAACAAGATTATACTGTGTTACCCAGCCAGTGGCCTGTTTTAATTTTCATGCCCAGGGAAGCAGAAATGGTCCAGAGAATGAGACTGCCATCTGGTGGTAGGCTGGTCCATTACTCAACATCACGAGCAAGCAACCCTGTTTTCATTCTCTCTCTCTCTCTCTCTCTCTCTCTCTCTCTCTCTACCCCCCCCCCTTCTCTTCTTCAAGACCTTCTTTCACCCCACCTCATGAAATTGTGACTATATGATACATGTATGTTTTCAGGCATTTTTCCAAATTGATCATGTCAAAGAAGATTTCAGTTGCAGCTTCCCATTATTTTTTTTCTTTTCTTTTTTTTTTTTTTTTTTTTTTTTCATTTTTTGTGGAAGTATGGTTGGTAGTTTTGATAATTTAAAAGGCTAAGGTTTATGGAAATAAGAGAAAGAAATAAAGAGAGATTCCTCTGAAAGTCCATGTCACTCATTGTAAAAACTGTTTGTATGTGTGGTTAATGTCAAAATATGATTTTAGCGCAGACTGTATACAAAAAAATAGTGGTATATGTTATAAAAGATTAAAAGATTGTATGTGTTGGGTTACCAGTAGCCATGTTGGTCAAAAATGGAAAACATCAGATGGGGCGGGGTGAGGGTGCGGTTTTGCTTATTTTGATAGCAAAGTCTGTTATCCATTACTGTGTTATAGTTGGAAATTCTAGGCCAGCCAGAACTTGAAGAAATGGTCATTTTTTTTTTATTTATTATTTTATCTTTCTTTTCATATTTAATACCATGGACCTTTGCATCTTAACAAATAATGGGGACCTACAACAAACTTTCAATTCTATCTGAGTATATCTCTGGCTCTTAACTGTAAGAATAAAATCAAGTAAATTCTGGTCTTAAAATTAATCTCTTGAGCAATGTTTGATAAACTGATTGATGCAGAAGATACAGGGTATGAAGAATGTACAGATTGCATTTTAGGTCCCAAAATACTAAAATGTGTCAATGTGTGAGTTTGTACCTTGATGTCAGGAAAGTAAGGCCAATTAAAAGTAATCACTGTGACATTATTTATATACAATATTAATTTCCTCAGATTAAGATACAAGAAAAAAAATTCAGATTCATGGAATAATTTTTCAGAAGTATCCAAAAATTGTTGAATGTGCCCATTTTGCACATCTTTCCACATTTACACAACAATTTGACCCAAAAATGTTATTTTTTTCCTGGCAAAAATAGTTTTTCAATACTCCTGCAGTCATGAGGGGACACATGATTATTATGTTTATGTGAGAGATTGCAGAGATATGTTGCTGTGAACAGAGGTAACTCATTATATTCAAGTAACCTTTTGGGAGGAAGAAGAAGGCAAACAAATTGAATACCAAAATTTTGATATATGTATTTTATCAAAATTATATTGAAATTCCAAACACATTTCATCTGACCTTTTATGAATGCAAACTTAAGCCACTTAACACAATATCATTTAGTAAAACAAGGACCTCATTCTTTGTCCATGATCTGAACAGAATGATTTTGGCAGTATCTTTAACTTTGCCCCCCCCCCCCCCCACACACACACACACACTCAGTGTTTTGACATTTACTTTATGGCCACTAAGCAGTGTTTTTATTAATTTTTTTCAAGGCTAGCACTTTTTTCTGCTGTGTTGTACTTTTCTCTGAACTTCTCATATGACACACATCATTGTTCTGTTGATTATTGTGCACATCTTTCCTATGATGTCTCAATGGTTTCACTTTCACTTTCAATTGCAGAATAATACCTAGTAGATAGGTAAGCTCCTAGACTGGACTATACTCTACGATATCTGTTGCATCCCATTTCTTTCCCAGTCTCCATCCGTAGATTGTCACATTTGAAATTACATAGCTAGCTTCTTGATTGGTCCTTGCTGTATGTAATCGGTCTTCATTGAAATGATGACCTTATAAATGGCCATAAAGACATGTCCTGGGTTGTTTTGTAGGTCTTTCAATGTCAATGTTCACATCTGTCCCAAAGTTGGCATGCTTTGATTTGTTCCTGCAGTTTAGTGCAGCCTACATTCATGGAATGGACTAGACTCAAATTTTCGACAACATACATGTGTGATGGGCCTCGATAAATTTTGTGTGTAAAAGTGTGCATTGGATTAATTTACATTCCATTGTAAATCGCTTCATGAGCTGAACTGTAAGGAACAGGAAGTTGTACATAAATGAGGAATATGGAAAATTTAAGACCTGCTTGTTCCAAAAACCAAAAACTAAAAAATGAGAATAACATTTTAGAATAATAATTTTTAATAAAAGTAAATGTTGTTATTGTCAAACTTACATGACATTAAATTAACCCTTTGCCCCTTAAACTGGCCAAAACTGGTTGCTGCTGAAATGTCAGCTTCAATATTTCCAAATGATTTCAACAGTAAGCAAAATAATTTGAATGAGAATTGTAGATGAGACCTACCAGGATAACATGCCCAGCTCAGCAGGTTTCCTGGGCCTGGATCTGGCGCTTGCTGCTTGGTGCCCAACCCACACCAAGGAAACTCTTAACTCAGTTTTGATTCCAGGGGGAAAGGGTAAAGTATAGAGAATTAACTCTTTCAGTGCCAGTCATGTCTGAAGTCGATCTACTTAAGTCCGAGAAGGGTGAATTATCATTAGGATCCCAGATTCCTATTCCTCTTAGAAAGACCTTTCATTTGAGTACTAGCATGCCTCTAGTTGCAGAGAAAATATCCCAGGTCAACAGCTTTTTTTGGCACGCAATGGGCACAATGCACCCAATGAAAGCTGAGAAAAGCTGTTTACTCAGTCCAAAATTTGGCACTTAAAGAGTTAAAAAATTAAGAAGTAGGTCCTGTTAAGTCATGGGAGAATCTAATAGACTCTCTTTATCCAGGACTAAAATGAATGTAAACTATAAAGAAACTGTTTGTTTACTGACCATACAGCAAGGACCTGTGTGCCAGTGTGATAATGACCAAATTTGTCCATCTTACCTGTATGTGTTGTGTACTTGCTACCACACCTAGTCTCCCTGATGCACACCCCATCCATCCATTTATATTGAGGTATTTCTGCATTGTAGTGATATGTCATAGATAAGTCCCATGTTTTTCGTATTTTAGGGAGTCCCGTGTATATGTTATGAAACATATGATGTATAGTTCACACTCAATTCCATCAGAACTAGCCTTGTGTGCTGATACCTCTATGGCAGTGAAACATGTAGTTGTACATAACTTCCTAATTTCCTAGTGGAGTGGATCGAATTATTTCCTGTTGCTTGCATAGATGAGTACAGATCATAAAGTTGAATTGGTCTCTACAAGTGTTAGCTACAGAGACAAAAGTGAATGAGCAGAAATAGATAGGAGAGAGCAGTAGTGCCTTTGACTGCAAAAATTAGTATTGTGAGGTGCAAGTGATGAAGTGTGGACAGCCTGAATGGAGGAATATGGATGTGTCATCCACCATGTTGTTGTGGGGTCAAGGTCACTGCAAGAGCAGAACAAGTTCACAGTAGTCTGATGCCAGTGCTGCTAAGTGAGCTGTTAACCCTTTGGCATGGCACACATCACCTTGCTTTACAAGCACAGTCACAAATGGCTGAACATTGTTGGTTCACAGTGAGACTGGGTCACCTGAGCCAAAGTTTGTGGCAGGAGAACTGCCAGTGTAACATACCTGTGTTAAAACTCAAGTGGATATCCTCAGCAAGGTGGTGGGAGGGAGGATGCACTGTGTTCACACAATGATATGGCATCATGTTTTTCATGTTGGTAGACAAACATCAGTTGGAGTGCATGTTTATTGTATGTGACTTTGGTCCTGCAGTTCAATTTCTCTTTGACTGCATGGGTTGTGTAAAGCATTGTGGGACACCAACACACAAGAACCAAGCTGGCATATGTGCTCAGGACCATCCAAATGGTATACTTTTGATAACGTGTCTTAACATTAGAGGTACTAAGTCATCTAGACCTACCTCTGTGCTGTCTAGCATCCACAGTGCACTGAGGGAAGCTTCTCACTTTAAGTATAATTTCTGATGACTTAAAAAAAAATACAAAAATCACAAGATTTATGATACTGGGCACTTTTGCCAAATCTTAACAGCCAAAAAGTTGCATGACAATGCATTGGCATTGATGTCTATCAGAGTTAACCCTTAAAGTGCTAATCACTGCCATAGTGGTTTTCTCGTTACCGTTAAACATATAATAGTTGAAGGATTCAAATTCCTCATGAAGATACCTTTCATTAAAATTGCAGCAAGCCTACTCTAAAGCAAAAAGTAGTCTTAGTCAACAGCTTTCCTTAGGACACTTTGTGTGCATTGTGTTCTGAGGAAAGCTGTGGACTCAGTCTTAAATCAGCACTTTAAAGGTTAATAAAATATGTTACACAGTACTTTTTGGAAGCCATTTGTAAATTTGGAGGGGGGGGGGGGTTGGAGTGTTGAGACTTCCATTCCATGACTCCAGCATGAAACGTAAGTCTGATAAAACAAATGTACCCACATAGTATGTGACCACTGTCCTGCTGTCACTTGTGTTGCAAAGAGAGGCAGGGTTTTTTTTATACTGCACTTGGATGATTGATCAACCACGGACTTTCAGATATTGATCTCACAGGAATAGAGCTGCATTATGACACCATTGTATCTTTTTAATTATTTCCTACTCTTTGCTTTGATGTGAGTTAATACATTATGTTTTGGATTGAGAGGTTTGTATAGATATGATTTATTTTCTTTCTTTTTTTTTTCAGTTTTGACAAGATCTTAAGTAAATTGTATGAATAGCCATCACATTTGTATTTAGTATGCACACTGTACTTGTACCAAATATCACCATTGCTTGTTGACAGTTGAAGCCATTGCACACAGAAAGATTTAAATTGGTAAAATATTTGGTGATCTGTTAATAGTGGGAATATATATATGAGATCGCGTTTAATATACCATGGTTTAGAATATTCAGAGGTTGCTTAATTTGACACTGCAGTTGTAAATTTATAACAAAAGTTGTTACAAGAAAATAGATTATTTATTGGTAAGTTAATATGACAATTATGTACCCAAATGTATTTATTTAGCCTGAAGTTACCTGAAGTTACCTCTGGTCATGCACAACGAGGTTTATTTAATTCATTCTATGCTTGCAGTATACTGTATAATCATATATTTTTGCGAGGGATGTGTATTTCCAAATTTTCCCAAGTATATCCTGTTTGGGAATGTTAAACTTGCAAAAATTTTGACAGATTAAATTCAATAAAGTCACAGTACAAAATCATCTTTCACATAATACTTTAATTAAAGTATGAAAAGAAACTTCCATGCACACAAATGGGGAGGTCTCATACGATTAAGTTTGGGAAAATAAAACACACGGAAATTTTCTTGAGGCTAATTCGGGAAATTTTATGCTCAGGAATATAAATTATTATACAGTAAGTAGTCAAGTGGAATTATGATGGAAATTGTATAACCAAAATCCTAAAATGAGCATTCGTTCAAGTACATCCATGTTTGGTCTAAAGCCAGTGGTGTTTGAATTATTTTGATTGCTGGCATGTCATGTCACAGTTACCACAAGGGGAGCTGCAGCATGACATGCCAGGAATAGGAGAAATGCTAAGACGAGCCTTTTCCACTATACTATGTAGCAATTAACCCTTTCCCCGAAGAATTAAAACTAAGGTAACAGCTTTCCTTGGCATGGGTTGGGCACTTAGTGCCCAACCCATGCCAAGGTAAGCTGTTGACCTGGGGCATGCAATCTTGTTAGATCTCATCTACAATTCTCAGTCAAATATGTAATGTATGGGTCAAAATGTGAAAATCTTGTGACCACTCTAGCATCCTTAATGTTTGGTGGATGTTCATAAAATTTAGTGGAAATGTGGAGGAGGTCAAAATGTCAGTTGCATACCATACTGGTGGCACTACCTATAACTTGATGGAAGTTCCATGTCTTGAAAAACAATTGAATTAGACATGCCAAATTGATATGTTACACAGATCAAGGCCAATGTTATGTCCCAATCTGGGACAACTCGGAACACAGTACTTCATTTGTACTGGAATAAATACAGTGAACTGGACCGTGTCGATTATGGCATTCACGCATACCTGCCGCCATTGAACCATTCTTTTATAGAAATGGGAATTCGGTACAGTTGTTATGTGTGTTTCCCATTTTTGGCTAGGTGATTGGTGCCAAAGGTTGCTGGTTCCAGACCCGGCAGTTCCATGGCCACAAAACATATGTAACATGAGTGACTTTGACAGATTTTTGTTAGGTCACCAGTCCTGTAAATTTGAAAAGGGTGATTTTCTTACAGCAGCACGCACTTGGACATCAATGGGGAAGAGAATTTTTTGGTGATGATCATCCAGTTATATCTCAGCAGAGCATTAGGCCCATGGGCCTCTTGTCCATGGTGTATTTTTGGTGCCACCTGTCAAGTTGTTGATCTGGGGCTTATTATGGAACTAGCGCCTGTGTGCAATTCTTAAATGGATTTTCATTATCATTAAAAATAATAAAAGTCAGTGATGTGCGTGACATGTTCCCTTCAGCCGGTTTGTGGCTGATTAAATGGCAAGGGTTAAGAGTAAAAAAAATTGACACTAAAATGGACTAGAAGTCATCTACGATGTGCCAACTCATTAACTACATTCCAAAGTCAGAAAGATAAATAATGTAAATGTTCTTGTCATTATATAAACAATGGTGATATTTAGCAAAAATGATATCTGGGTTACTGTCAGATTCAGACAAAATTTGTACTTAGCAAGTTTCATTGCCTGTTGTTAAAAATGTGTATTTTCATTGCAGGGTGAAGGTGGCAAGTTTCGGCGAGCACCATCCTGGCGGAAAAAGTTCCGGCCAAAAGAGGTTTCTGGTAGCAAGAGTAAGGATAGCAAAGTGTCAGGAACAGCATCAGGAGATGAACTAGAACCGTTAACAAAATCGGATACGCATGGGCAGCAGTCACCGCGTCATGGGTGGCGAGCAACAGAAGGAGACTATCGGTAGCACCACCGTGAGGCAAACAGACCAATCACCAGTGTATTCCCAATAGTACTGTGTCAAACACTAATTTTTTTCCAAGTTTTCTGTTTTTTAAATGTGTCAATACTGCATGGTTGTCCTGGACCACAAGAGTGCAGTGTATAGATTGGGTGAGTGAAGATGATCACCTCCAAATGGGCTCAACTCTACTTGGAAAGTGGGCTCCAAATGTATAGAGTAAACTTTCTCTGCAGATGTGATGTCAAGTAAAGTCAGTGTTTCAAGGTCACATGCTAGACATATCTGGTTGTTGTCACAGGCAGCTGAGATGTGGTGTGTAGTCCAAGCCAGATAGTCTTTTAACGTTGGCAGATTGTGTTCGAACTAGGTCAAAGTCATTGTACATAATATAAACTCCATTACAGCACACAATTACTGTCCTCTTACATATGGGCTCTGTTAGGAGCAAAGCGCCATCTGGTGACACAATACCTTAATATTGCATTTAGAGAGAACAAAAACAGAATATGTTACAATCAAGACTGACAGGTTTGGGGAGGGTTTTTGCATGCATGTTTAGAGTGATGGATGTGTAGATTTGTGCTCCTATTTATGTGTCCCACGTTGTACACAGAGCTGAAAAGCAGATGTCTGCCGCCTCGGTCCACATGAAAAAAACACAAGAAGATATGAAAATAATGCTGCTCAGCAACATTTATGGTGAAACATTTTATGTGAGTAGAATACTCTTGCAGTCCGAGAGGTGTTCTGTCAAACAGGTCTCGGCAATTACCGTCAAAGGACAGACCATGTCAATATGGACCTAGATACCTCTTCCTGATTTGTTTGAGCACAGCATCTGAATTGCAGCGTCCTATCAGTTGAATGTTAAATCTACATCGAAACAATCTCAGTTTGCAGATGGGGAAATGAAACATTCTTTTTTTCATGTGAATTAAGCATGGAGAATTTTCAAGTCTTTTAATGGTAAAAACACCTGGAAGCACAGTTGATGTAGCCATCTGAAGAGCATGCAGAGAAGTTGTTTCAGAAGTATTAGGCAAACCAGGAAAGAGGAGTATGATTACAATACAAAATGTCAGGCTACCAGGAAGTCAGTGACTTGCTGGATGGTTTATGCCACACGCAGTTGCACTGGATCAGCATAAACATGTGTCCACTGTGCAAACAGAGAAACTTGCACAGTGGTGCTTACAGACACATCACTTGCCACAACAGGGGCATGCACACAATGGACGACCACCCCACAAGTTTCCATCGACACTTGAATGACAAGCTGATTGTACCTGAGTACATATATATTGGTGATTCGAAACTGTGACTTAAGACATTTGCATCAACTTGTTTTATGAGAATGCAGCATGTGCAATATGAAGACAGTAAAGGAATTGAACTCCACTGTATACCTCATTGACATGTTTCCCAAAATGCAACTGCTTCTTGCAATGGACAGTCCCCCAGTCTCCCGTAAAAGACATTAATTTAATGTTATAAACTTCATTTGTGTATGTGCAACTGCAGGACATGTACTGCATTAACCCTTTTAGGCATCAAAGGTGCTCTGCAAATTTTGATGAAGTGAGCCTCAATTGTTAATTGTAGACCCTTACTTTGAACATTAGAGACGAACTAATGTACCAGGTGGCAACACTGAGGGTATTTAGCATCATTTAATAATTTTTGGATTTGGAAAAACGGTGGAGCTTTTAAGAGGACAAGAGCTGTTAAAAGGGATAATATGGTACACCTTTTTTTTTTTTTTAAATAAAATTTGTCACCTGAAGTAGCGTGAAGGTGTACAATATGAGAACTTCAGAAATAGTCAGATGCATTTAGGGAATTGCGCCCACAGACCTGTGATAAAGAGTAAGACACTACTATCAATTGCTATCTTGCCTGTACACAACAATATGTCTGAATCTCAAAACAGGTTACACAGTGTGCAGGCATAACCACTTGCACTGGCTGAATGTGTGTACTGGAAGACCAATTATATTGTAAGCATGGCCAGTGGTTGTAATGTGTGTGTGTGATCGAAGGGCCATTATGTCATGGACAAACATCACCACTGATTATAATCTGTGTGATTGAAGGCTTGTTGTGCCATGTATAAATGTCAACACTGGTTATCATCTGTATAATCAAGAGCCCATTATTTCACATATTAACTTTACTACTTTACTACTGGTTTTAATATATGTGATGAAGGCCCATTATGTCATGTTTTATCATAACCAGTGGTTATAGTATATGTGATTGAAGACTGTTTATGTCAAATAGAAACATGCCACTGGTTATAATCTGTGTGATCAAAGACCCGTAATATCATGTTTTAACAGCACCATTGGTTATCACATTTGATGGAACAGCAGTTTTGTCATGTATCAAAAGTTACAATAACTGGGGGAGGGGATGTGTATGAAGACTTGTTAAGTCATGTACTGCTAACCAAAGGTAATGATATGTCGTCTACATATGTGAGGGCAGGTTATACCATGGGTAACTATTACCAGATATAACTTTCTTACTATTGTGAGGTCCTGTAAGGATTGCGTGGATAAAATCTGGTAAATCTGAGAAAATGATAGGAATCGTGACACATTTTTAAAAGTGAAGAACACAATTCACATTTGAGCTTGATATTATGACAGTTTAGCACCAGCAGAGGTCAGTGTGGGACAACCGTCTTAACAGGCCTCTGGAGGGCCTTGGTCATATGAAACCATAACCACAGATTATAACCCATGTCTTCTATTCAGAGCAGATTATTAAAAGTAAGGGAAACACAGAGTAACTCCAGGTTATACTGCATGTCACCATGGCAACAGTACATACAACATTGTAACTACTGGCTATGCCAGATGTCACCAGTCCATAAAGCACAGGTCACAACAGTCAGTTAGTATTGCCAGAACCTCTGATTAATATACTTCGTGTAACTGATTATATAACCACAGAATGAGCAAATGTAGCCACTGGTTACATATTTTGCTCTAATCCTTGGTTCTATTATATTGTAGTCACTATTTTAGTATCTGTAACCTGATAACATCAGACTTGTTCCAGTGACCTTCCAAGATCAACCTCATTTCAATTACACAAAGATTGTTATGTATGCAAAACCCCCTTGACTCTTTCCCCACTGAATTGAGACTTGAGTGTACTGCATTCCCTGGTACAGGCTGGGTGCTCAATGCTTAACCTGCACCAAGGAAAGCTGTTGACCTAGGATATACCATTCTGATTGGTCTTGCATATATTTTCTCATTGATTTCATTTTCAATGAGGTTAGGGAAAATTGTTGAATTTAACATAGAGCCATTTTGGACCAGTTAAGGGGTACACCATTTGAACTCACAGTAATGTCTTCAACATTTGGAAATACATTCAAGATATTGATGTTTATCAGGCACAGCAGCTTCCAGGGGTTGCTGACATTTCAGTGTTTGCCAGTCATCATAAGAGACACCATTGTTTTGAATTGCTCCAAAAGCAGAAATTGGATTGGGTTTTGGGGAATTTGATCAATTTGACGAATATTGTTGCCTGGTATGCATTAGGGTAACAGACGAGAAGAGACATTTTCACGTCAGGTGTGGATGCTCTTCAGATTTCTCCTACTTGTTTCGTAATTGTGAAATTCATCTGCATCCAAGTCATGCCACAAAATTTTTCTGTGGACCATAACGGAGCACACTTTTATGAATTTAAAGATACAATTTCTTATATAATATATATATATATATATATATATATAAATGTATATGTATATGTAAAATTTGTAATGTCAATCTGAGACATGTCCCACTAACTTTGTACATTTATACATACGTGTATGATTTATTGGTGCTGTAGTATTTGTCTTGTCGTTATCATTTTACTGTTCTACAGTCTGCCGGATTAACCAGCATACATGTACCATTCCAGACTCTGGTGCCTCAGTTCACTTCATAGTCACAGCCTACTATTTTATTGAGAAAATGCAAATGTGTGCAAGACATTGTCATGGAAGTAGTTTGCCATATGTCATTGAATCATTCAAATTCTATGTGCGTGACTGTATGTTTAACAGTGCAAGCTTTAACCACTATCCTTGTGCATTTTTTTTTTTTTTTTCATTTTTCATTTACTGTCTTTCTTTTCTTTTTCTTTGTTTTTAAATGCCATGGAAATTGATTTTGGACACTTACAGGTCAAAACTTAAAAACTGAGACAGTTTTATTTGATAACAAGTTTATACAAAAAATAAAATATGTTAATTTTTTTTTTTTTGTCTGATAACTTATGGGAAGAGCTAACCAGTAGGAAGTGCCAAACCAACCAAGGTATGAACTCAACTGATGTAAGTCATTGCATGTGGTTCACATTTTGTTGCTGTATCTGGCCCAACTAACCTTCCACTAAACTTTCCACTGCTGCTGCTGTATGGAATCACAAAACTTTGCTCAGAAAGACTATCATGCAAGAACCAGTGTCCGTGCAACTGGCATCTGGTCATGTCCTCTGCTGGGCCTCCTGCAATACAGTGGCTCCCTCTGGTGTTAGATGTTGGACTTTGGCAGTGATGAGCGCAGGATAAAGGTCCAGTTGCATGCAGTTGCAATGGCTGAGGAGGATGTGCACTCAGTCACCTTGGTTTATCACTTTCTTGGAAAGTGTGTTCCTTTCAACCTTTAGATTAGACAGTTTTGCAAGCAGAGTTGAAGGACGTGGCAGGAGTTGCTAAGATCTATTTCCCAACCTTGCCTCTGTATGTACAACCTTCAAGTTGCACAGTTGTTGGCACGAAAAGTGCGAGTGAACAGTCATTCCAGTAGTGTCATGACCTGTTCTTGATTTTTTTTTTGTTTAGGTACTTCATCGCTATAACAAGTAGTCCATAATGCAACAAAAATTACAATTTGGGGGTGCCATGATTGTGTTATGGTAGCCAAATGTCCAAATTACAAAAGTGTTGACAAAGTGGGGAGTCGCTGCAAAAGTTTTTGAACAGTACTGGGTCTTCATAACCCAAGCATGCAAAATAAGCAAACTTCAGAAAAAGCAGATTTAGATTATGACTGGTTAAGTTTGTTAGATGTCACTTGTATAACCTTAAAATAGCAGGTTTAATTTAAGATAGTGTTTATCATTACATGAAAATGGATATTTAATCGGATTCAAGATCACATTTTTCAATGCGCCATGCAGTTTTCCATCTGTACACTTGTTTCTTCAAAGGCAGAAATGAATACAATTCTTGATCATCCTGGGTCAAACTTGACATAAAGAGCCACAAACTTAGCTTCAAGCCTTGTGTTTTCATGCGGAACAATAATTTTTAGAAGCCATGTGTTATCCACTTTTAGTTGTCTGCAGCAGTCGACAAGAGGGCCCCATATATTTTGGTCTGAACTTCAGGTGAAGGGCAGAGACAGTTGAGTTGTTCCATTCTTGTCATTGATTTTCTCCGGCATTTAGCTGGAATTTTTGTGAACAGTGGTTCTCACAATAAAAGAAACATGTATGATTTTGTCTTCATTGGCAGGCTTTCTGGAATATAAGAGTCATTTTCGAGACCATTTTTTTTGGGGGGTGGGTGGGCAGGGGGAGCGAGGGCAATGTGAGTAGTCTATGATGTTGAAATATGTTGATGTTGCCTTGTGACAACCTGTTACGTGCTGCTACAAAAATCAAAGGCACGTGCCAACAAAAAAAATTAATGAAGTGCATCAATTTGATTACTTTGATGAGTTGCATATTGCTGGCAGCCTCATCAGTGGCAACTTTTCTTATTTTTTAAAATCAAGATTTGGCCACGTGCCTTTACAAAGCAGAAGTACTTACGTTAAATTTGATATACTTAATCAAAGGGAAAAATGCATGTGTTTGCAAAACTGCACTTCAAAAAGCTGTTTTATTTTGTCTTGAAGATAATGTGACAAGAATTGATGGTCAAGGGTAAGAAAATGTGGATATATTTACTTCATGTTCATTGATGGTCACGTTGAGGTTAGAATCTTAAGGACTTTTGACATTGTTGCAGTTTTATGCAACATAATGACACTTGTATGGATCCTTGCCACTCATAGTACAGTAAACACCTGTCTAAAAAGACCACCCCCGATGGATAGCCAAATATGTGGTATCTCAAAGCAGATAGTCTGATGGAGTAAACGATGACATTCAAACATACAAAGCAACATATGCAGAAAAAATGGTCTTTCAAGGCAGATGGTCTCTCAAGACAGACCAGTGTATTGTTAAATTATTCTCTGAGCTGGTGTCTCTTGGGTAAGTATGGTAAGAAATACCATGAAGTTGGTCAATAAGAAAGGAAAGGATAATTAGTAAATAAAGTGCCCTTCATTCAAGTCACTGATCCTGTGAGCATGACACATGAAAATCTGACTGAAACAAAATTGCTGCAATTTGATTGGCTACTTTGGAGGAGACCTCAAGTGTGATTGTCATGTGCAAGTGACAAGATCCAAAATTGTTTTGCATGATTTAGAGAGCTAAGGTGTGATCGGTAGTTGGTACCTTTTGGAGTCAAATTAGCACTGTGTGATAGGACAGTTGTGCCTCATTCCTTTATTGACTCGATTGTATAGCAATAATAGATGGAGGAATGCAAGGGTAATTACCCTTTGTCCTGATGTCACCGACCCTGTGGCCTCATGTTGCTAGTTAGTTGTATTCTATTATTTTTGTTGATGTAGGCCGGAAAAAAATATGCTGGAAAATTGTTCAAAATGACTAATAGTTGATGCGTTTACTTTGAAGAACTGGCAGGTCCACTCAGTGCATAAAGGAGCACCAAATAAAAAAATGTAATAATGTGCTGAGAAAGTTGTGTAGGTTGGGATTGTGGGTCTTCATAGACAGGGAGTGGAAATGCAAAGTGACCATAACAAAGCACTGGTTTTATGCAAATTCTTTTTAGATACAGTACATCTAAATTAATGTATGCCAGTTTGAACATACTTGTCCGTGCAATAACAGACACACTTATGTCCATGGAGTAACAGAAAAAATCAGTTTCACAATCGTATGGAGTTGAGTAACTGGTTGACAATCATGTCAAAATGGCCAGAAAGACAACAAATTTCCTAATGGGCAAAAAGACTACACTACAAATTTCCTAAATCGAAGAATGTCATGTATTCAAGCTGCATATATAACAGTTTCCCTGTGAGGTGAGCAGACAAAATGTTATACATTTTTGGAAGTTATCCAAACAACACTAGAAAATACAAAACAATCACTTTGTGGACCATTAACATCCTTTTTGTCCAGCATTTTATACCCCCCCCCCCCCCGCAAGGGTGAGTATACTGGTTTCACCATGTCCGTCTGTCTGTCCGTCCAACCATCTGTGGAAAAGCCTTGTCAGGGCCATAACTCCTTTATTATTTCATAGATCTTCCTCCAACTGTATATTGTTTATTACCTGAGGTTGTGTTATGAAACAACATTGACCTTGAAGGTATCTGTAGCCAAACCCTTGTCCAAACCGCAACTCCTTCATTAAAATCACATTCTTAAAACTTTGTATGCTTATTCTCCCTCACTACATGGTGTGTCATGAGGCAACCGTGACCTTGAGCTATTTAGGTCAAGGTCATGGTGGCCATTTATCGGCAGACAAGCATTTGTAGAAAGACATATTCTTGTGTGGACCCAAAATCTTCCTCCAACTTTACATGATTATTGCTTCTTACAAGAGGGTATGTCCTTCACAGTGTCCGTCCGTCTGTCTGTGGAAAAGCCTTGTCCGGGCCATAACTCCTTTATTATCTCATAGATCTTCCTCCAACTGTACATTACTATTGTTCATCACCTCAGGTTGTGTCATGAAACAACATTGACCTTGAGGTCAAGGTCGCATCTGTAGCCAAACCCTTGTCCAAACCGCAACGCCATTAATAATCACATTTTAGAACTTTGTATGCTTATTCTCCTTCACTACATTGTTTCATGAGGCAACCCTGACCTTGAGCTCTGTAGGTCAAGGTCACAGTGGCCATTTGTCAGTAGACAAGCATTTGTCAGTACATGTGGTGTTCTCCATGCAGAGACCAATGAATATCTGAGCGGGGGGTATCCAGTCATGTTAGCAATGACTCTTCTAGTTTGTTTTGCTTTTTGTTCTGTTTTGTTTTGTGCCACAAGGTTGGCTTTTTTAAGGAAAAAACAAAAGAACATATTTCTGCTCAAATGGTGCCTGACTGTAAATTGCCATCTGCTTTACTCTTTTTAGTTAAATTTCATGTTAATAAAAACATTTTTGAATAAATGTGAATAAATGTATGCCCCAGGTCAACTGCTTTCCTAGGCAAGACTTGGGTATAATGCACCGAGCCTGTGCAAAGGGAAAGTTGTTGACTCAGTCTTATTCTGATCAGGACAGTTAAATACCTGAAAAGAACAATTGGTAAACATGGTAGTCCCAGTATTAATCCTTTTGGGAAAGAAGAGGATATGTCAAAGTGTATGGCATCGAAAAGTCCTGAAGGTGCATGATCAAAAGGAATAGTATTAAGATAGGAACTGGTTGATGTCACAGTACAAAAGAGTGCTTTGTGATGGAAACTAGATGGTGTCGGCAAAAGTTGTGAACATACATGTGTAAAAGTAACTACTTTCATTTAAGTGGAAAAAATTTGTTGGATGACCACTTTTAACAGTGAGAGAAATATTTTAATTTTTAGCTCAGCTGATTTTCCACTGTCAGTCAGCAGAGCTCATAAGGTGTGTTGTCTATTAGTCCTAATACTCCTTCAACAACAATTTCAATTTGCATTTCTGACAGCTGTACTCAAAACCATTGCCTTGGTCCTCTTCATACTTAGTGGGAACATATCTTGGGTGGGTTGATGCTAAGTTCATTCAACAGGTGAATGGGCAATAACTTTTCTATTAATGTTTATCTTTATGATAGAGGGCAAAATCTTAATGGCTCTTTTCCCATACCACTTGTTTCAAGCTGGTCAGCCCAGAACTTATTCTATACACTTTGTAGTATAGAACATGATGCCATAAATTAATTTGGGTAAATTTAGTTTCTAACTGATAACTTGCAAACTACATGTATTTGAGGTTAGACTTCAATATTGCACAAAATGTTTATCATCAACTTGGGCTATTGTAGGATTGCATGTTAGTGAACTTGGTATAATTATCAAGGTCACAGAACAACTTCAAATTAATTTGGTTTCTGTATTGGGAATTACTTCAGCTCCGACTTTGGTTTTACACTTTTATGATGGACTCACAATAAAGGCTTATGTTATGACTGACCTTGACCTGATCCCTCCAAGGACACAGGTCAATATCAAAATGGTTTATTTTCAATTCAATTTTCTCCATCTCTGGATAACATTACCATTGGCAACCATGTTTTAACTGGGACATACACTGATTAGGGACCCATCATTTCTACCAGCAAAAATCAGTTGATGAAATCTCAGCTGAGCACAGGACTGTCACAGTCCTTTTGTTTGTTTGGCATATACAAGAAACAGCTGACCAATAAAGTCTCGTCTACATTGAAAGAAAAGTTACAGGATCATGTGTGATCGAGAGTTGCTGACACCAAAGACAGTCAAGGACAAAGTATTTTGAAAGATGACATTAATCACATGGGATAATACCCAAATAACAAGGGACTTTCTTTTGGAAGTTTTATCATTTGTAAGGTTGTCCACTCTGTTTGCTGGCACTGTGCCCAGTGTTATTGTGGTATGTTAAGCTTTTCCTTTGAGAAACTCTATTTCAAGGTCCAGAAAATACAGATAGTCTTGAATTCTTGTGGACATGAACAATGTACAGTGGTACCTGTTCTGAAGACAACTCTCATAAGAGACTGCATATCCTTTTAAGACTGTGCTTTCATGACACTAGAGTCTATTTCTCTAATAAATTAACCTGTATTTTAATACCACCTGTACTATGAGACTGATTTTCACTGGAGTAGGGGTGGTCTTGAAGCACAGATACCACTGTACAGTAAAATCAATTCAATGTGGCAGAATACCCAAGTGCTGCCATCTGGTGAGCAGAAGATGTTGGTCTGGGAGAGTGAAAATGATTGTGCTGAATAAGCATTGTGTGTCAATTAAGCATATCATGAGCTTCAGTTAGACCTCCATGATCTCTCACAACAAAATTGGTTGCAGTTTATTTTAGGCCATTAAATTCAGTTAACAGATGGTATGATATGATACTCATATTACTATTTTACTTTGACAAAAGTTTATTTTGTCCTCTGATAAAAATTGATATTTCTGGTATGTTAAATTTCATACAGTTTGTATTGTAAAATAAATCTAGAAGAAATGGATGATATGGTTTCCTTGGTTTAGGCTAGGCACAAGTTCAATAGATGCATGTCAGAGGCCTAAGGATCTTTTTAATTTCCTTCCATGTTGCAACACAATTCACTCGTCTCGTCTGTCTGTGTTTTCATCTGTATAGAACTGATGTACTGCTTCCACAAGGTGACACAGAAGCAATTTTTTTCAAGCATTTCAATCTAATGTGCTATAAATGACTGTTTTGTAAGCCATGTCTTCATGTAAAGAGGATATTGGTCAGTGTGGACAAGAGATCGGAGCGAGTATGTGGGGGGTGGTGTAATCACCAGACTATAGGTGTATATACACAGGGCCAGCATGTACAGCAAATATGCTGTGCCAACCCTGCATGTGCAACGCCAGACTGTTTGTCTAGTCCCCTCTGGCCATGTCCACTGTAATCTCGTAGTAATAGTTGTAGCTAGCATCAAGGGACTTGTAGAAATAATTGTAGGCTTTGTTGAAAGGAGGAAGATTGCAGTGAATGCAGACATTGGATAATTATCTCAAAAAGAAAGCAGAATAATGTGTTCAATAGATGAAATGGAACCAGTGTTTCCCACCTTGTAGAGTCAGTTCAGTGTCTTTAGCGAACAAGTTGACAGATCACATGACCTGGCTTTGTTTATATGTGTGACCCTGGTTGGGTGGTACTGTGGTTGGGTATGAATTTGTGGTATCTCGTTGTAGACCGCATTATGTGTCCCTGCATACTGCATCCTCTGTGTAGACATGTTGGGACGCTGTACAAAACTGCAAAAACAACCAGTAGGTGGCGCTTTCTGTGGCTGTACATTACAATGACTTGTGAATACTTGTGTACAGAATGGGAGATTGTTCTAGAGGGTGCTTTTCACTAGGATTGCAGCCCATCGTTATATGATGAAATTTTAAAAAAATCAACTGTTACCGTGAATGTGCAGGGGGGAGGGTGTTAATCATGGGTGGGAGGGATGAGGGGGGTGGGGCATGGTCTGGTGGACAGAAAGACATCCTCAATGCCTCTATGTGGCTTTAGTACCTTGATAGTTGACAGAAAATAGTAACTCTAGGGATATGACTATCAGACAACTCCAGAAACAAGATGAGCAAGGATATACAGTGTTGATTTATACATAAGTCATCTAAATACACAGTCAGTTATTGACTGATTTATACATAATATAACACAAATAAAACAGTAAGTTATTATTTCGTAAAGTGACTGGTGTTTGTTGTTTCTCCTATTACTCTTGCAGATGAAATGACCAGCATGTTTGTTTCCATTGCAAGATGTTTCTTTAATGTATTGTAGAATGGCCACAAATTCTATATTAAGCTTCTCTATATGTTGAACTGGCCAGCTGCTTGTCAAATGCCGTCTGCTTCAATGATTTTGACTTCCTTCAACAGTAATGAAACACAAGAGTTTTCTTGGGCTTTTAATTCACTTCTATGGTCCAGGCCCTGAAAGTGTTTAACATCTAAAATGTCTTCATTTAGAACTAGACAATTTTGGGCTGAAAATCAAAGTCCACTGATCTCCTGGGCGAAAGTGCTAAGATTATGTTACACTACACCTGGTATGTTTCTAGAAGTTGCTTTCTTTAACAAAAATAACCTAAAAATGAGCTGACAATTTACATTTGCCACACCTGCATACATTTAAATTAAGCTGTGTTTTTCTCAGCCCATATATGAAGCATTTGTTTTGGGTAATCTTTGGCAGAATTTCAAAAGCATGTCTAGTGCTTTGACATTTTAATTTGCAACATATTCGTGAAAAAGGGTCTCTGAATTGATACAAAAAGACCTAAACGAGGACTTGCTAATATGCACAATTCTTTCTCTCTTTGCATGGTTAACAATCTTTATGTCCCAATACATTGGTGGTTACCAGTGAAATAACAATATATAATTCCCATTTTGGGCTTACACATCTTGCAGAGGAGCACAAAAGCTGTGGAGTCCAGAATACATATCTGAGAGGTGGAATTCTCCAATGACCACTGCACATCACGTCTTGATTTCTGACCTTGGAGAGGGAAGAAGCAGATTCCTGTTTCCTGGACTGCTGTGGATCAGTCGGACCCCAGCACCACTGCTGCTTCCATTTTGGCTCTGGGTCTGGCTTGGAGGCTGTGTTTTGGTGCAACTACTAGGTCTGGCTCCACCCAAAACCTAGTCAATGCATAGTATTGCAGCATTGGACCAGACTTTGCTGGTCCTATGCCTGCCCTGGCCAGTAACTTTGCCAAACCAGTTGCAGCTCTTGAGATCCAGCTTCTACTTCATTGTCCAGCATGCTAATGCAGAACTACTGATCTGGCCGCCTTCCTGGAGATTTTCTTCTCTAGTTCAGAGGTTTTTAGCTCTGCTGACCTAAGGTGGCATAGCTCATACG
The DNA here is from genome assembly GCA_964020975.1 of Hermodice carunculata. Lineage (NCBI taxonomy): Eukaryota > Metazoa > Annelida > Polychaeta > Eunicida > Amphinomidae > Hermodice > Hermodice carunculata. The sequence goes on along the minus strand of CAXHWN010001880.1, from coordinate 79,979 downwards.
ATTGTTCCTGTTCATCCGTACGCTAACTTTTGGGTTGTGAGCATAATACCATCCAATGTTTTTAAGTTAGCCGAATATAACTTTCAGGACTTCTAGGGTGGACAAGAGGCCCATGGGCCTGGTACTGTGCTGACATTGCCATTGATGTCCAAGCTACACCCTGTCATTACAAAATCATCTTTTTCAAGTTAACAGGCATGGTGACCTCACAAATACAGGCTAACGTCACTGATATTACATTACATTACATTCTAGCATTGGACATAGTATATATATCCTTTAAGTTTAGCAAGTCTAATCCAATTACTTTTCCAGATATGGAACCTTATATCATAAAACACATTTTGGCTCATAATTTCCATCAAATTATAGGTGGTGCCACTAGTATCACTAGCAAATTAGACTTTGACGTACCCCACAATCACACCAAATTCTGTGAAGATGCGCCAAAATTCAAGATGCAAGAGTGTCCACAAGATATTGACGTTTTACCCCTTCATTGCATAATATTGTTGGTCACACCACCAATATCAAAAGGGACCTGGATTTTCATTCACCGTACTACAAGTCCTGAAACTTATATTAGCCTAACTTGGAAACTGTGAATGGTATCGCAATAATGAGCAAAAGTTTGTGGACGGACAGATGAGGGGTCACATAAGCTCTGCAACCTTTGGTCAGCAGGGCTAAAAAAATCATGAAAAATAACAAAAATCACGGAGTGTGACCATTTGAGCAAAATTAGTAAAGATCCATCTGAGGTACAACCCCGCCAAGTTTGAAGTGAATCTGGGTGATGGTTTAGAAAGGAAGTCAAAAATGTGACTTACCATTGCAGTCCTCATCGACTTGCATTGTAATCAATGGGAATGTATACATTAACCCACAAGTGTACGGAAATGTTTGTAATCAATGGGAATGTATACATTAACCCACAAGTGTACGGAAATGTTTGTAGTGCGTAAGCAGTATACACTGCACAAAGAACATCGATGCTTGCACACTCCAAACATTTTCATTCACTTGTGCATTAACCACTAAGTACCCAAATTGAAACATTTGTTAAAAATCAGAGATGTGAATATCATCACTACTAAGCACTTGAGTTTGACCCTTCCACAAGCTGCATTTCCATCCACTTTCAGAAGAATCCAAGTGATGGTTTGGAGAAGTTGAAAATTGCAAAAACACACAAAAATTCATAAGAAAATAGGGAAAATATTGCAGCACCATCTGGTGGAAAAGTTATGGTTTAATGGTCCTCAGAAGCACTCCTATGCTATTTCAAAACAACTGGCTGAGCAGTTTCAGAGATTTTTTAAGGTTTCGGGTAGGAATGAATTCGAAACACAAATACCAAAAATCACTGGAGCTTCACCATTTCAATAAAACTGGGAGACACCCAAGATACATCCTCAGTAGTTTGAAGTGAATCTGGTTGATGGTTTGGAGAAGTAAAAAATGTGACTTACTATTGCAATCCCCACTGACTTGCATTGTAAACAACAGAAGGGGGGTAAGGGGGGGGGGGTTTCAGTACGCTGGTACAGGTAATTATTTTTCAAGAGTACGCAGTACGGAAAATAAAAATCCTTCAAAATTTTGGATAGGACGAAGTACATAAAGTAAGAGGGCTTCCAGTACGCCAGTATGGTAAATAAAAAGCCCCAGTACGGGAAACCCCTTTCCCACCCTCACAATAGGAATGTATACATTAACCGATAAGTACCCAAATTGAAAAATTCATTCAAAATCAGAGATGCAGAATATCATCATCCAGTGAAAAACTTTGTTTGACACTTCCACATGATGCACTTCCACCAACTTTCAGAAGAAGCTTAGTGACCATCTTGCAGAAGTCGAAAATAGCTTTATCACAGCAAAATTCAAAATAAGAGGCCAATGCTCTGCTGACAACATCACCAAAATTTCATTTCCAGAAATGCATTCCCTCAATAACCCACAGATATCAGTCAAGGTCATCCATATGATGCAACATCAAACTTCCTCATGAACAGACTAACAGAAAAGGGCAGGAGATCTCCAAATGCAGGTGAAGTATTTTACTCCTTGCAGAAAGCAGACATAGAAGGGTTGTGGAGGACATATGCATGTTACATGTACTGGAAGTTGGGAGCATTCACAGCATAAAGCAGAGCACAGCAAACGGCTGAGGCACAAAACACTTCGTCTTTCCATGAAAAACTATCGTTGCTTAAAGATCATGATTTTAAGAGTTTCAGCATTTGTTTTAATCAAAAGGGATAATTTGTACAGTAAAAAAGACCACCAGTGATAATTCATTCACGATTTATTTTGACAAATTTGAAAGTGAAGAGGTAAATATATATATACATGTATGGAACAAAACCTGAATGAACTTTATATGCTACATAAATAGTAATATATTTTATGTCTTTATTTTTTAATATCATTCTTTTTTTTATTTTTTTATTTATTTTTTTAACGATTAAACAAATAGCCATAAAGCAAATAAAGTTCTTCTCAATGAATATGACAGAATAGTTTGTAAAGAAACACTGATCACATATATACTAATTGTCTAAAGACGGTCTCATTATTATTTCCCATTTTAATAGGTCTACAAATAAGCACCAGAGACTTCCATCCTGTACATGTATTAAATTTTACATTGTTGTAGCGAATACACATTTTTGCACATTTTGAGATGAACCCAAGGTTTATGAAAAAAAAATTATTAAATTTATTCGATGTGTCTGCAAAAACAACCGCAAAAAAAAACACCCAATAAAACTACAAATTGGCAAAAACCACAAAAAACACCCAATAAAACTACAAATTTCTTAAAAGGAGATCCTGGAAAGTAAATTGGAAGAATGTTTTGTTTACATGCAATACTTCAAATAACATTGACTTATCAAATCAAACATGCAATTTTGTCAAAATACAATCCTTAACTGAAGTTCCTTTCGAAATGTGTAATACTTGTATCAACAATTTTGGTGGCAAAATGAAAGACTTGTATTGTGCTCATATCATGTTACTAATTATATATGGTGAATTATCATTAACTTTTGCTATTTTGCTATCATTTTTTTAAAAAGCTGTTCTAAAAAATATAAGGGATACTTTCAAAAAATGTTTATCAATAGATATATAGGTCTTTTTAGGGGCATCAAAATTACCAATGTTGATTTACATGTATAGATATCACTTTTGATCAAAACTAAAATTTTTGGAAAGTTTCAACCATAAGAGAATATTTTCCTTAATACTGCATGTAAATAAATACAAATTATATTTTTATGTCTTCATCATTTTCTCCTCTTTCATGAACTACATAGTTTAATCTGCATTTTCCAAAACACATTGCAAAAACACTAATAACTTATACAATTGCACCTGTAATCTTGACCAGCTCACCACCTTAACAGCAAGTATTACAAATCCTGCATCTCATGGAAATGTCTGTCAGTGAAACGTCTTATAAAGCCCCTGTTGCCAAAGCCACCCTGCTTATACAAGGCCACTATTTTCAAACTGAAAGTGCCTGATTTCTATAATCAGCAGGTTGCCCTTACTTGGAGGCTTTATATTAAAAACTACATGTATCTAAATGTCTGTTAAATACACCTATGTGTAACTACACAAATATATACTAAACAAAAGCTATATTTCTTTGATTACTACAGTGATACCTTAGAGACCACCTGCCTTGAAAGACCACCTTTTCACATACTTTTTCATTTAATTTTAACCCCCTAGAGGAGGCCCCCCATTTTAAAGATCACAGTTTGGTCATCCATGGGGGTGGTCTTTCAAACCAAGATTCACTGTATTTTTGCTGTTACAATTATAGTTCTTGCATGTTTCATTGAGATCTCATGGCACATCTAACATATGTTCATGTATTATCCAGGCAGTTTTCTGAAAATGCCACATATGACACTGATACAGCAATATCTAATTGTCCAATAAATTACACATAGCCAGGCTCACAAACAAACAGCTGATTGTTAGTAATGGTACGGGATGGGTCCAGACGTACAGTTCAAATAAAGCAAACAACTGCATCTTTGAATGTCAAGCAGGGTTCGAAAGAAGGCCATTTTACTTGTCCGAGACAAGTGAAAAGTAACCATCAAATTACCACCGCACTTGTCCAAATTTTACATGCATATAAATTGGAACATGGCTTTTCTTACTAATATGTCAGTCTGTGGATCACTGAAAGATTTCCTTTATTTCTAAAACTGTGAAGCCATTTGTGTCAAGAAAATAAATCAATTTTCAATGTTCAGCATGTTGCTATTTTGACACAGAATCATGAATACTTTATCAATTTTCTTGATGGAAAAAGTCTGTGATAAACCTTTTTTCAAACACTGCATAACCTTTTTTTACAGTTTTCTGCTATCACCACATATAAAGTGTTTAATAGTGGAAAGTCTGAAAAATATTGTAACCTAAAATTGTATCACCATAATTTAACTTGACGGTCTATAGGTTTCCAGAAACAATCTGATTCCATAGATCTTTTTAGCCCAATAATAATTTTTCTTGTACCAGCTAACATTTATAAGTTCATCCTCATCACAGCCTATCCTTATTTGGATTTTTTTGTTCTTTTTACCTAAAATACTTTCTTTTGGATCACTTTTATGGTACATGTAATTAGAATGCCACCATAATGCATGGATGTATTCAAATAATCCCCTTGACAAATATCCTTTCACAATAGTATATCGGTAAAGGTTATTCCATGCAAATCTTAGATGGGTGCTTTATGGGGTTTTTGCTTGATAATTTGCACTGATAACAATTAAGCAACGAGGGTCGATTTTGTGTGTGATATGGTATGATGATGCGGGTGACTGAAGGTGGCATTGTGTGCGTGGCACACGCCAGTGACTCAACTGATGCCAGCTTCAATCACCCGCATCATTATGCAATAAAACACAAAAAAGCGACCCTCATTGCTTATATTTACATTTCCCCTCCTTATTTTTTGCTCGAGAACACAAAATTTAGTAGGCCTACATAGAATTAAGAGAAACGATCAGAAACTGATTCGCCCAGCTTGTTCAAGTGTTGAGTTCCGGAAACCCAGGTGGGCATGGCTTACTGGAATGTGGGCAGGACACGTGTTATGGTCCAATAACACACAAGGCTTCTGTGTTATGGTCTCAAAACACACCAGGCTCTCTCCGTTTAAAGTTAGATTGAATGTAAATATAACTGATTGCAATTTGACCCTCACCAATCAAGGTATTTGCCCTGTATCATGCACTACATAACCTTGACCCAGAAATTATGACATTGCAACCTAAGCAATCATTAAACTTTTACCTTTAGATTGACACAGTCAGCTGCTTTCCTTGGTTCAATTGGGTACTAAATGCCCACAACCGATGCCAAAGAACGCTGCTGATTGATGATATGCTATTCTGACAAGCCTCATCTGCCACTCTAAATTTTGTTTTAATGCTTTCAGTGCCAATCACAACTAAAGTCATCCACTTAAGTCAGACTAGTCTGAATTATCATTAGGATCCCAGATTCATATTCTTCGTAAAAAGACCTTTCATTCAAGTACCAGTATGCCTATAGTTCCAGAGAGAATATCCCAGGTCTGCAGCTTTTCTCAGCCAATCCATGCAGAGAAAAGTTGATGACTCTGTCCAAAATTTGGCACTGAAAGAGTTAACATTGAAATTAGGCAAAAAGTTGAAGCAGTGGGGGGGGGGGGGGGGGGAGGAGTGTGAGGGTTCACATTGGTTATGAAACTCACCTCTGGTTGTTTGTTTTTTTTTGTGTGTGTGTTTTTTGTTGTTTTTTTTTTTGTTGTTGTTTTTTTTTTTGTTTTGTTTTGTTTTGTTTTTTTGTATTTAACAGGTTTCTGATATATTACACCCAAATTATATCCAAAAACATATGGATTCTAAAAATACACATTCAAGATTGGGACACACATTTCAAGTTAATTTGTTGCACATTTTTTTAAACATTTGGGGTTTTATGTAATTTGGTCTTATAAGAAAGAAAACAGTATACTGCAGAACAGCACACTTATGATTTTGTGTTTCAACCCCCCCTCCATTTAAGCTTACAAGAACATTAAGTTTGCCACTTTTCAATGTTTTTTAGCCTGCTTGTCTGCCAAACCAGCTCTCATATAGGTACACTGTTGGCTGGATCATCAGGTCTGCAGCTGCTGTGCAAATTGCTTTGAAGACAAACCCCGGGTGCATTGGATTAAATTTATGTTGATTATGTGTCACCAGAAACTTTACCACTGTAGCTCACTTGACTGTAGCAACAGCAAGCTCTTCAGCCAAATACTCATAATGTCAGCCAAAACCATGTGCAATATTCCACATTTGTAAATGATGCTGCATACATACATACATACATACATACATACATACATACATACATACACATATATATACATGTATTTATAAATATATATATATATGTGTGTGTGTATGTATGTATATTTATATATATATATATATATATATATATATATATATATATATATATATATATATATGTGTGTGTGTGTGTGTGTATATGTATATGTGTGTGTGTGTATATATAGATATATATATATATATATATATATATATATATATATATATATATATATATATATATATATATATATATATATATATATATATATATATGTATATATTTAAGTAAAATACCATGAACATATCAAAAGTTGTTAAAAATACTGAACATATACTTTGTCAACTGGGCTGGAAATTTGATAGCTTTTATAACCACTGGCTATTTGACTATTGGCTAGTAATAGGTTAGTGTAAACTTAACAGGCCTGTTTGTTGACATTTTCCTGTCACTGATCCCAATGTGTTCCTTGAAAGAAAGTTGATTTAATTTTGGAGTTAAACACTTTTTTTTTGTTTCAAGCAGTCAATGCAGTTTATAAATTAAGATGAAGAAAGTATCCAGCAAAAAAAAAAAAGAGAGAGAGAGAGAGAGAGAGAGAGATAACAAGATCTTTTCTGAATATAATCTGATACAATTATATTAATATGATTAACACATTTTTCACTTGCCTGCTTATCATTCATAAACCAGTACACATGTAAATGGCAGGTTTCAATTTACATCCCATCTTACCACAATGGGACAGGATATAATTTAGATGAAAATTCTATTCATTTACCAAAAAGAAAAAAAGATAAGCAAAATTACATAACTAAAGATTATACTTTACAAACTGTCAGAATTATAGTTCAAAGATGCCTAAATAAAAACAACACACACTTCATTAATCATACAATCATGTGAATACATTTAGTCCATACAGCATACTCCACAAAACAATCCGGTAGACAGCATCTGTAGATTCTACCCTTTAGTATTGATATTTGTAAAATCACGCAGGCCCATAGTTTCAAGGGAGTCACACCTGGCCTGAAAGTCATGCAAAACTGAATCAAAACTTGTGGACATGTTTGTGACATCTGGAGCTTATGATAAAGATAGGACAAATGACAAACCAGTAAAACATAAAATGGTTGCACACATGAATGACACATGTGAAACTTAGTTGACCTTGACGTGTGTATGATAGTGACAATAATTATAATGTTTGGCAGGCACCACAAGGACACAGACATTAATCAGTCTTGAATTTTCATAAACAGATAACTTTATGACAATCACATCGCCGTTCAATAGTGGATGACATGTGAAGCAAATTGATGCAATCCATCGCAGGCCTTGCCACACAGATTACACTGCCAAGGGTTGTTGAGGTTATGGAGGCCCATATGTAAGTGATACACAGTCTTGTCGGCATAAATGATCTTGCAGTACTTACACATGGACAAGTTCTTCATGTTAGCCATGACAAAATCTTGCACACCATGGTCCTCTGGGCCATCCCCCTCCTGCAACAAGAGTGTGCTGTCACTCTCTGTATCAGCTGACATCAGAGAGGAATTGTCCTGGCCTGTACTACTTCTAGGCTCTAACATTTGAAGGTTTGACAAATCCTGTTTTCGTTTCTTCACTCCAGGTATTTTTTTACCCAGAATTGAACTCTCACTGCTGACAGACTCTTGAGACCACCTATGCTGGTTCTGGACAGCAGTGCATCCTGGAGACACATGCTGCTGTCCCTCCACTTTCATCCCACAGACTAGATTAAGTGGCTCAGAGCCTGAAACCCCACTGTCACTGGACTCCATTGGAGTGTCCACTTCCCTGACATGGCTTCTTTCCGACTGATTCTTGTCCCCCACTTGGGGCAGTCCAATTGTTGTGTCTACATGGACTTCAGCTGTGCTCGAGCTGATCCCATTTTGCCTGTGAATTTTCATATGTTCAATTATCTCAAGCATGTTAAAGGTTTTCATAAGCTTGCCACAGATGTGGCAGCGGTAACGGTTTTGCACGCGAAAGCGATGCGCACTACTGCGCATGTGACAACTCAGGGCATATGTATCAAGGAATACCATGTTACAAGCTTCGCAGTTTGTTTGACTTGTGTATAAATGACCAGTGTGGTGAATATGCTCAGCCAGGGTCTCCTTCTTGCTAAAAACTTGCTGGCATGTCCCACAATATAAGAGCACATTACTATATGACGAGTCCACGCTTGCTCTACCATTTTTTGCTTTTACCACTGTGCTTTCCTCCCCTTCCACACTTGTAGCTCTTCTCTTCATGGCAGCTGGACTCCTCTGTCCAACACTGAAACTCTGTTGGCTATCAGCACTGAGCAAAGATATTTTCCTTTGTATTTCCAAAGCCATCTTATCTCCCTTGTTCCGAGCATGAGTTGATTGGTTAAGGGGAAGTGGGTCAGAATGGCGTCCTGACTGACTGCTCACTTCACTGTCTGCCTCAATGTCATTTGCATGTACATCCATCATGTGCATTGCTAACTGGTCTCTGGTGTCAAATGGCACCCAACATTTGCAGCAAACTAATGGATATCCTGCATTCCTCTCTTTAGATGTAACTGGTACTGAACTGGGTCTTGAGGCATGTCCATTGGCAGATGCTTCCGTCAGCGAGTTATCAGTGGCAGGCAAACTAAAAACTAAATCTCCCTTCGCATGGAGCATCATATGCATTGCTAAGGAGTCCTGTGTCATGAATGCTGTGCCGCACTTGACACACACAAACTTGCCCTGGTTGTGACTCATGCTTTTATATGTCAGATTCAATGGCAGTCCATTACTTGTGGGAGTTGCACTTGCACAGCCAGAATCCAGGTGAACTTCCACTTCAGACACACGAGCATGGCTAGCTTCAGAAGTGTTTTCTGCACCAACAGGGCTCATCATCTGTGTCATTGTTGTGGCCTCAAGATTAGTCTTTCCTCCTTTACACCCCTCCTGTTGTGCTCTCACCATCATGTGCATGGCGTAGGAGTCACGACTGGCAAAGATTGATCGGCAATCCACACAAACAAAAATATTGCTAATTTTGACTTTCATTTCCATGTGTCTTGGGCTATGCAGATGTGCACTGAGAGCCCGGTGACCAATAAAATCTAATCCACATATCTTGCAACCAAAAGCATTGCTGTCGCGTTGAGTATGGCTGTGCTGATGGACAATCAGTGTTTTTGAGGATGAAAAGCGCTGGAGACATATGAGACAAATGAACATCTCCCTCTCATGACTACTTGTATGGCTGGATGGGTTCAGGTCTTTGTGCACTGAATTCATATGCATAATCATTAGATCACTAGAGGCAAAGTATGTGTCACAAACATAACACACATGCACTGTATTGAAGTGACAAAGTTTATGTGTCTGCAGTTTAACTTTGCCACTGAAGTCTGCCTGGCACACTTCACATGTGGAAACATCCCCGCTAAGGGTACTGTGAAGTTTCACTTGGATGTAGTCAGACAGGCTGACCCTGCATGCAGGGTCCAAACCACTCTCTTCTTGCAGTGATACTTCAGATACATTGCCACTTTCTATCTGTCTTTGGATTTCATCCATATCTATTGGTTCCTGTTTCACTTCAACCAGTTCAAATTTGGCACCAGCATCACCCATAGTTTCCATGGAGTCCCCCATGGGGATGTTCATTAAATTTATGACACCTGATCGGACAGCACAAACTCCAGCTTACCCTGCAAGAACACAAAAGACAAAATAAGTGTGCATTTCTTTTTTGTCAACAACAAAAATTACCTACCTCTGACAAAGTTTTGCTCTAATTGAATTTCACAACTGTTCAACATGAAAATTAATGTAGATTGCATTAATATGCCACAAAAGTGAACAAACATACTATGCAGGTAGTGACATGTTGAGGTACATAAAACCCTTAGTTTAAATATCAAACAAAATAGATTTTAATCTATGATTCATGAATACAATGCTTCATTTAAAAAAACAAATCGGCACATGCATGAGCATTTTGATGAATCTGAACTCATCATCAGTTCAATATCTCATATCACTGTGCACTGCTACACTGGCAAACATACACAGCATGGTGTTTTTTTGTTTTTTTTTTTAAATTGCTGTTCAACTTTGAGATCCTGTCATAGAAACATGGAAACTGACTATGCAATCGTTTTTTGTTTTTTTTTTGTTTTGTTTTGTTTTATTTTTTTAGGCTACACAAGAGACCTATCGACCTAATGCTCTGCTGACATATAATCTGAGGACCATCACCAAAAATTAATTTCCTGAAATGCACTGCCTCCATAACACAGAGAAAGTACATGTGTAGTCAAGGGCAAGCATTGATGCAACATCAAACTTCTGCATGAACACACATTTGGGGTACATTTGTTATCATTCCCCTTATTTGTAATCACCATCTTGGATTTACTGCCTTTTTCATAAGTGATTAATGACCTTGAAAAATATGTCAAGGTCACAAAACATATTACAAAATTTTATACTTGCCCTTATGTATGGTTTTACATTCCATCTCAATTTAGTCTGTCATGGGCGTCACAATAAAATCATTGATATGTATTCCCTTCATGATCTTGAGAAAGTAGGTCAAGGTCACCCATAGTATGCAATATCAAACTTCTACATATGATGTGAGCCGTGATACACATTTGTGGTACCCTTGGCATTGTTAGCCTTATTTTTTTCTCAACACGTCAAACTTACTGTCCTTTACTGTGTCCTTAATGACCTGGAAAAATAAGTCAAGGTCACACAGAATTTTATAAAATTTGATCATTACCCTTACACATGTTTGGTTTTAATTTATAAGTTACATATTCAAAATGACAAATTTAATGTCCTTTTAATACTTATGATTCTAGATCCACTCAATACCATCACTGGCCCCACCATGACTCCAAGTCATAGACTTTTGTCTGTACATGTATAATATTCTTGTAATGGTATATTGATATATGTGCACAAGTCCAGACTTAACGACCATAACAAAAAATAATTTCCTGATATGTACTCCCTATGACCTTGAAAAGTAGGTCAAGGTCATCCATATTATGCAATATAAAACTTTAGCATATGATACATACCTGCTATTCTTGTTCTAATACCTTGAAACTAACGTTAGACATAATCTTCAATTTACCAATTTCCTCTACATTTAAAACAATTATGAACGGAAAATGCAACTCCTCATCTTGAAAACTGGGCACAGCAGATTAAATAATTCACGGATCATGAACACATGTAACAGGTGTTTATTACATCATGTACAAATTATGAATTTATGTGAGCTGAGTCTTAATCTGACAATACAATGTATATAGGTAACACTGGGAACATTAAGCAAATAGGACTCCATGCAGCAATTTGACTTAAACAGTTTGTGTGTTCGAAGTTTCATGTTATGGTCAATTGAGCAAAGGGTAGATTCACATTTCTTCATATACTGATATAGTTACTATATAAAATATCCTTCAAATTTCTTATAAAAAGATACTCATCGTCAACATGTTGGTTTATCCATATATTTTGAATATTAGCACGTTATCGTCAATTTTGGTTAGCACTTGATCATTGTAGATAAGAATTTGAGGCCAAGGTGGCCCACACTGCTCGTCCCTGACAGCAACCTTCAGCGACTTGGCTTAACCATGTGACGTGCACTTCTGAAGTTCTGGGCACCAAGGACAGAGGTGAAACTGAAACTGATGAACTTATTAAATTGCGAGAGTCGGTGTGAGCAGCTTGCTGGTCATGTATTGTTCCTGGAACGCTGTCGATTGAAACGATGTCTTTTCATTTAGCAACATCGCTGCACTCACCCAATTAGACCCGACAATGGAACCTATATGTCCAACTCCCTCTCAAAACACAGCAGTTTGAACGTCTGCAAACACTAGCAGATGCCAATTTCTGGCTGCAATGACAGGTCTGCAGCAAAGTTAGATTCGCACCCAACAGTGTTCACCTATTTATGCTCAAATATTGTCGCAAAAAAAAACAATAATTTCTTTTTAGGTATGACTGCGATGCACACATCTGTGTTGTGTTTTAACCAGATCATAAGTTTGCACTCAGGTCAAAAAGTGATCAGCTGGACATGGTTGGACGATAATAGGGGCAGCAGCAGAAGGACAACAACAGTCAGAACACAAGACTCATGCGTTGCAGTCATGATGGAGAAGAAAGTGGCCAGAAACTTCAACGAAAAGGTCAGTTTTAGAGTTGTAACAACTACATGATGCAAGCGACATTCAGTCTAAATAAATGACCCAACTAGTGCAAGAGGAACTTCAGAGTTTCAAGCGAATCACCATGCATTCGCCAGTAAATCTCGACGCCAAGCAGACCAGAATTTGCAGAAAGATCAAGTCATGCAGCCAGCTCAATGATCAAATGCAACTAAAAAACATTAAGTGCGTGCAGACTGTACTCCTGGCAGTTGACACTAACAGTGACTCACAGTGCCAGCTGTGTAGTGTGTGCAACATAATGCTGCTTGTGCTTCCTTAGACTTAGTGTGTTGATGTTTGTAGGTATAATGTATATAATATATGCTGCATTGTTCCAGTACTGTTTGTTGTAATGTAAAATGTTTGCATCAGCCATAGCCATTGCTATTATTTTTATTAATATGGCTAATAGGAGTATAGTCATGGACCTGCATACATATACTACCATTATTGTTCATGTCCCTGAGTATACAGTTATATTTAAGAGCTCTGTTATGGTCACCATTTGATGGGAGGGGTGGGCGTGTTTATATATTTGAAGAAATTAAACACTACCAAGCTTTATTTGTACAGACTACAGTCACATCCTCAGTGGGACCAGGGACATGCTATTTAAATAGCATATATAGCATGTCCCTGGTGGGACCAAGCGTACATATCTTGTTCCCCAGCACACATGAGTTAAAGACATAAATATATATACTAACATAAACTGCAGGTATTGTTAAATATGTACCTTCAAATATTGGTAAACAATAATGCTTCAGATATGACAATGGTATGTGTATTTATTTTATTCGTCACATGATTATAAAGAATGGTATATACATATGATTACAATTATTGTGACAGGGAGTAAAACCCAAATGGGCTTATGTCCACCCTGCCCCTTAATATTCAAAGACAAGTTAGAGTGTACAATGTGACTGGAAAATAATTCATTCAATAAAAGACAGTAACAATATAACATAATAAACATCATTTACATTTAGTAATTGCCTGAAAAACATCATACAACATAATTTACAAATTAACTGAGATACTATATTGTACAAAGAGGACTTTTATATTATTATGAATGCTTATTACTAAATACTGTTTCAGAAATACTTTGAATTTATGAAGACTTCTGGAACGGTGTGTTTCCAGTGGCAACATGTTCCATGGCTTACTTTATGAAAAGGCATAGAAAAGTTACACAGTTTGGTTCAATACAATATTAATGAAAGTTCAACTGTCTTCATGGGTAAAAGTTTTCAGTTTTAAAACAGAATTCTGTTTTGAGCAAAATTATTTCAATCAGGATATGTTCTTAAATATGCAAATTGGGCAAGAAATGAGGGCTGAAAATTTGAAAGAAGTGTTTTCTGTTTTGCAAAAATTGTTGGCTTTCACCCATGTGTCTTGTATTATATATTTGTTTTGTCTTGTATAACCATGAACATTGTACTTCAACATCCATATCCACACTTGCTTTTCTGGCAACACAATAGGTAATTAATACCGTAAATATCATTTTCAAGCTGGATTAAGAACACATACTGCCACTGTATTCACAAGCCACAAGTTGATTACACCTGCCTGTTTTCACTAGTAACCCTCAGCTATACTTTATTTAGGTCCAAATTGTATGTGGTATCTGTGGAATGTATCATTTTGACCCTACAAAAGCATCATATGCAGCTGTACAGTTAGTCATGCATTTGGCTTTTGAGCACTTTTTTTTTCTGTCACGTGTGTTGATTTTGTGATGGGTGTTCATTACAGAACCTCTCTGGGTGAGAAACTTTCCACATGTCATAAAGTAATGTAGCAACATACAATGCAAATTGGTGGTCTCTATCAAGTATGAATGGATTCCTTAGTTCACAAGGTCATGCTTGCATTTGTCACAGTGCTTTGAAAATAGCTTCGTGTTGGACAAAAATGTGACTTTCTAGGTATGCAAAAGACCTTTGCAACTGTATGGTTTATTGAGGATCCAATCCATGGTGAAATTCACATCAAAGGAGGAAAAATACAATCCTTACAACATATTGATCAGTGCTTGCATTTATACAAAATGCAAACAAAAGCTTAGTGCATTTGGACAGCCAAAATGTTCTGTTATATTTCCATGTAGGTGTGATGGAACAATCTGTTTGCCAGTGTAAAGGAGTTTATTTTATTGATATTTGTTGCAAGGAAGAAACATTTTCACAGAAGGAAATTCCCATACTCAAGACCATAAAGTTCACTGTTGCGTACATAATGCACATAGGACTAGTTATGACATTTGTTGTGTGGACTTGCATATCGGGGAATCATTTTAACATGTGCATTTGTAATTCAAAAACAAGGTGTTGCTATACAAAACTGATATGTGTGTCACTGCCTGGCAATGCTTTAAATTGTATACAAACTTGTCCACTTTCATAACAAAAATTTGTGAGCTAAAATCCAAATGTTGTACTTTATTGATGACATGGTAAATAGTTTGTAATCATTTATATTACTGACTTGAGGCAAAAATTTTCTGAGTTTTATTTTCCACAGTTGATCCTGAATTGTATTAAACAAGTAGAAGTTAATCTGGAAGTTACAAAGTATTCCCACATGATCCTGCTCCGAACAAAATCAGGAATATTTGTCCCATGTAAAAAAAATTATGATTGTACAAAATATGAGTAAAATGCTTCACTTATCATCAGTTATGACTATCACTTTAGCATTCATTTACAGGGGTCTAGGGTGTCTGCCAGATATAAATTTTAGGGTACACAAAACTTAAGAAATAAAATTCCAAGAAGATAAAACTTGTTCAGAGAGAATTCAGCATGCCTATAGTTCCAGAGAAAATATCCCAGGTCAACAGCTTTTTTCAGCACACATTGGGCACACTGCACCCAGTGCAAGCCGAGAAAAGCTGTTGATTCAGTCCAAAATTTGGCACTTCAAGAGTTAGTTCAAGCAAACCAAAAAAAACCAAAAACAATTCAGTGTAGAGATTGCATGCTGCACGGTGAAGATTAGGAAGTTTTCACTATGGCATGGCATTAGGATCCAATGAAATTGTGCAAGTCATTTACCTCTTCTGACTTCAACTCAGTTCTTTTCTCTTTTAATCTAGATAGCTTTTGTTAATTTGAAACATTCAATGTTTATCATTAAGCTGATAATAAGGCAGCAGATGTGTCATGTGTGAAAAGTCAATAAATTACACACAGCAGATCAAGAGATGGACCTTTGCTGTCAGGCATTTATTGGACCTAGTGGCAGATTCTACAGCTCTGCACGTATATTTCAGTTACCTCTTCAACTCACTACTTTTCTATTTTGATCCTAATAGCTTTTATTAATTTGAAATATTAAGTGGCTGACATACTTGTTTATCATTAAGCTGACAACAAGGCAGCAGATGTGTCATATGTGAAAAGTCAATGCATTACACACACCAGATGGACCTTTGCTGTCAGGCATTTATTGAACCTAGTGGCAAGTTCTACAGCTCTGCATGTGTGTTTAAGCCACCTGTTGGCAAATGGTGAATGCAGCGGTCAAGAAAAAAAAAGCCTTGGTTCTATGTCATCTGCTACACTGATAGGTCAGAGGTGATTGGTGTGTTCTGATATATCCATGTATGGACCAATCACCATAGTCACGTATCTTGTGTTCATTTGTCTGCCGTGTGCACAAATGTATGTTGTGTATCATTTTGGATTGAGTCAACTATTGTATGCATATGTACACATGTACTGGGTGTGTATTGGAAAATACATGAATCATCAGCTGTTATGTATGTATGCATTGAGCAGAAAATTTCTCTCAAAGCCACATTATAAAAGGCAAAACTTGACTCCATTCTTACCATGTGGGCATGTTTAGAAGCAACGTGTCTCATTCTTTGTGGGCATACAAGGCTGGAATGAAGAAGTTATAAATAAAGGAATAAGAAACGTCTTGCTGCCAGAACATCTGGCTTACTGTGGTAATTTAGAGGAACAACAATTCACTTTATGGAACTCATTCTATACCACTCCCTCAGATACAACATATTACATGTGTACTCTGCCAATAAGTAAAATATGGCATATTAATATTCTTCATATTTCTATCTTATTTAATATTTTGCCTATGTTAACTTCAATTGTTTTCCTGAATTTGTTCAATCTTTGTTGTCTAACTCATAACTGATAAAAAAAATCTTCAATGTGATAAATTTTATTCAATACCTTTGTTTCTGTGTTTTTGTATGAAAGAAATTTAAGCTGATATTGTCAAACTGTCCATATGATATAATATCACAAATTTATTAGGTCTAATGACCTAAGCTCACAGAGCTTGTACAATCTGTTATGTCCATCTGTTTGCCCATCCATCTGTGAACTTGTTTGTTTTCTGTGAATGTGATACAATTCACAGTTTTCAAGTTAACTCCATATAACTTTCAGGACTTAAAAAAGGTATTTAAATCTAGGTTATTTTAAATAGTGATGGTATTATGTAATATAGAGAGAAAAATATGAAAGTTGTTTATGCTTTTTTCAAAGAATTTCCCATGATTCATCACAAAACATGGCAGGCCTGTCAATCAGCCAAAAAAAGACAAAAACATGCTGCAATATGGTGGTGTCACCTGCAGTATTACAGATGACATGAACCAAAATATGAACACATTGAATTCAATATATTGAGAAAAAAAAGAAGGCTAATGATACCAAATGTACCCACAAGTGTGTTTCATATGGGGCAGTTTGAGATGGTATTATATTGATGACCTTGACAGTGTTGACTGTAGCTTAAAGTAGAAGGAAGATATCTGCTGTCCTGCCCTGCCCTGCCCTCCCTTTTTGTTTTGTTCCCTGCCCTTTTTCTTTGCTCCCTGCCTTTTTCTTTGGCTCCCTGCCCTTTTCTTTTATAGCTTTACATATTTTGGGCAATACCTATCTTTTTTTTTTTTTTTTTATACAAATTCAATGTAATTTAGACTAATTGAAAAAATGACTTATCAATTTAGCTGTTAAGCATGAGTATAAAGATACACATTCAGAACTCTTTCCATCGAAACAGTAAATCCAGGAAAGGGGGGGGGCTACTTTTGGGTGTCCTTTTATATGAAAGGTGCACTGCCATCTCGAAAAGCTGGAGACAACACTGCTTGACTTACTTGGGTGACCGTGACATTTATTTCAAGGTCATTTAGCACTTATGTAAAAGACACTAGATTCAATATGTTGAGAAATTATGAGGCATATAATACCAAATATACCACAAATTTGTATTGTATGTACAAGTTTGATATTGCATAATACGAATGACCTCGACCTACTTTCTCAAGGTCACAGAGGCAAACATTTGAGGAAATAATTTTTTTTGGTGACAGACAATACACTTTAAATTGTAAACATAAAATGTAAATCTATGTAGTATATACCATCACAGGAACATTACACACACAAAATTCTATAAGGTGGGGTCATGGTGGCCCCATTGGTGGCACTGATAATTTAACTAGCATATGTATCAAAAACACATTAACTCTTTCCCACTCAAATCACCTGAAATCACCATGATGTAAATTGTCCATTGCCAAAACATTTTTACTTAAATTTCTTGTTACCAGGAAACACTTTCGCTGAGATTTGTAAATATGACCATTCCTGATGTCACACCCCAGGTCAATAGCTTTCCTTGGCATGGGTTGGGCACACCACACCCAACCCACACCCACGAAAGCTGTTCACTCAGTTTTACTCTGACCAGGAATGGGTTAAATACATTATTGTAATTATGATACATTGATAGAACTGAAAAAAATTACTTATAATGTGTGTAAGGCCAATGGTCAAATTTTGTAAAATTTGGGTGACCAGATAAGGCATGGCAGTAATCAGGGGTAATTACAGTAGCACAGGTAATCTGCACAGATATGGTATGATAGTAATGAGTGGCAATTTCAGTAGCACAGCCAGTCTCCACAGATAAGGTATGATAGTAATCAATCGCAATTACAATAGTGCAGTTAGTCTGCAAAGATAAGGCATGTAGTAATCAATGGCACAGTCACTCTCCACAGATAGGGTATGATAATAATTTTTTTTTCTTTTTTTTAATAAAAAGACCGCTCTGCTCTATCCCCTATCAAATCTATCACCCAACGCAACTGGGGCACAATATAAGACTCCAGGTATGCTAAAGATCTAGGACACAAAGAAGTGGTTCTGGGTTTCAGGAGAACTCAAAATCTTAAAGACATACCGACTCGTTCCAGAGTGAGATACCCACCGACTGACAGGAGAGCTGCAGTCTCGGGAATCACCAAACAGAACTTGTGTGACACAAGGTCCTGCCACTAGTACGATTGGTTTGTTACCACTGGTAGGGTGACGGGCCACATCACAAGTCGTTCATGTACAACACCTGCAGGGGGTCCGTGCAAACACAACAACCTACTGTACATGTATTTACATACCTGCCAATACTGTGGTCTCTAGTATGTGGGACAGACCAAATGCACATTGATGAGGAGAGTGAGTGACCACTTCCTTTACATCAAGAACAAGGATATAAATCAACCCTTGGGTAGATATTTTTGTCTACCGAATCACTTATTGGTTAATTTACCTCTAACCATTCAGATTCGGGAACATTTCCCCACCCCACCTGAGCTGACACACACCACGACACTCGGACTAGAAAAAGAAAGATACTGGATACACCAGCTGTGCACTACTGAACTGTTGGGTCTCAATGTTATGGGTTGATGGACACACTTGTCAAGTCTTATACTAAAATTTATGTTCTGTGTCTATCTACTTCACCATAACACACAGTCAACCACTCCATAAGTTGACCCATGGAACACCAACAAATCACTTTTTTCCTACTATCATTGCGATACAAATATATTTTATTTCTTTAGCCAGAATGGGAGTGTACTCTCTCTGACGCAGCTTCTGTCAAGTGTACTCTGTGTGGTAGCACTTGTTTCTTTGTAACCAGGCTCTGGTTACTCTGCCACATGACTTCATCATGCTTATGAGACGTCATGATAAACCTGTCTGTTTTGACGGTTTGACTGGTAGGCTGAGCAAGCATTTTGACATGCTCCCCAAGTGACGTTTGCTTGACGTCCATCAGCAACGTTACCCCCTGCTACATAAGCAGTGGTCAACTGTGTTCCAACTGCCACTGATGAAAATTGTGTAGGATTCAAAACCAGTCTGGCTCTTTCCTCATCCTGATGTTTCAGTCACTGGCCTTGCCTGGTCTTTACTATGATAATAATCAATGGCAATAACAATGGCACAGTTAGTCCCCACAGATAAGGCATGGTAGTAATCAACAGTAGCACAGTTAGTGTGCATAGATAATGTGTGATAGTAATCAGTGGCAACTACAGAAGCACAGTCAGTGTGCATGGATAATGTATGATAGTAATCAGTGGCAACTACAGAAGCACAGTCAGTGTGCATGGATAATGTATGATAGTAATCAGTGGCAACTACAGAAGCACAGTTTGTGTGCATGGATAATGTATGATCGTAATCAGTGGCAACTACAGTACAGTAGTACAGATAGTCTGCACAGATAAGATATTATAGTAATCAGTGGTATTTATGGTACATGTAGCACAGTCAGTGTGCACAGATAATGCATGATAGTAGTCAATGGGCAATTACAGTAGCACAGTCAGTTGGCACATATAAAACATAGTAGTAATCAATGGCAATTGCAGTCCTGCACTGAAGTCTGTCTGCACAGGTAAGATGGAGCTTAGGCCAATTATAAAATGTGATAGTTTTACAGTTAAGTGGTGCAGAATTTGCTGTAAAATGTCAAATCACCAAAGTGTGTATTTTTACATTGTACAAATAAGTGAAATTCATATTCAGACACATTTTAACAATATCTTTATGTAAGCAACCTGTCTGTCCTTTCCTCCTTGAATAAAGAGTTATTAGTTAACAGCTTTCGTTGGCTGTTTTGGGGGCACTTTGCCACCAAGCCAAGGAAAGCTGTTGGCCATGGTGATGTCATCTCGAAAAATATCATTTACAATTTTCATTCAAGCTGTTTTTGCTTACTGCTGACAAGCAGCTGGTTTGGCCAGTTTAATGTTGAAAGGGTTTAAAAGCATATGCCATCAAACAAATGAGGGTGTATTCATCACAATTTGGTAATTTCCATGCAATGGTTAGCATGTTATCCACAGTCAGCAGCATTATGGTTCATCCGGATTGTGGTGTCCAGTATAGTGTCGATGATTTCCTACAGGTGGCACTACTGCCAACAAGGCCAAGTCATCTGTGGAAAGTTTTATACATGTATGTACATTGGATGTAGCAAGGGTAATGTTGATTGATTACCAGGCCTAGGTAAACGACATTACTCCTAAAGCCTTCTGTCTCTGCCAGAACACACTATCCCATCAAATATGCCCCTTACTTATTAATCCTCGTACATTATTTCCATAGGATGGCCAGTTACTATGGATTTTATGGCTGTGTTCAGAAGTAAGCAAACATTCAAAGGTTAATAAACACTGCCACAACAGTAGAAGCAGTGAATAATTTATTGCTGTTTGAAGAATTTAAATATTGAATGAGCCTCTGAGGATTGCTGGAGGAATTGAATTTACCTGGCAAAAATGGATGAACTATGCTATCTTGGCTCATAGAGGCATATGTGAGAAACCTGAGTGAAAAATCAAACAATGTATGTAGCAGTTTATCAATACTACTAAACAGGCAGGTATTCCCAAATGTAAAATTGGTCCCAGTCTACATGATTTATTATATGTATTTCTATTCTGGCCTCCTGGAAGCTACCAAGGGGTGGATTACTTCTTTTCCAGATATATACAATTTTAATGGCCTCCAATGAAGAATTATCAATGACAGATATACATTTTACCTTTATGTTGTCAATGCAGAGTATCATGTATTATGGATCTGAGAAAATTAAGTTCTAACCACTGCTGCCATCATCATCATCATCATCATCATCATCATCATCATCATCATCAAAAAAAATGATAACTCTTAATATTTGTTACAAGAAGTATGAATTTTGAACTTAAGTCTTTCAAGGTTAAAAAAAAAAATAAGTGCAAACCTCTTGACAATATATCAATGCTCAAATTACTCTTTTTTCAATTGATAAACATTTTGCAAAAGATCAGGATTCAAAAGTGTAAATTTTAATAGTTTTTAAGCACTAGCATTTCGTTAATTCTCTGGAGCAATAAACCATTTATTTCAAGGGCTCCACATGTACATTCACATGAACTTCCAAGAAGGACACCTGGACTAAGTACAGATTGATGTCTGATGGTCAGTGCTGACAGGCTGCAGCATCATAAATGTTAACAGGTGACATGTGCTGTCTTGCACCATGGACAGCAATTAAACTGCTATAATTAAATGACCATGTGGGAACAGTCTGTCTTGGTTACAATATGATGCACTGGCCAGTATGAGGAAAATTGTGACGTGTATTGGTGTTTCCATCACACAAATAACTAAATTCCAAACAAACTGAACAATTTGCCTGTTTATAAACCTGCATTATGTATAGATCTATCTGATGCATAAAGAACTGGCAAAAGGCATCATATTCTGTGTGACAATTGTGGCAACAGAGCATTTCTCTCTGACCCTTCAGTCATCGCTTGCCTGGTGGACCAGAACTTGGGATCCCACAAGTATTTCGACTGTTTAGTCGAGGCCATGGCCTTTTTGAAGTCTGGATGTGATCCATTGGTCTAATTCATTGATAATTTTGTATGGGATGTAAGGATATTACCACTACTCATGTACCTTGGTGGTATTGACTATAAGCCTTATCAATGGGGAACCGCACCTGGTAAATAACACTCACCAGAGTTGTTGAACAATGTTGCAGCTGGGTTGTTAAATTCAGTATAATACATGTTGCTTGTTCACTATTAAGATGGGATGTGCCTCGTGTCATGGATCTAGAATTTTTTTAAATGTCTTAATGAATTGGGATGTGTCAAAATGTTGAATATGAATGTTGGAATTTCATTGCTGTAAGGTTTTTTGACTGAAAGTTTATTCTAATGGTCTTGTTACACCATTAACATTAAAAACATGTGGCTTCATGATGAAGTACATGTACAGTTGTATAGAAAAATGTTGAGTCTTCTAATTTCAAACTATGTGCAATAAAAATGTCTTAATTACAAAAAAAACGAACAGTCTAAACACCCCCAAGTAGTCATTCTGCTTATAATATTTGATATATAATTATGAGTGTCACGTGGACTTAGCACATAAACATTTGCTAATATTTAGGTTTATTTCAACAACAGGTACAAAATTTAGTAGAAGATGAAGAAGAGGAAGAGAAGCTGTACAAGGCCCTGAGATGCTACCAACAGTAAGTCATTGTCATTTGGTAACAGTAGTCTCATGCCAACAGTAAGTTATTGCCATTTGGTAATAGTAGTCTCATGCCAACAGTAAGTCATTGTCATTTGGTAACAGTAGTCTCATGCCAACAGTAAGTTATTGCCATTTGGTAATAGTAGTCTCATACCAACAGTAAGTCATTGCCATTTGGTAATAGTAGTCTCATGCCAACAGTAGGTTATTGCCATTTGGTAATAGTAGTCTTATGTCAATAGTAGGTTATTGCCATTTGGTAATAGTAGTCTTATGTCAACAGTAGGTTATTGCCATTTGGTAATAGTAGGCTTATGCCTACAGTAAGTCATTGCCATTTGGTAATAGTAGTCTTATGCCAACAGTAGGTTATTGCCATTTGGTAATAGTAGTCTTATGCCAACAGTAGGTTATTGCCATTTGGTAATAGTAGTCTTATGTCAACAGTAGGTTATTGCCATTTGGTAATAGTAGTCTTATGCCAATGGTAGGTTATTGCCATTTGGTAATAGTAGTCTCATGCCAATGGTAGGTTATTGCCATTTGGTAATAGTAGTCTTATGTCAACAGTAGGTTATTGCCATTTGGTAATAGTAGTCTTATGGCTACAGATTGTCATTGCCATTTGGTAATACAATGTAGTAATCTCATGCCAACAGTAGTTTATTGCCATTTGGTAATAGTAGTCTTATGTCAACAGTAGGTTATTGCCATTTGGTAATAGTAGTCTTGTGCCAACAGTAGATTATTGCCATTTGGTAATACAATGTAGTAGTCTTATGTCAACAGTAGGTTATTGCTATTTGGTAATAGTAGTCTTATGGCTACAGATAGTCATTGCCATTTGGTAACAGAAGTCTTGTGCCAAGAGCAAGTCATTGCAACTTAATGTACATAGTTTCATGCCAGCAGTAAGTCATCACCACTTTATATTAGTACATGTAGTTTTATGCCAACAATACACTGTAAGTCATCACAACTTAAGGTAAGTAGTTTTGTGCAAACAAGGAGTCATCAATATTACCCTATTATCCCTTTTAAGCACCATTACCCTTATATCCCTTTTAAGCCCCCCTTGTCAATTTTTTGTGGCACAAAAGTTCTGAAATATTGGAAAATTATATACATGTTATGATGAGTTACCAGTTGACAGCTAAAATATTCTAAATTTACTTTAGATCTACAATTGGAGGTCACTTCAAGTAAATTTCCTAACTGCCCTGGACACCCAAAAGTGATAACTCATTCCACCCTGATAGAAGACCTTCCTTGGCATGCTCTGGGCGCATTGCACCCAGAGCATGCCAAGGAAAGCTGTTGACCATAAGCATTTAATTTGGAATGATGTTCCATGCAAGTTTCATCCAAAATGTTGAAAAATAATCCCTAAATTAGTAAAACACAATTAACAGACGACATTTAGATATTAGCGGGAACAAGCGTCATTAGTGTGGAATGAGTTAATGCAGGAGTAGTTTGGTGGCCACCAACAGTAGGTCATTGCCCCTTTATAGTATTAGTTCGGTTTGAACCGTAAGTCATCACAACTTTATATTAGTAGTTTCATGCCAACAGTAACTTGGCATCATTTCATATATTGAGTAGTTTCATGCTTAAAGTACATCATCACCTTTATGGTCAATTTGGTAGTTTTATGCCAACAGTAAGGTCTTGTCAGTGGCTGATGATGCCCCGTTGACGGGCAAAACCGCTCGGACTTGTCAAAATAGCTTTGACTATTTTCATTGCTGTCAGGCCCTTGCCTGCTGTTCATGTCTGGTAGCTTTATGGCAACAGTAAGGTGTCACCTATCTACACGTTGGTCTCTGTGCTTGTCTTGTAAAATCCTCCCTTTCGGTAACCAAATAGTGGTCAGTCAAAACAAGTGGTCTTTCATAAGAAACATGAATAATACAAACAATAACTGAATCAGTTCTATACATGTTAAAAAGAAAGTATTTGAAGCCAGGTGGCTTCTTATTAGTGCAGTATCACAGACAGAGCCCAGTGTACTTTTATGTCAACAATGAGTCTGGCAAATTTGTGTTAGTACTTGCATATCAACAGGGTGTCATTGTACATTGTATGTTAGCACCTCATTTGAACAGTAAATCACTGTTGTGTATCAATACTTTCATACTAGCCAACTTGAATGTCCGATCTACTTATAATTACTTGTTGTTTGTGAGATATGTTGAACTTTATGAAAGTTTTATCTGCTTGCAGGTTTGTGTGATCAATAATTTTGTAAAATGTTGTATAAAGTGAATGGGGTATTCGTATTTAGAGTGAAACACAAGAAGATATACCGACTTAGAAATGTGCACATATTATGTGAATTAAAGATGTAAGCATGTCCGAGCATTATAAGACTATATCAGCTGTACAGAAACTTGGTCTCAGAGCCTTCATCTTATTTCTGTATTTTACAGATCACACAATCTGGTGCAGCTGATTACTGACTTGAAGAATGTAATCAACAAACCATCCCTCATTGAACTCTATAATGACGTCAGGTAAGTAAATGATCAAGTCCAATGTAAAGAGAGAACCCAAATCTGTAAGCCCAAAGACCGTTAGTACACCATCAAGTCCAATATTCAAATAATCTGTATCAATTACTGAAAAACTGTATACATGTAAGTTTTAAATCATTGTAACAAATTATTTTGTGCAAGGAACAAATTATATTAAAAAAATTTGAAATTAAAAGAAAGTTTTAGGCTTTACATGTATTCACCTTTATAAATCGGGACATCGGCAAGGAACCAGCGCAAGACTTGTTTTGGTGCCATTAATCCCTGGACAAGTCATTCAGCTTACTGATGGCATGAGGATCCAGGTACAGAGATACCAGTTTTTATAATGTGACCTTAATTCAAATATCTTGTCACACACTTTACGAAGAGCATCTCTATTTTGTTAAGACAGGTGAAATGTGGTGAAAAAGAGAGGAGGGTTGTAAGTGTTAGGTAAAATTGTCGCATTTCAGGTAAAATCTGTAATAGTCAGGGGTGACATCAAAGTCTGTGACCACTGTACATCAGTATTGGGTATGTGAGGTCTGCAGCCACTGTACATCAGCATCTGGTCTGAAATCTGCAACCACTGTATGTCAGTACATCAGTATTTTGGGATCTACTGTCAGTATTTACTCAAACATATTTGGTACTTTAATATTTTGCCAGGAGAAAAATTTAAGTTAAAGCTTTGTGATCTATCAATTTATTAAGAAACAAATCTTGAAAATTTACATGTGTGAAAATAAGGCATAAGGGATGATCTGGGTTGGTTTATTTCTTGACACACAGCCATTTGTTCCCATGATGCATGTTTCTGACACCTAGCAACCCATGCCATTTGAGGTCAGGTAGGTCAGCAAAGCCCATTACATTACAGTGAACCTCAAAGGTTCACCCTACATATGAGAACAATTTTTTTTAATTGTTATCTTGTAATCTACCTGAAGTATGTATTGTTATCTTTCAAATACACCCAGGTGTGATAAGATAAAAGTTTAATGCTTATTTGACAACATATAGAGAGGTTAAATTTATATGTGCTAATTCCTCATGTTAATCTATGGAGAAAAAGTGAGGGTCATGTAAAGTGACCACAAGATGTGGGTGGCCAACCCTGAACAGGATGGGCAGCACCACCTTTAGGTGAATTTAGAACTAACCCAGATATCCCCTATTTACAATGATAGAAAACAATTTGAAAGAGAATTTTAGGGAGGACCTACATGTGGCAGCAGCACATGCCCCAGGGCACCTACTGACCTTCATACGGTGGTGAAACATTTAGTGAGTACATTTCTTTTTCCACCTATCAGTTAATGCTGGAATACAACCAACTGAATGTTCTAAGCAAATAAAGTATAATTTATTCAGGCATTGGGAATGGGGAACAAGGAAGAAAACAACACACACAACTTACACACATTGACAGGTGTGTTTTATCACAGCTTAACCCTTTCCCCCTTAAACCGGCCAAAACCGGCTGGTGGTCAAATGTCGTCTGCTTCAGCATTTTCAACTGATTTCAACAGCAATGAAAAACAATTTGACTGAGAATTGAAGATGTGACTTGTCAAGACAACATGACCCAGGTCAACAGCTTTCCTCAGCATGGGCTGGGCATTTAGTGCCCAAGCTATGCCGAGGAAAGCTGTTGACTCAGTCTTAATTCAGGGGGAAAGGGTTAAACAAGGCTTTAAAAACAGGTCCACAACCATCATAATTGTGAGCAAAATGCTCTAGCAAGCCAAGACAATAAAAAAAACTGTTGATTTGGATCTGTTTTATTTTGTTATCAGAAATAAATGTATCACTCTATATAGAATGCTCATGTGAAGAAGTGACAATGGAGGAGACAAAAAGAAACACCAGTATGCAGGTATTGATTTATAGCAAGGGTTGTAATTATTGAAAATCGGCAATGAGAGGTTTTGAAAATGTATAGAATGCACAACTGTGCACGAAGTACCTGTAATCAGTTTTGTATGTGCTTTTAACCATAATCTTAACCCTCCACAGACCCATTCAACAGCTTTCCTCAAAACACTCTTGGCAGCCAGAGTGTGTCTGGGAAGGCTGTTGACTAGGTGCATACATTGTGTATATCATTTTTTACTCTGGATGATTTATGGTATTTTTTAATGGGAAAAAAATGCAGACAGATGCATCAGTGTCAGGTTTGTGGGGGTTAACTTGTTGTGCAGCTGATGATTAAGAAAACATTGTTACTGACAGCAAACAAAAATTGATGGAGAAACATACAACCAAGCTGTGTGGGTACATGTTTTCTCACCACTGGCAAGGATGTATGAAGTATAAGCACAGACTCATGGCGTATTGGAACAGATGTCTACTTGGCAAAGTTGATTATTGCTGCTACCTTATTCAGAACACCTGAGAAAATAAACCAATATGTTACCCAGAACCACCACTGTTAATTTTACTAATTTATGATATACATACATGTATGTGATCTTAATATTTCAAGCCTTACTGAAACAGGTACTTGATTGAAAAATGGCGGGATTGACATGTTTTCTCCAGAAGGGACAAACACTGTTCCATCAGCGTGCCACTTGTTACCATTAAAAATTATGGAAAAGTGTCAGTCATCATACATGTCAACACCTTCCATCATTACACTCTGGGTGCTTTGTGGCCACAGTCCCCCAAGCTGTAAGCGCAACACAAATTAAAAGAGTTAGCTTCTCAGTCAACAAAATTGGGAAGGTAGGGAGGGCAGGCATATTTACCTCCTCCTTACCCCCCCCCACCTCCCACCCCCGGATATCTGTCCATCTGTCCTCTCACCTGTCCACACGTCCTTCTACGTGGTCAATACATGTACATGTATTTGTTCTTCCAATATCTCGAAATGCTTGGAAAGATTTTAGCTCAAATTTGGTACATACCTCATGAGACCTCAATGAGGTGACAAGATTTCTGGGTCACTGTAACCTACTTATCTGGCATCGTGACCTCTTTTAAGAAAAGGAAACATCATGTTTTTGGAATGTTTGGCAAACAATGTGTTGGGTTTTGAATGGTTTCTGTGGTACTTTTTTTTTAGTGTCTGTGACCTACTTTTGTTGGGTAGTGACCCACGTAACTTAAAACTGGTTTTTCCTTATAACTGTACAGGGCTTGTATATATATATATTTATATATATGTATATATGTAGAGCCTGTGGATATGGACATTTTTGAAATACTCTTTATAGTAAACTGCTTAAGGTCAAAGTTTTATAAGACCAGGCCAGATTGTTCTCTAATTTTCTTTCTTTCTTTCTTTCTTTCTTTCTTTCTTTCTTTCTTTCTTTCTTTCTTTCTTTCTTTCTTTCTTTCTTTCTTTCTTTCTTTCTTTCTTTCTTTCTTTCTTTCTTTCTTTCTTTCTTTCTTTCTTTCTTTCTTTCTTTCTTTCATTCTTTCTTTCTTTCTTTCTTTTTTCCCAGTTAATTTGTCGGACATTTCTCTCTGACACTTTTATACATAGGAACTCCAAACTTAGCATGATTGTATCTCCATACAAGGAGCTTTGTCTTTTTATGCAGAGGAATGAATATGCTTAAAATAATGCAAATTAGGGGCATTTGAAAGTGTAAATCTTGAATATCTTCAAAAGTATAATAGATAGAGATGTCATTCCAACTTCTACTAGACGTTTATTGACCATTGCACATCTAATGAATTTAAAACAAAAGTTGTAGCAATTTGAATTATGCTAATCAGCAGTATTCAAAATGCTCAATCTTGAATATCTTCAAAACTATAATAGATACAGATGTCATTCCAACTTCTACAAGGGGGTTGTTGACCATTGCGCGCCTAAAGAATCAATAACAAAAGTAGCAATTTAAATTATACTAGGTAGCACCATTGGAAATGTTAAATCTTGAATAACTGCAAGGCTATAATAGATAGAGATACCATTCAAACTTCTCCTATATTATGGATTAGTACGAGTAGGCCTAAGGTAGAAACCAACTAAATGAGGAACCAAGTCGCAACTAGTATTTAAAAAATGAGGAGCCTCCCCCGACGCGTTTTGACCAACCTTGGTCTTCATCAGGGGTGACGGAGGCTCGTCTGAGGTACTTTATTTTCCATGTATATCAAAAATGAGGTTCACCTTTTTGTGTGCTTTTTACGTTGTAAGTTATTAGGTCACCAAATCTTGCTACTGTGTGTTACTGCATAGGGTGACAGTGTGGGCTCATAGGCCTCCATTGTATACAAAATGTAATAAAATGTAATACAAGTGGTACATTGTTACACTGGTTTCTAGCTGTGTCAGGAAAGAAAGTTTGGTATAAATATAAGTAAATTATTACAATATAAATTAAATTGCTTCTCAGTCAGAATCACTGTCACTGGAGAGGAACAAGTCCTCTTCTAAAATTTCTCCCTGTTTACATTTACGGAGAATGGCCGAGATCTTCTGCAGTACTTGATCAATTTTGAAATTGACTTCTGCCTGTTTAATGTCAGTGTCCGTGAGTTCATCCTGGCATGGAGTAGACCGTCCTGATGGGATCGGGATGTCAGTGGCTCAGTCTGGGATGCTCTCCTCGGGACTGCTTGCTGGAGTATCGGTTCCGCCCCCTTTCATCTCCGTCTCCCCGTTCTCATCTGAGCTTGAGTCTGAAAGGTGTTGGAGGTTGCTCCTGGACTTTTGTTGTATTTTGGCTTTGTTGATACTGGCCCATATTCTGAATGTTACCGTTTCCGTGGTCTTTGTAAAAATTTTTTTTTTTTAGGCCTAGGTTGGTTGGTGGCTTCCCATGGCTTCACCCACGTCTCCGGCTTACTGGCTACAAGTCTGATGGATTAGTACACATATGATGAATTGGTAATGAAGGATGCACAAATTCAAATTATGCAAATTAAGGGCATTTAAAATTTCAGATCTTGAATATCTTCAAAAGTTTGCACACCAGACAGATTTGTTTAGCTCTCGGACAGGTGGTGACACTCTGTGAGAGAAATTAAAAATGCAATAGAGTCTGAAGGTTGACTCTGTCATCAAAAATATAATAGTTACATGCATTGTAGTACTGAAGTACCCATTGTACAGTCGTAACATTATCATACTGATCATACACTGTCGTGACATTGTCGTACCGATCATACACTTATCACTGAAGTACCCATTGTCCACTGTCGTAACATTGTTGTACAGATCATGAACTGTTGTACTTGAAGTACCGATTGTACATTGTCATAATGATAATACACTGCAGTACTGAAATCCTAATTGTCATACCGATAAGCTTTGAAGACAGATACACTGATTTGCTGTGTAGCAAATCATCTTTTCTAGTTTGTTTTGTTTTTGTCTTTTTTGGGGTTCAAGGTCATTTGATCTTTTTTGACTGTGATCATCAGTTTCCTGTCAGGTCAGCCATTAAAGCAGCAAAAAGAATCAGAAAAGTAGCTGAGGTAGCAAGTTGTCAAAACTATTATGAAGGAAAGTAACAGAAAGCAACAATTTTATCTGTTTGGAAGATTGAAGGAGAGAGAGCTGTCAATTGCAAAGTGGAGGCAAGCCAGCCTCTGATACATCATTGATGAGGGCGCAGATAGCAAAGAATGCTGTATGGCCAGAGTGTGTGGTAATTAAAGGATTGACTGATTTAACGAAGACAAACAAGAAGGAGGCTGGGCTGCTGAAGCAGCATACAGCAGGTCTCGCTGAATAATATATACGCACCAGTGAGTATCAGGTGCTGGGCTGCTTGGTGACAGGCACGTCCTAATACAATGTGCCACACTCCGTGGTCTGCAATATATATCAGCCTGTCTTATTTATAGCTGCAATAGGCCGTTCTGACAATTACCAAAGCTCCTGAAGAATGGTGAGATGTAACAAGACAAACTTGAAAGCGTGCACATGAATCTTTTATAGTGAACAACAAAGTTTTTAATTTATGAAATCATGTGAGAAAATGTAGTGAGTGCCCCAGTAGGAATTTGAAGATTTAATTTTTCATAAAACTGTAAATATTTTACCGCCTCTGCTATAATTTGTACCCTCACTCAGTATTGGCACCCAAGATTTTAAGATCGTGGAATTCTATTTGCAAGTCAACATGTTCTCACCAGGTGGAGCTGCTGGTGTCAGGTCTTGCCTCAGCTCTGAACCACACCCCTTATCCAGTATCGAGTATTCTATTATTTCCAGTGAATGACAATAAGTAGCTACAGTGGCTTTCCTTGGGACTCTACAGGAAGAGCCTGCCACAAGCCATGTCTCTATCTGCCATGTTTTCTCCCACAAGAAGGCAACAATAGGACACCTGCCAGCTAGGAAGCTGACATGTTTATGTTCAACAGTGTGCCTCAGCATCAGTTACCACTACAATGTTGCTTCTTTGTGTACACTTCCCCATGATTGACAGCATGTGCCCTTTGTTATCAGAGTCAGTTGAAACTCTTACTGCACACAAGAGCAATGCAAAATATGACACATAGCTTTATATGTTAAAGGACAGCTACTCCTGACACACCCCAAATGAATCACTTTGCCAGTGGATTTATTGATTTCCTTTGTATGCCCCCCCTCCGAAGAAGGTGGGGCATATAGCTGTGCACATGTTGGTCAGCAGAGAGACTTGGCTTCCCCACCATGACTCAAGAAGTTTTAGAGATAGGACTTTGATAGTACCCAGACATATACTCCTGTATAAGGGCTAAGTGAAGTATGAAGGTGGTTACCCTTGACCCCACTTCCTAGGTCATGGAGGTACGGTATAAGTTTTGGTTTCCATACAATAACTAGAAAAGTTTTTATGATACGACTTGTATATTGCGCAGGGTTATGGTCCGTATCCATGGCTATGTCAAGTTGGAAGATGGGTGATCTTGACTTAAATTTGAAGGTCAGAATGTCACTTTAGCGAACTTGGTTTCTGCATTGTAACTCAGAATTTAAGTTATGACTTCAATACTGCACATGGTAATAATCCTCAAATTAGGGCTTGGTCAGCTTAGAAGATGGATGACCTCGACCCAATTCCCAAGGTCACCAGGCAGTCAGTCAGTAGAGAGACTGTGGTTTCTGCACTATGCTTCAAGAAGTTTTTGAAATAGGACTTTGATAGTTGCCTTCTTTATACTGCTATATAGGGGCTAGGTGAAATAGGAAGGTGGTTGACCTTGAAGATGGGCAACCTTGACCTAAATTCAAAGGTCATAAGCTCACTTTAGTGAACTTGGTTTTTACATTGTAAGTCACAATTTATGTTATGACTTCAATATTGAACATGATAATAGTCTTCCATCAGGGCTTTGTCAGCTTACAAGATGGATGACCTTGACCAAATTCCCAAGGTCACCAACTAAAGTCCTATTAGTGAAGTTGGTTTCTGCATGATAACTGAAGATGTTTTTCTCCTATGGCATTCATATTGCACAAGAATATTGCCTTCCTTAAGAGCTAGAACAAGTTTTGAAATGGGTGACCTTGAATCATTTCCCAAGGTCACAGTGCCACATTACTGAATTTGATTTCTGCTGAATGAAAACAGAATTTTTGGAGCCAGAGGTTTTATTTTGTAGAAGGTTGACTTTGACCTAAAATTCAAGGTCACGAGGCCACTTAAGCAAATTTGGTTTCTACATCCACTTCCCATGGTCATGAGTGCCCCCCATTTAGTACTATCAACAGGGTAATGAGGGCAAACATAATGGCAGCAGGGGGGTATCTATGTTTTAGAAACATGTCTTATTGCTGTAGGATTTAGAATTGTATTTGAAGGTACAACTGACCTATGTGTGGGAAAACCATAGGTGATTCAGAAACATTTTATTTCTGGAAACACTGACTGATTGTCACTTTAGGTCACTTTAGGTTTTGGAGGTAAACAGGTATGTCCTATGTAGCATTACTTACAGTACCATCACAAGGGCTTTGTGTCGAGACTGATTATACCTTAATTTCATGGCAAACTTTGAAACAATGCAGTCTGGAAAAAATTGACACAGGCACATGTTCTGAGAAAGATAATCATCGGTTATATCATTTAATATACAGTTGATGATTAATGAATGAATATATATATATATATATATATATATCATTGTACAGTTGATGATTAGTGAATGTGTGTGTGGTGTGTGTGTGTGCGTTGGTGGGAGGCTTGAACCTGTCACGGTCTTTAGAAGTCAGTTGTTTACGTATCCTTTTCATTTTGATCACAATAAGCAAAAGGCACATTTGTTTCCATGTGAAAGACAGTTTGTCTCAAAAATGGACCAACTTCATCAATCATTAAGATGTGGCAAGCTACAATTGGAGTTGCCTTGTCTCATATGCTGGGCCACTGTGAGTAACAGGGTTTTTCCATGACACCGTATGGGATATGTGGGTCAAGTTTGTTAGCATTTGTACAGGTAATGCTCATAATCCCCATGCATCAATTTGCATATATAATTAAAAATGTTCTCGGAATGCACTGTGGATGAATATTAAAAGTCATATTTCTTTTTACATGCTAAAATCCAGACACAGATGCAGACTGTGGGCGCCATACAGACTCTCAATATTTGCAACAGCTGATCTGTGATGTGTACTACATGTTACAGAATACGAGGACAAGACTTGTGATCTCACAACCATTCATGTAGCAAACTATGAACAAAGCCACAATTTATCATGTGACCTCCCCCATCCCCATGCCTTTGTCTTGCAGGAGATACAAGATTCCGAGAGTTTCCTTGTACTTTATTCATTTAGCAATGTGTTTTATTATTACCCTAAACTGGTGTCATGTTATAATGATTTTTGTAGATTGACACCATCAGACCAGTGCCCAATATTACCCGAGAGACAGGGCTCTGTGTACATGCTGATTGGAAGATCTACTTATTATTTGATAACTGAAGCACAAAGCATTTTTATGCACCCACTGGGGGGGCATATAGATTTGCCCTTGTCCGTCCGTTCGTCCCTCCGACATTTAAATTTTCACACTTGAGTCGTTTATATTTCCAAAAGCATTTGAGGTACAACCATGAAACTTTGTGGAAACAACTATCATTATATATGAAGGTGTGCACCTGGGGTTTTGGTTGTTTCTTGGGTTGATTATACAGTGTTAATCATTCATTAACTTAGGGAAAATGTACATTCAATGTTAGACTTGTCACATTCGCATGTATCTCAAAAGTTGTTTGAGCTCCAACCATGCAACTTTGTGGAAACATCTATCAATATATGAAGGTGTGCGTCTGGGGTTTTGTTTCTCCCTTGGATTAATTATCTTGTGTTAATTAATGATAAATTAACTTAGGGAAAATGTTGATTTGACATTAAACTTGTCACATTTATGTTGCTTGTATCTCAAAAAGTATTTTGAGGTTCAACCTTGAAACTTTGTGGAAGCATCTTACACCAGTTACATGCCATATTCTTTCCAATGCTATCGGAGGCAATGACAGAGGGGGGCATCTGTGTCCTTTTGACACTTTTGTAGTTTTTCATAGCTAGTACATTTGGAGGTTTCCAGATTAAAAAGTATTATCACAAACTTATTAAAACTGATATTTTTTGGAAAGGGAACTATCTAAAGATTTTAAATCTGCAAAGAAATTTGAGATAATGAGCAAATTGCAGAATAAACATACAAATTTGTGACAAAAGTGTAATATGTCTCATTCTTGCACAAATGTTGGGTGAAATTTTTAATGGTTCAATCAAATTCTGATTTTTGTCTCACAGAATTAATACAGACCTTTTGTTATTTAAAAAAGTCACATTAATTTTATCTTTGTTGAGGCTAGTTTTTAGATAGAACCTCTCAAATTAAAAAGCACCCAAAATTGTGTGTGATTTGAAATTTAGCTTTTCATAATTTCAAAACAAACACTGACAAGGAATATCCTGTGGACATTCGTTAAGTATGAGTCCTAATGATAATCCTATTTCCAAAAACATACACTTTTTACATGTTTACAATAAAGACTTTCAATCTATGATCCTCCAAAGGTAGCAGTTACTAAAACATTGGTTCTGTATTGCCAGCCTTTAAGTCTTAGACCTGAAATTTTTAACACAGAAAATATTGACCTAAATATATTTGTAATATTCATTTCACAAACAGATTTGAACATTTTTGTAGAAAATACTGATCTTGAAACAATTCCACAAAATGGTTTAATTTTAGGGTGGTTCAGCAGTCCGTATCCAATCCATGTTCTTATATTACCCAGATGTGTTTCTGCTGAGTGTATTGGTTAATGTCTGGGTGTTCCTCTCAGGATACTATAGCGTGTGTGAGTGCACAGGGATAGCAAGGACACAGTGATTTCATTTTAACACTGTAAAGCATGAAACACTTAAAAATGGGGAAGGAGATTAAATCTTCATTCTTCTTTGTTGCTTCCACAAAAATCCCTCAGGAATGCTCCTGTGAGATATGTGGCACTGATGCCCTAACAAGGTCAAGTTCACTGACCTCTGTGCCCTGACCTGTCACAGTTTTCAGGGTCACCAACATGTTCTGCTCATGAAATGGTCAGCACAAACTGCAAAAGTGAATATTCATACTTTTTGTAAAGAGCTAATGTGTGCCAGATTTTTGTCGACTGTGGTGTCAAGTGAAAGTCAATATATCATTTAATATATATGTTCTGTCGCCATTTTCCATGGTACTGTGCCAAAGCATGGTACCTGTCAGCAGCTGGCAGTGTTAGAGATCAAAAGATCTTTCACACAACTCAGTAACTGAATTGCTCAACCTAAGTGACCGCTGAATTTTCCCCATTGGCAGCAAACATTTTAGGATACATAGTATGCTTGAAATAAGCCTAATGAATCAATATAGAAAAATGTTGTGTTGGTGGTGAATAATTGAACAGCCTGAGATTTTGGGAGCATGTCTGATCAGTGAAACAGAATTCCTCATACATATTGATGACTGTAACATCACAGAAGCCCTGGCTTCCTGTTTCTATGCTACAATGGCCATGCACACACAACTAATTGTTTTTCTGAGACTGTTCCACAATTCCCTGGTGTAGACAAGTAATAAAGCTTTCTATCAGCAGACCTGTGCCTGGTTCACATGTTCAATACTGCCCCAAGTAGAGCTAATTAACTCTCTCAGTAGGCTTGTGGCTGGACTCCCGAGAATTTAACGCAGGAAGTTTTCACCATGGCAGCGTGGGTGCAGCGGGTCCCAGCTGCCTCCACACTATCCTGTAAAGAGTAAGTCGTTCTTCCGTTTTCACTCTCTTGTTGGCATCTATATGTACTGTCACCTCTGTGTGTATCTGTAAACTTAACTAACCTTTATACTGGCCTACTGTATATGAATATGGTAGCACATGCATATATCTACCTGGAGGCCAATGCTCCATTATTATGTCTGCAGAACTGAAAACTCTTCTTCAGTGTCCAGTAAGTTGTATATATACAGAATTAATGACTGTCCGTTATCAGTGTCTGGGTGCCTGTAGATGGATGTTTGGTGTTTACAGGAAGGTTAACAGAGTGTTGTCTGTGTGAATCGTGTCAAGGTGATATTTATGGGTAGACACCATCACACAACCAAGTACATGTACATATAAAGATGAACTGGCAGGTGGATTAGAAATAGATGTTGTATAGCGGATGAAATACAAGGGATCTACATATTTCTGCTTTCATTTTCATTGAGAGATTGGCCATTGCTGCCTGGAACCACCAAAATGAGGTCTGTCAAATAAGGTGGTCTTATATCACAGGTTCATGAACACGTATTATGTGGCAGCATGATAAGTAGGCCTAAATTAACATAAGTAACAGGGCGCTAGCTCTAAATGTAGGGGAGCATCTTTTAATTTCCTCCTCAGCAGCAAATGGAGGTTCAACTCAACAAATGTACACGAGAGATGGTCAAACTCAGCATCCGGGACGGTGTAAGAGAAGGTCCACGTGTATATGTCATTGTACAAATGGGTCATTTAAAAGAAAAGAAAAAAAAAAGTGTGCAGGGGAATTGTACAGCTATGTTGCAAGGAGCTGTCTAACTAGTAGGTCCAATAAAAGGAACATAGATGTAGAAGGTTCAACTGCCCAGGTACAATAGTGTAAGGTGTTTAATTTCATGGGTAATTAATTCTGATAATTTGCTATTTCATATTTTTTTCAGTGGTATATAATGTTTAAAATTTTCCATCACATAGAAGGAATATGTAAGAGTTTTTAATTCTATGTGTTAGTTAATTTATTGAATTTGTGAAGTAAGTGCTCATGAAATTTGCCAAATTAACCAGGTAGGGAATTACATCTTTTGAGATGTATGTATGTGTGTTATGTTAGTAAAAATTATTACTACTTATTTGGGTGTTCTGCCATAGGTTAGCTCAAGTTTGCATGGATGGTAGAACCCCATAACACCGTGCACTGCATGTGCTCGCCATCTGTTAATACATAAGCAGCTAACCACTTTTGCCACTTACTCAGCATGACCTTGCAGCCTTGCCCTTGACCTTTTAGCAGATGACAACTTTCAGCGCAAGTATTCTGCTGTGAGGCGAGCAATGGTGTACCATTTCTAGTGCAAACAAATGGCACAATTGATGATTAACCCTTTCCCCCTTAAACCGGCCAAAACCGGCTGCTGGTCAAATGTCGTCTGCTTCAGTGTTTTCAGCTAATTTCAACAGCAATGAAAAAAGATTTGACTGAGAATTGAAGATGAGACCTGTCAAGGCAACATGACCTAGGTCAACAGCTTTCTGCGGCATGGGTTGGGCACTTAGTGCCCAACCCATGCTGAGGAAAGCTGTTGACTCAGTCTTAATTCAAGGGGAAAGGGTTAAAAGTGTAAAAAGTGGTTGTAGCAAAGAGGAGTCACAGCACATGGAAAAAAATACCCAAACTGACTCCCAGTACATGGTCAATAGCTAATTAGTAACAACATATTTTTGTTTGATGTATTAAACACTTTCTCACTGGACTGATACCATTAATAATTACCAGCCCGACACTGTCATCATAGCCCAAGTAAAGTAAAGGCGATACTATAGCGACAGTGACAGTGTCAGGCTACTAATCATTTATGTTGGGCCAATGAAAAGTGTAACACCCTCCAAAGTCACATTATTGTTTTATTATCAACTTGAAGGGTTTTTCTATGTTTTGGGGTAGTTTTATTTTTGAAGTTTTGTTTCTCTCTGCTTGTTACCCTGAGTTTAAAAAGAAAAATCATGAGAAAATGAGCTTGCTCAGTCTTATGCTAAGTTTGTATTGTCTAAGCTCATTTTCTCATGTTAAAAGGCATGCTTTTTCAACACATTGATGTTTTAGAATTTTACACTACTGCAAAAAAATTAAAAAATTAACACACAATAGAAAAGCTGTCCTATTCTTCACCCCAACCCACCCCCGCATTGTTTTTTACCAAACCCAGCTGTATGCATCAGCTTACCCATCAAGGCCAGTAAATTCATTTTCCATAGTTGGAAAACAGCCAGTTGTTGGACAGGACTGTACTAGAATTAAGAATGCAATTCACAGTAGAGCTACAATCTGACGTAAACAGTAGAACCTGTTTAACAATGTCAGCAACGTCATACCTGTGTGTAGCATGTAAACTGGGTGACTTAGCGCTTGTAGACAGGCGCTCACAAACCTTGGTTCCAGAAGAGAGTGAGGATACACCCAAAACTGGTCAAGTGTATAGGAATTTTGTGCCTCTGCACTCTGATACTTGCTCTGTCGTTTAGCTTGTAAATAGCGA
Organism: Hermodice carunculata; assembly: GCA_964020975.1. Taxonomy (NCBI): domain Eukaryota; kingdom Metazoa; phylum Annelida; class Polychaeta; order Eunicida; family Amphinomidae; genus Hermodice; species Hermodice carunculata. Next base: position 40,702 of record CAXHWN010001880.1, on the reverse strand, counting down.
TTGCATCAGCCGTTCAATTGCAGTCCCTGATGAGCCCCAGTTGAAGGCCAGTAAATTTGTTTCCAGACTCCTGGTCAATTGTATTTGCATTCTAGACCAGAGTGACACTGCTGCATATAGACAGACAGGCAATCTTATGCCCATGTAGCACTTGCTGTATGTTTTTATTTCTTTATGTTTTGTCCTATTCTTTATACGTTGTCTTTAGTGGTTTTTGACAGTGTTTATAATACAGTGAAAACTTGTTATAGTGACACCATCTGTTCCTTAAAAAGTGTCAGATAACTGAATATGTCAGATAAATGAATCAAATAATAAAGAAAATGAACTTTTTCCCATGAAAATTTGTGTCATTATGTTGAATATGTCGGATATCTGAGTGTTGCTATATTGAGGTTTCACTGTAACCTGTTGGTGTGTTTTTTTCCAGGCCTCTGGTGCTACTGAAGCACCAAATGGACTATGACCGCATGGCTCCAAAACTCACCAGGTCAAAACTGAGAGTTGTACACCTCAAACGAAGAGGAAATGAGGGACTTGGTTTTGCTGTTAGAGGTGGTAAGTAATACATTGGTCAAGCAACATACTATAACACTGCATATCTCTTATATTACAATGGACTTTCTCCAGCCAAGGAAATTTTCTTTTGATTCAAAGGTATTGGTTTGATTACAGAGATTATTAATCTCCACCGACAACAGTCGCTGGGGACATGTTTGCTTTTACTTGGGTAGGCACCCAGTGACGTATGTCGTGCACCGTGTTTACGACTTCGGAATAATCGATATATTAAGATAAAGGTTAAAAGTCCCAAGGTCCTCAATGCATGATTATTATATACTTTAGATTTGAAACAGATTGCACCCACTGTTTCAGAGATATTCCTCAGACTTTTTTTGCACTGACTGACCCACCTCAGTAGATACTTTCTATTATATAACCATTCAAATCTGCACCAAAAGTGCACTGCGCACACCGTACGGCTTCAGCCTAGCTACCCTCCACCGCACATCTGACCAGAACGTCTGCCACAAAAAAAAAAAAAAAAAAAAGACAGAAAATATTGTCCGCTCCAATCTAATGTCTGGGCCCAGGGATACAATAGTAGCTTGATAGCTTTGGTCCAAATTAGCTAGTACTGTGAGCTACTGCTGCAACACAGCGATCACATCCCCACTCTCTACTTGGCAACTGGCCTTTCTCCATTGCTGGTTAGGTCAGTCAATCCTCGGCCGTCTCACACGGTTCTGCCATCGGTTTGTTGTGCGTTGTCTTTCTGCAGTCATCCATCTGGTTTACGGAAATAACGTGGGCACTGGATGTTCCGCCATCGGACTTTACCCCCAACAAAATGTCTTGAACAAATTCTGTCAAATTTGCCTGGGGGTTCGTAATCTTCTGGTCTTTTCACCATATTCAACCACTCCCGTCGTTTCTGTGTTTCTTTGGAGGAAAACCATGGAAAGCTACCCCTTGCATCCAGGGGTATTTATCAAATTTACCCAGTTTTCTTGTGTCTGGCTTACAGTCAGGAACTTTATGCAATTGTAGACTGTCAATGTAGCTTGTAAATACATCCGTCGTACGTTGGAAAATAACGATCAACTTTGCGATGTCATTTCCCTGTACTTTGACTATGGCGCAATATGGCTGGTATATTGAAACAACCTAACCTGCCGCAAGGCGTTCCGGGAAATGACCCTGGCGCTTTAGCGGCTATCGATGGTACTAGCTAATTTGGACCTTAGGTATTGGGTACAGCAAATGGGCTAGCTGAATCACCCGACCGATCTCCTCTTTGTCAAAGTGACGGTGTGGCTCTGTATGATGTGACCATTACCCATGGATGTAGCTGTTAACATGCCATTCACCCCCACTCAACTGCTAGCATGAAAATCGGCTGTTGATACAGAATCCCCATGCTATAATAATAGGGTGCTTATCATCCTCCAACCTCTCCGCTCAAGACCTCAGCCACAGGGTACAGTTGTTCTAGGCGAATCTGGTAAGCGTGAAACAATATGGCGTGGGCGGAGATGACAGCAGAGTGCTTTGCACTTGCAGATTTGTTGTTTTTTCGCTGAGTATTCACAGTTCATTAAAATAATGTTTGTCATACATGCAAGGCATGTGTGACATACTACAAACATGTATGTCTATTAGTTGGTACTTGGACATGTTGAATGGTTTGCATGTGCATACATTTGTTGTTTGTTTGTTTTTTGAAATTCCACATTGAATTTTTTTTTTTTTTTTCGAATTGTATACTGACAGGATACAAGTTATAGAGTGACAATTTTTAACCCTCTGGACCCTAAGTATTTTAAAACTCAGATTGTATTTGGAGCCGATATATCAGCTGTTAGGATCCAGAGTGTTAATTATACTCATCCAACCATCTGCTGTCCTCAGTGTCATCTCCCCCAATCCATTGTTGGGATGACCTAGAGTGTGTCACATTTCAATGTTACATTCATCAAGTTTCTACTTTTTCTTTCATCCACCGACTCATTTCTCCGGCTAAAAGTGGTAAACATCAATGGTATTGTCATTCAAGTCAAAGTCGGCTGAAATCATCAAAGAGAATATGAACTGTCCTTTAAACATTATTAAAGTTGATAAGCTGTCAAGTGAACACTATGAATCAGAATCTTTCATGTTTACCTGGTGAATACAATGGATTTTGGCACTTGAATGGTAGACTTGTCTCGTGGTCAGCTAGGGCATGCATCTGTTGCTGTTCTTGTCTTCAGGGCAAGTTCTTTTTATATTTACTGGCCCCGTTTTCGTAACTCACTTGTCCAACCGTTTAAGTCTTATTTATCAAATCATCATATTTGATTGTTTCAAGGCAGGTGTTTAAAGTTTATACTTGCTGTGATAGGATTTTCACATGTCCAGGGCCAGCTGAGATGGTGATTCCTGATAGGGCAATAATCATGTGACAGGCGTGGGACCTCATGGACCTTCTGTCCATTTTAATCCCTGTATAGCCTTAATGCCAGTATGTCTGTAGTTCCATCAACTTTTATCGATCCTTCAACAGGATAACTTAAAAAGAAAAAAAATGTAGTTTTACCTGTTTTGAGACTGAATCAAGTCATTTGACATGCCCGGTTGGTCTGCCGTGCTCTGACTTGGTTTGTGTGTTGACAGAACTGGGTTTTGTCATGCAAGTACTCCTTTTATATTGCGCACAAATAAATGGGACATAAAATTAATAGGAAATGGAAGAGTTCCAGTAAATATTTTAACCTAATTTAGGTGATAATTAATTTATACTCTGTTGTACATGCATTGTAAATTAGGCTGTCCCATAACCTATTGTGACATCTTGCATTTATCAGGGACAGGAGGCAGTCCCGGTGAATAATAAATTAATGGGTTTTAATCCTGAAATATGTATATGTCTGCATTTGTCTTAAATTGTTAATGGAGCAGTATGCATTATTTAGACAGAATCATCTAAATCATGCAGCAGTTGGTCCTAGATCCTGTAGCTCAAACGTGTTTTCCCCGCTTCTCATGGCTAGAAACAATACAAGCTTCCGGTCAAAATGTGGGACTGCCTTCCAGGACCCCAATGTCATCTTTGATATATTGTCAATAAACATTCCTGTGTCATTTCCTTTATTAACTTGTTCAATGCTGGTCATAACAGAAGGTTTACATATCTGAAGTACAGTACAGTGGTACCTGCTGTATGCAACCACTGCCGTAAGCAGCCGCATTGCTTTTTGTGGTCACTAGCCTGGGACATAGGAGTCAATTTCTTTGTAAAATTTACCTATGGTGACAGGTCACCTGCTGTATGTGGCCACTTTTTCTTGGCTGAGGGGGGCCACATACAGCAGGTACCAATGGACTCCCTCTTTTGAGAGACCACCCCTGGGGCAGGCCTAAGTGTGGTTACATAAAGCAGGTGGTCTTTCATTGGAGGTAAAATAACATGGACAAGATAGACATGGGAACTTGGTGAATGTAATTGTAATAGGCAGTCTCTCAATGGAGTGGTCTCTAAAAAGAGGGATATTCCCTCTTTTGAAAGACCATCTGACAGTCTCTCAGAAGAGGGTTTACTGTAGTATGGTGATTCCAGACTAAAATTCACCACAAAAAAAAGACCTTGCATACAAGTACAGTGGAACCTCATTAATCCAAACGCTTCTGTACCCAAGCGTTTATTCTGAATTCTTGAGGTGTGCGGATTGCTGGAACCAAGCCTGATGTCACATAACTCACCATTATCATTCAGGTTAACATGCAGGAACATGCGAATGGTGCATAATCACAACAATAAGGGAAAATGAAATTACTTTATTGACAAATACATGTAATAATTAATATGTAGAAAAATATGTAAAAACTGAAAACAAAAAACAAACAAAAATGTCATACAAGATGCCAGTGGTTGACACATGGTAGCTTAAAATTTCCATCACTGGTTATTGTGTCCCAATGTCAGTCCAGAGCATGTGAGAATAAGTCAGACACTAATCACTGTTTCAAACTGGATTTTGCAAGATCGTCTAGCTTTTGGGGATATGGACCACAAGTTTTGAAGAACATGATTCCCACATTCATTACTCCCCATAGGATTTTGCTCAAAGTGTCTTATCAATATGGACAGGGACTCACAAGCTTGAGCAAGCATCACCTGCTCGGTTGGTTCAGAGTCATCATCAGACAACTGTGAAGACTGAATGTCAGAAACTAATCTGACAATATCCTGATCAGTTAGAGCTTCACCAGTCTCTTGTCTGCGATCTGCATCTATGTGGTCGTCCATATGTATGTTTGCTTCTCCAAAGAAGGATATCTGACCTAGAAGATCACGCAACTCACTGCCCAGACTGTGAGAAATACATGTGAAAGGGGATCCCCCGGGGTTTCCTGCAGGGGTCCCCAGCCTCAAGTTGGGAATGATGTCCACATGGTGATAACAGCCTGCGACTCAAACAATAAGCTGTGACTGGCTTGTTACAATGTCGCACGTTCTGGCCTTACAATGTTAGCTTTCTTAATCTGGATTATTGACATCAACTACAATGGTAATTACCCTATATGTTGCACACAATACAGCTCCGGATTCAGAAGCTGGATTTCTGGAATGATGGGCAATATTACAGTGGGGGAAATCTGTTCCAAGTGGTCACTGTTCAGTTAATGAAAAATATGGATTGCCGGGCTCCAGACTGATGGGGTTTGACTGCACTAGCATGCCTGTACTTCCACAGGTAAACACAAAAGTTCAGTCAACAGCTTTCTTCGAGACACTTTGAGTGCAGTGCACCAAGGCAGAGAGGAAAGCAGTGGAGTCAGACACCAGCAGTGGAGTCAGTCATCAGCAGTGGAGTCAGTCACTAGCAATAGAGTCGGAGTCAGACACCAGTAGTGGAGTCAGACATCAACAGTGGAGCCAGGCACCAGTGGTGGAGTCAGACACCAGCAGTGAAGTCAGTCACCAGCACTGGAGTCAGTCACCAGCAGTGGAGTCAGACACCAGCAGTGGAGTCAGACACCAGCAGTGGAGTCAGACACCAGCACTGGAGTCAGACACCAGCAGTGGAGTCAGACACCAGCAGTGGAGTCAGACACCAGCAGTGGAGTCAGACACCAGCACTGGAGTCAGACACCAGCAGTGGAGTCAGTCTCCAGTGATGGAGTCAGTCTCCAGCTTGGCATAGGAGAAGAAAAAGGACTGTTAAAAGTTGTCATAATTGGTCAATATGTGGGTTGGGCTGGCTGGCTGTTATTTAACAGAACTTCAAAGAGGTTACTGTTGAGTGATACTTGCAGCACACAGTCGCTGACAGGCTCAGAAACAATAGGGAAGATGTGATAACTAATTTAACCACTCCTGTAGCCTGTGATGTAACTATTTGCATATTCACTGATGTTTCAAAGGTCAGGAAGAGCATCCACACTGGTAGTTTCATCTATAAATCATCTCATTGAAGGTAACATCCTTGATAAGTAATTCATGTTGTAAAGTGCCGTTCATCAATGTGGGGGGTTTTGTTAGCGGCACCAGTCGACAGACAATAATAGTTGATTATTGATATTAAAAAGCAAAGAGAAAAAAGAGGGTTTTATGTGCAGCAACAATGAGAACACCCAGGCTGACTTAATGATGAATCGTCGAGTGGATGTACTTAACGTAAGTGGATTGGATTGATAGTTATATACCTGTAATATATTGTGATGGGCAATTTCAAAGGGATGGGTGAATAGTGGAGGATTGTTTGCAGATAAAGGCTAAAACCGTGATTTAAAATAAATGTTCATATGATAGTCATAGTATATGACTGGAAGTTGAACACTGTCAAATTGCAGTCACCAATCACAATCTCAACAGTGTAAGGAACAACAAACAAAACCAGTACAGTGAAACATCATTATAATGACACTCAGACAACCAACGTATTCAATATAAGGACACAAATTTTCATGGGACAAGGTTTACTTTCTTTGTTATTTGACTCATTTATCTGACATATTCAGTTATCCGACACAATTCTTTGGGAACCGGTGGTGTCATTATAACAAGTTTTCAGTGTACATGGTCTGAAAAAAGGATAGGTGTCAACACACCCCAGGCATAGATGTAGAGGTCCATGTTGTCATCTTTGGAACTGCATGGTTAATTGTTTGCTGGATTGCAACATACTGAGTCAACAGCTTTCCTCAGGGCTGATTGGACACTCCGACCCACACCAAGGAAAGTTGTTGTGGGGTAAGTTGTCTAGATAGGTCACATCGATCAGTCTCATTCAAACGTTTGCTCATGACAACCCGAAGAGCAGTTGGCATACACCTACCAGCTGCTTTTGAGAAGGGTCCAGGTCAGCAGCTTTCCTATGGATACAGTTGTATGCGATAATAAGAATGGTCCAGGTCAACACCTTTCCTATTGCCACAGTTGCATGAGATCATAAGAATGGTCCAGGTCAACAGCTTTCCTATTGCCACAGTTGCATGAGATCATAGGAATAGTCCAGGTCAACAGCTTTCCTGCTGCCACAGTTGCATGAGATCATAGGAATGGTCCAGGTCAACAGCTTTCTTATTGCCACAGTTGCATGAGATTATAAGAATGGTCCAGGTCAATAGCTTTTCTATGGCTGCAGTTAGATGAGATAAAAAGAATATTAACCCTTAAAGTGCTAGTCATGACTTTGGTCATCATGAGATGAATCATAGATAAAAACTAATTAAAGTGTGTGTGTCAGCACACACTTTTCTGTTTTTCCTCGAGTTCTTTATTTAAAGTGTGTGTGTCAACACACACTTTTCTATTTTTCCTCAAATTCTTTATTAAAGTGTGTGTGAAGGCACACACTTTAATAAAGAATTCGAAGACACACACTTTTCTGTTTTTCCTCGAATTCTTTATTAAAGTGTGTGTGAAGACACACACTTTTCTGTTTTTCCTCGAATTCTTTATTAAAGTGTGTGTGAAGACACACACTTTAATGTTTTTCCTCAAATTCTTTATTTCTTTCTTTCTTCTTTCTTCTTTACCAGCAAATTTGTCCGACACTTTTCTTGGACACTATTATACATAGAAACTCCAAACTTGGCATGATTGTACCTCCATACAAGGAGTTTGACCGTTTTACACAGAGGAATGAAAATGTTTAAAATTATGCAAATTAGGGGCATTTACAATTTTAAAAGCTCCATATCTTCCAAACTATTACAGATAGACACAAAGTTCTAACTTAAACATATAGGTTTGAGACAACTGGCAAATCCAACAGCACACAAACAAAACTTGGGGAATTTTAATGTACGCTAAATTCACCAAATTTTTCCCCAATGCACATGCAGGCTTTCAACTGCCTCCTGTATGACCTATTGCTTGACCTCTATGGTGTCAGGCAACCATTTTACATTCATAATTAATTAGCTTGAACCTGTCTCACAGCTGTCTGTCCATGCATGTTGAGTGTACGCTTTGGACGGTTTGGGTGTTGTCGCAATTTGTGGTGGGTGGGGGTGGGGACTCCCAACAACTGTGTAATGAGGCTCTCAATAAAATACAGAGGATCTCTTTCTGTTCATGCAAGAAATATAACTGCTGCATGTTCCCCGGGGGGGGGGGTACTTCCTATACCTTGCTATACGGGTAGGCGCCGCGGAAAAGACCCCCTATTTTCGGTACTTGTCGCTCTCTAAGACCCCCCTTTTTCCTGCTTGTAGCTCTAAAAGACCCCCCTTTTTCGCTTGTCTCACCCAAAGACCCCTGTGTTTTTCAATTCCTGTCTCCAAATTGCCCCAAAATACACCAAATTTTATGTAAAATTTCATTTTTTTTTTCAATACAAGCTCCAAAAGACCCCCCATTTTCACATTGGTTCCGCTCCCGTTGGGTCCGGGTTTTGTACCCTCGGTGGAGCCTACCCACCAAAAATTCCGGGGAGTACCCCCCCCCCCCCGGGGCATGTTCACACTAATGCTGGACAGAGCTGTAAGTACACCATGACTGAGACTGACCAGTCAGAGTGTCCTGGTAGCTGGTCTGTTGTACCCTGAGGCTAGGAGTGTGCTGGGCTTATCAGTTCCATCAGTCCCAAGGGATCAGACGGACTGGACTTCTAGGCAGAACAAGCCTGGCATAGTGTACCCTCTGTTAAAAACAGACTACATACAGAGCTTACAGTCCCCAATGACTGTTTTCACATTTTGGTGAATCTTGAAAAAGTTTTTGGATTTGTGTCATCTCACTGGACACTTTCATGTCTTTGTTTTCTTGTCACCAGTGAGATGAAGCCTGTTCTTCATAGCCATTCACTGAGTCAGTATAGTGCATGTCTCAGTTCACAGGTACATGCACATGTAGTTAAAGTGTGTGTGTCAACACACACTTTTCTGTTCTTTCTTTCTTTCATTCTTTCTTTCTTTCTTTCTTTCCTTCCTTCCTTCCTTCTTTCTTTCTTTCTTTCTTTCTTTCTTTTTCTTCTTTACCAGCAAATTTGTCTGACACTTTTCTCGAACGCTATTATACATATAAACTCCAAACTTGGCATGATTGTACCTCCATACAAGGAGTTTGACCATTTTATACAAAGGAATGAAGATGTTTAAAATTATGCAAATTAGGGGCATTTCAAATTTTAAATCTTGAATATCTTCAAAAGTACAATAGATAGAGATGTCATTCCAACTTTACAAGGGGTTTATTGATCATTGTGCACCTAATGAATCTAAAACAAAAGTTGTAGCAATTTTAATTATGCTAAATAGCACCATTAGAAATTTTAAATCTTGAACAACTTCAAAGCTATAATAGATAGAGATGCCATTCCAACTTCTACTCCTGTGTTATGGAATAGTTGTACATTGCCATACCAATATGCTTTGAAGACACACACAATGATTTGCTATGCAGCAAATCATCTTTCCTAGTTTCTTTCTTTCTTTCTTTCCTTCTTTCTTTCTTTCTTTCTTTCTTTCTTTCTTTCTTTCTTTCTTTCTTTCTTTCTTTCTTTCTTTCTTCTTTACCAACAAGTTTGTCCGACACTTTTCTCGGACACTATTATACCTAAAACCTCCAAACTTGGCATGATTGTACCTCCATACAAGGAGTTTGACCGTTTTACACAGAGGAATGAAAATGTTTAAAATTATGCAAATTAGGGGCATTTACAATTTTAAAAGCTCCATATCTTCCAAACTATTACAGATAGACACAAAGTTCTAACTTAAACATATAGGTTTGAGACAACTGGCAAATCCAACAGCACACAAACAAAACTTGGGGAATTTTAATGTACGCTAAATTCACCAAATTTTTCCCCAATGCACATGCAGGCTTTCAACTGCCTCCTGTATGACCTATTGCTTGACCTCTATGGTGTCAGGCAACCATTTTACATTCATAATTAATTAGCTTGAACCTGTCTCACAGCTTTCTGTCCATGCATGTTGAGTGTACGCTTTGGACGGTTTGGGTGTTGTCGCAATTTGTGGTGGGTGGGGGTGGGGACTCCCAACAACTGTGTAATGAGGCTCTCAATAAAATACAGAGGATCTCTTTCTGTTCATGCAAGAAATATAACTGCTGCATGTTCACACTAATGCTGGACAGAGCTGTAAGTACACCATGACTGAGACTGACCAGTCAGAGTGTCCTGGTAGCTGGTCTGTTGTACCCTGAGGCTAGGAGTGTGCTGGGCTTATCAGTTCCATCAGTCCCAAGGGATCAGACGGACTGGACTTCTAGGCAGAACAAGCCTGGCATAGTGTACCCTCTGTTAAAAACAGACTACATACAGAGCTTACAGTCTCCAATGACTGTTTTCACATTTTGGCAAATTTTGAAAAAGTTTTTGGATTTGTGTCATCTCACTGGACACTTTCATGTCTTTGTTTTCTTGTCACCAGTGAGATGAAGCCTGTTCTTCATAGCCATTCACTGAGTCAGTATAGTGCATGTCTCAGTTCACAGGTACATGCACATGTAGTTAAAATGTGTGTGTCAACACACATTTTTCTGTTTTTCCTCGAGTTCTTTCTTTCTTTTTCTTCTTTACCAGCAAATTTGTCTGACACTTTTCTCGGACACTATTATACATAGAAACTCCAAACTTGGCATGATTGTACCTCTGTACAAGGAGTTTGACCATTTTATACAGAGGAATGAAGAAGTTTAAATTATGCAAATTAAGGGCATTTGAAATTTTAAATCTTGAATATCTTCAAAAGTATAATAGATAGAGATGTCGTTCCAACTTCTACTTGGGTGTTATTGACCAATGCGCATCCAATGAAGTTAAAACAAAAGTTGTAACAATTTAAATTATGTTAATTAGCAGCATTTGAAATTTGAAAACTTAAATATCTTCAAAACTATTATAGATAGAGATGTCATTTCAGCTTTTACTAGGGTTTTTTTTACCATTGCGCAAGTAATGAATCTTAAACAAAAGTTGTAGCAATTTAAATTATGCTAATTAGCAGTATTCAAAATTTTCATTCTTGAATATCTTTAACATTATAATAGATAGAGGTGTCATTCCAACTTCTACTAGGGGGTTGTTCACCATTGCGCACCTAATGAATTAATAATAAAAGTTGTAGAAATTTTAATTATGCTATATAGCACCATTAGAAATTTTAGATCTTAAATAACTTCAAAGCAATACAAGATAGAGACGCCATTCCAACTTCTACCCCTGTGTTATGGAATAGTAATGTGCATTGCCATACCAATATGCTTTGAAGACACACACACTGATTTGCTATGCAGCAAATCATCTTTCCTAGTCTTATATTGAAATTCTACATGAAAAGAGCATTCATTCAAGTACCAGCAACCCTAGTCTTAATTTAGCTTCACAAATCATGACCTCAGTCAACAGCTTGCCTCGATGCACTCTGGGAGCATTGCGCCCAGAGTGTGCCAAGGCAAGCTGTTGACTCAGTCTCAAAATCAGCACTTTAAGGGCTAATGGTCCAGGGCAACAGCTTTCATCTGACTACAGTTGTATGAGATAATATCAATGGTCCAGGTCAACAGCTTTCCTGTGGGTGAATTTGCATGAGATAATAAGAATGATCCAGGGCAACAGCTTTCATCTGACTACAGTTGTATGAGATAATATCAATGGTCCAGGTCAACAGCTTTCCTGTGGGTGAATTTGCATGAGATAATAAGAATGATCCAGGGCAATAGCTTTACTGGCCACACTTTGGAGGCAGTGCCCCAGGAGGTTTGCCAAGGAAAGCTGTTGACTCAGTTGACATAAAAAGAAGTAAGGGGGAAAGTGACGAGAAGTTAACTACCAGATTCCCTGAATACATATACCATAACAGAAGGTTGTTTGTGCAACACACGACGCAGTTATCAGCAGATATTTCAGTGATTAGCTGGAAAAGTTGTTGTCAGAGGTATAAGCATAGATAAAGCCACACCCTCATTTATGCTGATCACATTTTGTTTTTGTACAACTGTCTCACTACGTGCTGCTAAAATTAAGTATTGTCTTTGTTGTTTTCAATGAGAAATGATAATAGTTCTTGCAAGTAAAATGTTGCTTTTAAAATCAGAGGCATCACAGTCCAAAAAGAGCAAAAGCCATTTTCAAGGTGTTTCTAAAGCCAGGGCCACTGTACTTGTATCTGTGTACAATCAGATGTGTCTTACCACTTCCAAAGCTACACGCAGTTTTGAAGAACAAGGTAAAATTGTTGCAATTTCTTTTGTTTGTAAGAAAAGAAAATACTGTAGGAAGAGAAGACTCTGGTGACAATGTAAAGGTGGTTTACAGGTCCACAAAAAAGTATTAGAAATAAAGTCCTCAACTACATGTCTGTCTCTCCATCATTCCATCTATCCATCCTAAAACTTTTTGCTTGTGAATGTGATATAGTACACAGTTTTTGAGTTTAATAGCCCCATTTACCTTTTAGGACTTAAAAGTGTATGAAAATCTAGTTGAGTTCAGTATTGGTGATGCCATCTACAACATCATGTAATTTATAGGTTAAAATGTGAAAATCTTGTGACCACTCCAGCATCCTTAATTTTCTAACAGACCTTCGTGAAACTTTTGTGGGATTGTTAAGGAAGTCAAAATTGCAGTTGCATATGATACTAGTCGTGCTGCCTGTACTTTGATGGCAATTATGAGCCAAAATATGTTGAAAGATATAAAATTCCATATGTCGAAAAAATGGAAGTAGATATGCCAAATTATAGGATATATAAGTCACATCCAATGGTAATATGATATTCAATATCTGTGACCTTGGATTGTTAAGTTGAAAGACTTGATTTTGTAATGGCAGGGTGTAGCTTGGACATCAATGGCAAAGGGAGCTGAGCCTCCAGATCAAAATTGCACTTGAGCATATTGTGCATAAAACTATACTTGGTGACCTACTTTGTGTGTCACCATGACACAATTATTGTGTGACCTTCAGCTATTTTTCAAGGTCATTCAGTGCTTAAGAAAAGGACACATAATTCTTTATGTGGATAAAGAATAAGGCAAAATATTGCAGATGTACCACATATTTGTATCATGTAAAAGTTTGATATTGCATAATACAGATGACCTTGATTAATTTCTCAAGGTCATGGAGGGAATGCTTTTCAGGTAATGAATTGTTGGTGATGGTCAACAATTTATATGTCAGCAGGGCATTAACCCTATGGGCCTCTTGTTTAACTCTTTCCCCTTGAATTAAAACTGAGCCAACGGCTTCCCTTAGTTGTTGACCTGGGGCAGGTTTTCTTGACAGGTCTCAGCAACAATTCTCATTCAAACTGTTTCTCATTGCTGCTGAAATTAGTGCAAAACATCAAAGCAGATGATATTTGACTACCAGCCAGCGTTTTCTGGTTTAAGGGAGAAAAGTTAAGCCATATATGGGTAGCAATATCATGATGGAATTACATTCACAGACATGAAAATAGACAAAAATATAACTCTAGGATTATAGATGAAGTAAAAAACTTTGCTTGAATGTGTTGATAACTTCAGAAGGGAAAAAAGGTGGAATTTAACTGCCATTTAGACTACTATAAAGATGTACAACATAACCATTGAGTTAAGATTGCCATTGCTACCAAGATCTTGGTCTCCAAGTCAAAGACCAAAGAAATTAAAATATTGTCAAGGTGATTCTTAAGGTACTTCAAAACAGCTGTGATAAAATCTGGTTGTATACTGATGTAAAACAGATATAAAATAAAGCGTAGATATCATTCTTTTCTACATCCCCCCCTGAGATGTCACGTACACTGTCTCTCAGACTCGAAAGAGAACGACATTGGATACACCAGTTAAACACTACAGAACCGTTAGGCCTCAATGTTATGGGTAGATAGAGCTATTTGCCGAGTATCAAGCTAAATTTTTAGTTCTGAGTCTATCTACCACCACATAACTTCCTTGTCAACCTTTCCTCCAAGTTGACCTTAGGAACACCGTAAAGCTCCAATCACTATCAGTCTGATACGTCCTTTATTTCCACTAAATATGGAAAGCCATTTCCTTTCAAGGCTGAAAAACAGGCCTTGTACACAGAGCTTACTCTGTGCATAGCAACCGCCATTCAGTTCTTACTCTCGTGATGTCCTCGTTTTCCGAGACGTCACCCCAATTCATTAAATCCAACAGTTGACTGGTAGTCTCAGTCTGCGTCATGACATGTGACCACCATGAGGTTGACCTATCGTCAACTAGCAACGTTACCCCTGCCTATAAATGCAGCAGGACACGGTGATCCTAACTGCCACTGATGAGTATCACTCGATACGAAACCGGTCTGGCTTTCTCTCCTAGTTTTGGTTCCCCGTCACTGGTCTTGCCAGGTTTTACATTATCATTCTTGAAAACACTGTGTATCTGAACTGCAGCATCAAAGCCAAAGCTGTAGAGGCATTTGACTTTTTCTATGTTAATACCAACCTCTATCTGCAAGATCAGATGGTAATATCTAAGTGGGTCACTTATACCATTTAAAGGAAATAGTCACAAACGGACCAGATATGCACAATTTGCAATACTGAAAACATGTATAAAACACACACACACACACACACACACACACATAACTGGCAAGTATTCTGTAACTTTTGTTTGTTGAAAAGCAAGCACGTACAAGCATTTTGCTATAATGAACTTGGCTCCATTAGGTTATACTCCAAAGATGTATTGTACAGACAAGGAGTAGCATCAGAGAAAAACCTTATTTTCTAAACACAAGGATAAGAGATAAGCTATTCTGTACATGTATGTAAAAGTAACATCAATAATGTGCATCAAAAGCTGCAGTCTTTAATTTGATGTGTAATGCACCAATTTTGTCTCATTTAAAACTCTTTTGATTAGCTATGAGTGTCCCATGTTTACTGTAACTTGGATTGTCATTGGAAACCAGTTACCATGTATCTCATGTTTAATTTACTTTCACACAATTCAAAAAGAGAGTCTGAGTTTGGGTTTCATACATGCAAGTCATATGTATACTGGAAGGCAGAGTAGTAACATTTTCCTGCCAAGCCACATCATTGTAAGTTGTTCCATATTAAAAAGTCTGGAGAGAAGTTTGTTTAACCCTTTCCCCCTTAAACTGGCCAAAATTGGCTGGTGGTCAAATGTTGTCTGCTTCAACATTTTCAACTAATTTCAACAGTAATGAAAAACAGTTGACTGAGAATTGCAGATGAGACCTATCAAGATCACGTGCCCCAGGTCAACAGCTTTCTTTGGCATGGGTTGGGCACTTAGTGCCCAACCCATGTCAAGGAAAGCTGTTGACTCAGTCTCAATTCAAGGGGGAAAGGGTTAAGCTGATGTCTTCAGTGTGCTGATTTAACCTCTAGACAACATGTCACCATGCCAAGCTAGTCTGCTGCTATGCAGATAACTCCCCACTGCATCATCCAACACTGTTTTACCACACCTCCATGCCGGTACCAAACACACCGCTGATAGATGACAAAGAAAGATTGGTTACATTGCTGAAAATGTCACATTTGCTGTTAGAGATGCAGGGTCACAGACAGCAGATTATTGGTATCCTAATGAGCATGGACCCTGCACTTTGTATGACAAATCTATGTATATCTGTTTCATTATGAGTTGAGGTGGGTGACAGATCTTATCGAACATGACTATGGAGTGCAGACCATTATTGTGAGCGTGCCAGAAAGTTCACATTTAAACAGCCTGGGAATTCTCAACAGCTGCAACCACCTAGGCACTAGCTGGTAAAAAATATCAATCCCAACAAACTCATTTTCAATACTGCAAACAAGAGACGTGATCCTGCATCATTCTTGAAAATAAGTATCAGGAAAAATTGATCATGAGTACTGAAGCAACATGTATGGCATCTGATTTAAGTGGAAATATCTATGAACATCCAGTTTACTGTTTCTGTACTGGACAAATACTATGGAAAGCTAAAATTACATCACACAGGGAAAATTTTTGTTGAATTTATGTAGTTGTTACAGAGTAATGTATTAAACAGAGGATACAGTCTATACAGACTGGGTGTAACACTCATAAAGCATAGAGTGAAAACATGACACTACAGAAAAGGGCTGCTACTCATGATAACATCAACTGGGAAGATTTGTTTCTGGTTACATGTCTGAGTGCCTATGGTCTGGCATTGCAGGGTGGATGTGTTGATTTGTATATGATAAGGTACAGGGCATTTAGCAAACATTAGGCTCATAAAACCTGTTTATGTCTAGATCCATCTTTTGTAGACCATCACAAGCGTTTACTGGTGTGATATATTGCACCTGACTTCACTGCATGTTGTTCTGGGACCTTTCCTCGCAAAACATGTTACCAGTGCTTTAACTCAAACACTGTGTGAGCTATTTGTCATTATGCAGAATGATTGTCCTGTGCAGGGACAATCAAGAGACTGCATGGGTGACCTTGATGTAATTCATGAGGTCACAGAGTTATTTTATTTTTCTTGTCAGTGATTCTATATAAATTTTTCATCTAGGACTTGAATATTGCACATAATGATGGTCTTCAAATAGGGCAAAATTGAGACTGCACATGGGTGACTGATATAATTTTGAAAGATTGCAGGGCTACTTTGGTCTGTGCATGCAACATTGGCTGAGCACAGGGCTGTCATGTCCTTTTGTTTCATTTATTGAAGTCTACATGGTATGTTTGTCTACAATGTTAGTAAATGTTGCTTCTATTTCTGGCTTCCAGACCTGATCACTCAAAGACTGTACCATCCTGACATTTGTTCCACACGGCCAAGAACTTTTACACTTCACTAGCTAACCAGATTTTGACCATCCCTCAGAATTCTTGTTGCCTCAGATTCTAAAACCATCCTGAAGCAGATCATCCTTGTCATATTCACCAAAAGATACATAAGTTGAATTTTATACAAAATCATCTGGCGATCATTACATTTCAAAAATTATATTAGAAAAAAATAACAAAAACTTAACATCTCCTTGAATCAAAGGAAAGCTTTTAAAATACACCACCTAGATGCTACAGCATATAAGAAAACAAAAACTTGAGCAACTAGAAAAAGATGAAGAAAAAAAATACAAATTGCCATCATGTGAAGAGTAAAGTAACAGGAAACAATATTGTTATCAGCATGGCATATGGTAAGCTGGTTTCATGTGTTTGCTGTTTTGAAACATGTTCTGTCCACAAAGCTGAAAACGTTTAAAACGTTTAAACCCCTAAAGCTATATGTTCATACATGTATATGTTTTTCCAGACTGTTTTGCCCTCTCAGGTTCAAATATAGAAAGAGAACTTTCCACTCTGAAGTACAGTAAAACCTCTCTAACTGAACTGCTCCGTATACGGAACACCTCTCTATACTGAAACTATTTCTCGGTCCCAAATATATACTTCCAATGTAAGCAAACCTTCCTATACCGAACACCTCACTATACTGAACACTTTTTTCCGGTCCCAAGGATGTTCAGTATAGGGAGGTTTTACTGTGTATGGCTGTTGTGAGCAGTTTAGTGTTTCGTACAATATTAAAAGGGCCATCGTTATGTGCGTGTGTGATATTACATTTACAAAATATATACACAATATAAATACAAATATATATATATATATATATATATATATATATATATATATATATATATATATATGTACATATACATACACATGTTCATATACATTTAAATACATGTATACATTATGTGTAGTTGTACGAAATTCAAGTATCATTCATTTCTTGGTTAGAACAGAAATTAAAAAGTGAAAAGAGAGATGACAGAAAATGGGGAAATGAAGTTTTTGCCACAAATTAAAAGACCTTAGTCTTTGATAGATGGAAGACATGGGTACACAGAGGCTGCATTAGTAGTCCCCGTCAGCTTGACTATTGATTGTATGTCATTTACCGAGGCGTGCATATCGCCAATAATCACCAACACCGTTTGTTTTGCTGTACAAGGCTATAAGGGAGCATCAATTATTCAGGCTGCACATGACACTGCTTCACAGGCATTGTCAACAATGATGGTTTACCTCAAAAGTTGCTCCCTGCTCAAATGATATATGGACATTGTATCTGATTCTAAATGAAACATTCTATCCTTTCCTCAGTGGCTTTGATTTTGTATATAAAATCTTAAATATATTATTTGGTCAAAAAAAGGAAAAAAGCATTGTATTGAGTAGAAAAAAAATTAGAACAAACATCAAAACATGTCTTGAAACTGGGAGCTTTCTTTCAACATTTGTTCTATAAGATGGTAGATCTGAACTAAACCTTTCACTTAAAAAAAAGAAAGAAAGAAAGAAAGAAAGAAAGAAAGAAAGAAAGATAGAAAGAAGGGAAGAAAAGAAAAAAAAGGTACATTAGTAAAGATGGAAATTCCAGAGTTGATGACTGGGGTAAATGTCAAGTGCATACAGGCAGGTCATAATCCTTTAGGGTTTCCACTTTTCGATATATTTGGGTTGAAGAGTGAATAATTGATGAACCCCGTTGATGCATAATGAGTCTGAGCGTTCCATCACAAAGGATAAAGAATTAATCTAACAGCAGTAGCAGTACATTGAAAATAGGCAGCATAATTGCTGGCTGCATAATTAAAAAGGTGTTCTTACATCCAGAGTTACACA
The DNA here is from genome assembly GCA_964020975.1 of Hermodice carunculata. NCBI lineage: Eukaryota > Metazoa > Annelida > Polychaeta > Eunicida > Amphinomidae > Hermodice > Hermodice carunculata. The sequence goes on along the minus strand of CAXHWN010001880.1, from coordinate 22,085 downwards.
TGGTTGAGCTGATCATAAGTCTGTGTCGTTATCGACATGTACGATTTGTGCTTTCTATCACTGATACTTTCTATTCTTGCTTTTTCATGTTTCTTTTCATGAGTACCAGCCATGCATTTCATCATCATTTCTCGATACTAAGAGTTCTTCTGACCATGAACAATTAAATAACATATATGCAGGCCCTCTCGGTCAGTTTGGTTGTCCCATATAATTCAATGGGGCAAAGCAGATCATTTTCCCTTACCTTTTAATCAATCATAAATATTTCCAATGTGAAGTTTGTTCTTCAGATATAGGAGAGCTTACCACCAAACAATAGCAACCAGGAAGCATCATAAATTTGTTTTACACCTAATAACATCTTGTCTATTATTTATAATGAACTAAAATATATCTTTGAATATGTCACTCTTTGCTCAGATAGTTAAGGGTGACATGAGAGATAAGAATAAAGCAAGTGTAAGATTGATGATAAGGCAGGGTTTGATGACCTTTGACCTCAACAAAAGTAAAAATACAGTGAAAACTCATTATAATGACGCTAAATGTTTTCCAAAAATGTGTCAGATATATGAGTATGTCAGAAATGAAATAAATGATAAAGAACTCTTTGTCCCTCAAAACTTGTGTCATTAACTGAATATGTTGGATGTTTGCTTGTCATTATAAAGAGGTTCCACTTTATCAAATTTCACCAAACATTGGTCATTTTGTTGAAGTGCAATATCAAAATGAAGCGAACTGTGCAAGCAACTTTGCATATAACATAATGATGAAATACTGACCTGTCAAGATGACACGAGTCACTTGGTGGAAAGTTGAATGCCAAACTTGTTCCCTGTGCAGAGTATGGGCTGCGGTTGACAGTGTGCCCACTCGCTCAAGATTTGAGAGACGACTGAAGCAGTAAGGTGGTTCTCCATCAAAATAACATGAATGTCTACCCATATGGAGAGGCAAAGGCCTTATAAATTTATCGGCGGCTCAGTGTCCATTAATATTTCAAGGGATACCTTGTGGAATTGGTTTTGGCCATGTTTTGTATTGTACTTATTGAAATCTATATGTAATGTGCTCAGTAATTATTCAGAAGTCCGGGGAATGGGAAGTAAATTATTCAGAGCCTTACCGCAGGGCTTTAATGACAGCTCCACCGAAAACCAATATTTCTGCCTGCAGAAAATCTTCTCAATCGACATTGTATTGCCGCTGGTTGTTGAGGGCTGCCTGTGTACATTTGTGTTGGCAATAATATCCTCTTTGTGCAATACTTTGTCTGGAGAAGTATTTACCGGTAGCTTTGTGTGCACACCTGCAGAACACTCTTGCAAATTACAATGAGAACCCAGTGAAATTGTGTCATGTCCAGTGATAAAGGAAAGATTTTCCTTGCCCCAAAAGTGATAGGAAAGAACTCTACATAACTTATTTGCAGGAAATTTTCTCAATGAGGGACGCGCCTATATACTCTCATGTTTACTGCCACAACCCACCCCCAATTAAACAAATGATGCATTTTGATATACATTTTTGCATGGATTTTCTGAGTACTGTTTTGCTCAAAAATTGCAAAAAATAAAATGAAAATTAAAAAAGCATCCACATACAAATTGTCATCTGGTGGGATGTTTTCACATAAATTTCTTGTCAATGAAAAACATTTTGGGTGAAAATTGTCGATAAAAGCATCCACATACAAATTGTCATCTGGTGGGATGTTTTCACATAAATTTCTTGTCAATGAAAAACATTTTGGGTGAAAATTGTCGATAAAACCTATCATGACACCACCTGGTCAACAACTTTCTGTGGTGCAGCTTGGGTGCAATGCACCCAAACTGCACCAAGGAGAGCTGTTGACCAAGGGTTAAACACAGAAGAGACCAAGGAATGTGCTGACATGGCAACAATATATGAGCATTTGATGTGACAACTTTTTCATTTGGGTGAAGGGCATGTGTAATGCAAGTAAATAATGGATTGGGGGTCTGCCATTTAAAGCTGATCCAGGGGGGAAGTTGGCTGCAGGGTATGGCTGACCCCTCCCCCAAGGTTTACATGAACTCTGTCCTTCTTAAAGCAGCTAAAACCACTTGCATATGAAATATCATCTGCTTTAATGTTTGCCTTAAATTGTCTTGCATCTAAAGAACAGTTTTAACTAGAAAAATGAGATTTGCTTGACAGCACTTTTGTCTTGGTGCCATGAAGCAAAATTTATATGTCAAAACTTCTGTTTAACAGTAATTGGTGAAGTTTGAACACAGTCCTGTGAATTGAAATTTTGCTGGCTCCTTTAGCTTTAATAGGTTTAAAATAGTCAGACATTTAAACCTTGCATGTATATCTAATTAGCATAAATTGAAATGTTGCTACCTTCATTATATGTCTGGGTGCCAACCCAGAGATTTTTTTTCCCATAATTCTTTCTTTCTTTCTTTCTTTCTTTCTTTCTTTCTTTCTTTCTTTCTTTCTTTCTTTCTTTCTTTCTTTCTTTCTTTCTTTCTCTTTCTTTCTTTCTTTGTCCAGAGTTTTTCTTGGACCCTACTATTCCGAAAACCACCAAACTTGCCATGGTGAATGCCCTACCAGTGAAATTAGGCACCTGACTTGGAATAGCCATGATGATTAAAATTATGCAAAGGAGGGCAATTAAAACTTTAAAAGCTGCATATCTTCTAAACTATTGGAGATAGACACACAGTTCTAACTTACACAGATAGGTTTGAGACAACTGGCAAATCCAATAGCATACAAACAAAACTTGGGGAAGTTTAGTGTATGCTAAATTCATCAAATTTTTCCCCAATCCACATACAGGCCTTGAACTGCTTGCTGTATGACCTATTGTTTGACCTCCATGGTGCCAAGCAACCATTTTGTATTCATAATTAAGTAGCTTGAACCTGCCTCACAAGCAGCTTTCTATCCTTGCATGCTAGGTGTATGCTTTAGAAGGTTTGGGTCTTTCAGCAAATTGGGGGGGGGGGACTCCAAACAACTGTGTAATGAGGCTCTCAATTAAACAAAGAATATCCCTTGTTCATGCAGGAACAGATTGACTCCATGCTGCCATATGTACCAGGCAGGTGACAGTTTCCACTTGTGCAGAACATACCTGTAAATGCACCATGACTAAAACTGGTGTCCTAGCTGGCCTGTTTTGCCTGAGGCAATGTCAATCTGCTGAGCTTATCAGTCCCAAAGGAACACAGACTCCAGACTTCCAGGCAGAATAAGCCGGGAGTGTACCCTCTTGTAAAAATAGACTAAATACAGAGCTGAGTCGGCCAGACCAAGGAGGGTAGAATTTGTGTCATCTCAGTGGACACTTTCATGTCTTTGTTTTCTTGTAACCAGTGAGATGAAGCCTGTTCTTCATAACCAATACTGAGACAGTATAGTTTTGTCTTGGTTTACAGGTACATGTTTATGTAGTTTCGTGACAGCTTCTGTTAAAATTTGTTTATGTAATTAAGGAGGAAATACAGTTTTGTATTGCATGTATACACATCCCCTTGAATTATAATATGTATACATTGTACATATATATATATGCATGTATGAATAACACACATATACATGCACACATACTCATTCATACTACCCAGGAGGGCTGACCCTCTCAGGAGTGGGCACTTTTCTGTGGTCCCAATGGTGCCCACTTTAGAGAGGTTTTACTGTATTAATAAACACTGGAATTTTCTTTCTTTCTTTCTTTCTTTCTTTCTTTCTTTCTTTCTTTCTTTCTTTCTTTCTTTCTTTCTTTCTTTATCTCTTTCTTTCTTTCTCTCTTTCCTTCCTTTCTTCTTCACAACCAAGTTGGTCAGGAGATTTTCTCAAGTACTGTTTTTCCAAAAACCACCAAACTTGCAATGGTGACTGACCTAACCAGTGAAATTGTGCATCTCATTTGGAGTAGTCATGATGTTTAAAAGTATGCAAATTTAGGGGGAATTCGAATTTGAAAAGCTCCACATGTTCCAAAATATTGCAGATACTCAAAATTTCAATGTGCGTATATATGTTTTTGACACCTGCCAATATAATGGACAGTATAAGTTCAGTAGAATTTCAAATTATGCTAATAAGGGGCTTTGAAAAGTTTCAAAGTTGAATATCTCCAAAACTATTATACATAGACCTGCCATTTCAACTTCAATTTATAGGTTCGTGGCAAAGCCCCAATCCAATGAACCATAAACCAAAGTTGTTGGCTTTCAATTTATGCAAATTAGGCACATACACAAAATTAAAATGTTGAATAGCTTCAAAACTATTATACATACTAACTTCATTCAAACTTCATTTTATAAGTTTGTGACATGGCCACATCCAATTAACCAAGAACCAAAGATTGTAACATTTTACTTTGTAAAATTTATGCTAATACAGGAAATTTAGATTATATTGAACAATGGCAAAGTGTAGCATTTCAAACTGTTCTCATTTTGAAGGCACCCACACAGATTTGCTGTGAAGCAAATCTTTTCTAGTTTTCATTTCATTTCATGCACCTACATTAGAAACCAATGAATTGAAGTTGGACTGACATTGTAGCTGTTTAGAGCAACTTTGCAGATATTCAACATTTAAATTCAGAAGTGTGGAAAATTTTTTAGCATAAATTCAAATTTTACAACTTTCATTCTCATCTCAGTGAATTTACTTGTAGGACAAACCTCCAAATTAAAGTCAGATACTTTAATGTATAATTTATTCAATATTTAGATTTTCCAAATGTGCCAAATTAGCATAAAGTCAAATTTGTTACTTCCGTTTTCATTTCATTGGATGTACCAAGAGCATAGACATGTAAGTTAAAGTAGAAGTGGTATGTTACATTGTACTTTTGAAGAGGTTCGACTTTTCTAATTTCTAAGTGTCCCTAGTTAATATAAATTGGAATTTAGCAGCTGGGTACAGTGTGTCTTTTAGATGTGCAGCCCCAACAAACCCACCCATAGCATGAGCATGTGTGTCTGTAAGTGGAATAGTGTGGAAGCTGGAAGCAATTAAGACTTGTAATGCCTCTAATTTGCATAATTTTCAATATCTTGACTATTCTGAATGATATGAAAAGCTTTGCTGTAATGCTATAGCCATACAAAAATTGAAGTTTCTGAATGCAGAATCTGAGTTTTTAAAGATGACAAAATCATTGAGTGGGAAAACAGGAAAAAAAGAAAGAGACAAGAAAACAAAGACTTGCTTTAAACTTGCTAGAAAACAAAAACTTCCTTCAAAGCAAGTTTGTGGGTGTGAAAATTCTCCACTTTTTATTTTTATTTTTGCTTCAAATTAAGTGACGAATTTCATTTGCAAGTGCCAGGTACTTCCATACATAGGGACAAAGATGGCACCTAATTATGCCAACATATTCATGGGAGACATAGAAAATCTTATTTTAAGTCTCATCCCTCTCAAGCCAAAAGCATGGCTTCATTTTATCTGTAACATTTTCCTGATGTGGTCCCATGGTGAATCTAATTCACTCATGTTTTTCAATTTATCAATGAGATACACCCAACCATCAAGTTCAGGCACCAGTTCTAGTGTCATGAGATCCATTTCTTGGATCTCTTTGTCTCCCTCAATAAAGGACAATACACAACTTCAGTATAACGAAAACCCACTGACAGTAGCTCACGCCTTAGGTATTATTCCTGCCACCCACGCCACTGTGTGCCAGGTATACCTTATAGCCAAGCTATCTGCATACGGGGGATATGCTCCACCACACAGCTATTTTGGGAGCATGCTAATATAAAAAAGCAAGGATTAATTAAAAGCGGTTACCCCCACATACTAATCAATAAAGCCATTTCCCCCGCATTCAAGAAAGATAGAGCCTCTCCTGTACCATATCACTAAAGGGACTTCTCTGCAGATCAACAGTGCATTAATTTGATTGCAGCATTCAACCCAACCTCACCCATTACTAACTAAAAATTTAAAAACAAAAACAAAAACAACAACAACAACAACAACAAAAAATGGAATTTCCCCTGCAGAAAAATGTTGAAACAGTTAATTTAGCACAACTGAAACCCAGAATTACATATAGAAGATAATAAGAATCCAAGTGATTATGTAGTACGTCCAGACATCAATGGGATTAAGTTGAGAATGTGATGTTTTACTTGTGGCAATCCTTGCGCCATATGTTCTTTTGTTGTAGAAACAAACTTTTCCAGATCCACAGTGACAATATCACCTGCTATATCAGACACACTTTAACTGTCAGTCTCATAATGTCATTTTTTTTAATTTATTGCCAGAAGTGGAAGATTCAATATATTGGGCAGTCTTCCCAAACATTGAACAAGAGAATTTCCCAACATAGATCTGATATTTCACTCGGTAAAGATACATCCATGGCAGCCCATTTTAATTCAGCCAATCACAACTTAAATGATCTAAAAGGTCTTCAACTTGTAAAGAACAACAACACGTCGTCACAATTGGCTGTGGAAGCCACATGGATTTACAAATTATGTATGATAAATCTGTTGGGTCTTAAATTTAAAGATTGATAATTCAGCCTATAGACTTCAGTTTATACACAGAGCCTGGATCATCTTCATATTAATTATATGGCTTACCTGTATTATTTGGTATAAAAACTATAGCAGAGCCCGGTCTCTTCGCAGACATTTGAGGACACATGACAGAGAAATACACAGATTTACCTGTGCCAAATTCAGGTGTTCTTTTGGCATATTGGACCATTACAAGAGGCATCTATCAAAGAAATATGATGGCAAGGAAATCATTCCCAAGACATTTAATCCTAGAAACAGTGCCACCGATCCAAATGCGGGCATCAGACCTTGGCAGTGTGCAGGCTGAATATCCACACACCGCACGGCTAAAAGTCACATTCTGAGTTATAGCCAGCAAAATCACAAAGCCCCCAAAGGTACCAAAAGTAAAACCACAGCCACCCACAATGGGCCTCCAGACTGCAACGCCATCTGGTGTGAATTTTCTCAGCAGTATGCTTTCCAATATGGAAAGCAGCGATACTGAAGATGAATCCAGGTGGATTCCAGTTCCAATGATCCCACCTAACTTCAGGACTTAGAGTCTGGTGATAAAACACCATGCCTCGATGAACTCTATGCATTGATGACATCCCAATCCTCAGTCACTCAAGCAGAAAATACTAAAAGTGGACAATGATATTCTTGCAGTACTGAAGAACATTTATATTAAACTAACCTTCTTCTTTCCCGTCTACTCTATAAATAGATTTGGCTCTATCCTGTGACTCTTCTAAATTTACAGCATCACTAGTAAGTGTCTTAATTTGACTAATTTCTGAGTTTTATGTGATCTTATCCAGCCCATATTAGAACTAAGCTATACTATTATTAACAACGGACCCTGGACCTGCTTGTGCAGTTTAGCAGATATTCAGCATTTAAATTTTGTGTGTTAGCCTAATTAGCATGAATTTGAAAACTACATTTTCTTTCACTGCTCACTACTTGCACCTATAGCATAAACATATAAACTGAAGTTAGAATAGCATGTCTATTTTTTATAGTTTTCAAGAGATTAAATTTTGCAAATTCTAATTGTCCATGATAAACAAAAATTTAAATTTACAACTGGTATATTGGAGATAGAGATAGAGAGAGAGAGAGAGAGAGAGAGAGAGAGAGAGAGAGAGAGAGAGAGAGAGAGAGAGAGAGAGAGAGAGAGAGAGAGAGAACAATATATATATATATGTGTGCGTGTTCACACAAAGACATACTAAGAATTATGGATGTGACATGGAACTGCATGTCGTATGATGGACACCAAAGAATGATGTGGCTCGGTCTTATTTCCATGGAACACAGCGATAAAAGAACTACATGTGCTTGTTAGATGATTACAACTATATCTATACATATATACATACATACATACTTACTTACCTACCTACATACATACATACATACATACATACATACATACATACATACATACATACATACATACATACATACATACATACATACGAGAAGGCGCAGGAGGAAAGGGAATAGGAAAATTATGATGTCAATTGTTTGTGTGTGTTTGTCAAGACAGAACAATCAAAGGAAAGAGCTTTTGGTGCCATGGTTTTGCGCTGAGGGCCCCTCATTTGCCAAGAAATTCTGTTGACCAAGTAATGTTTTAACTTAGAAAGGGTTGAATGACATGTAAGTGCTGCATGTTTGGCTGATGAGAGATGCTATTACATGTTGATTCAGAGCTATAACTATGCCAGGTGAAAGTAATACTTTATAGAAGGTAAATATACCGGTATATGAACATATGAGAGCACATATTTATATACTATACATGGCAACTGAGAACAGTATTAGATACAGATCTACAAATGCACATGGCAGATAAGGACAGGATTTGATTTAGGTCCACAAATATTCATGGCAGACAAGGCTGTAATACAGGACCACAAATATACATTACAGTTGAGCACTGTAGTCTGTGATAGCAGATCACAACTGTACATGTACATGGCAGATGAGGACAGCAATCTATGATGGAGGGCCACAAATGTACATGGCAGATGAGGACTGCAGTTTGTAATACCAGGCCACAAATGAACATGGCAGATGAGGACTTCAGTTTGTAATGCCAGGCCACAAATATACATGTACATCGCAGATGAGGACTGCAGTCTGTTATACAAGGCCACAGATGTACATGGCAGATGAGGACTGCAGTCAGTGATACTGGGCCACAAATGCACATGGCAGATGAGGACAGTATAGATACAAGTCCCAAAATAAACATCGCAGATAAGAACTGCAGTCTATGATACAGGGCCACAAATGTACATGTCAGATGAGGACAGTATTAGATACAGGTCTACAAATAATCATGGCAGTTGATGACTTCAGTCTGTGGTACAAGGCCACAAATGTATGGCAGATGAGGACTGCCTTTTCAGATGTGCACAGAGCTAAGCGAAAGTTAACTCATTCCATACCAGTCCCTGATTTTTCCGTATATTTATGTAGATTTAAGACGGCAATTGCAAATTTGAATTCTTCATGAAAAGAGCTTTCGTTCAAGTACCAACATGTCTATAGTCTTAAGTCAGTGGTTCTGGCACTGCCTGGCAAGTCATGCTGCAGCTGCCACAAGGGCAGCTGCAGCATGACTTGCCAGGCAGTGCCAGAACCACTGACCAAGGTCTGTGACCATAGTATGGAATGAGTTAAATAAAGCTGTCGTAGAAATAGTTTCAGTTAGCAGCACTAAGATGGGAGATCAATTTTAGATGCAGACCCACACAGGGCAATTTTATTTTTAGACAGCTAAATACACAACCCAGTACACCAAATTCTTGCAAGCTAGAGTTGCATATTCCCATTGAACTCAGTGTAAAAGTAACATTCCATAATTTAGTTAATTTTGAAGCTGAGGTGTTACGGTGTATACATTAGTTTCTGAAGTATGCACAATGATTTTTCTTGCGTGCAAATTGCAGTGGAAAGTAATGGGACTATACAGATCTTCCCCCACCTTCCAACAGAGCCCTCTAGTGAGAAATCATGTGAACAGCTTATCTTTGCCTTGCCTATTGGGTGAAGTATAACTTACTTTGTTTAGTGCAAAATGGATGAGCATATCATGAACTTAAAGTTTGTGTATACAAAAAATGTTCTTATAGAAGATTTTTTTCATACAGTGGTAGTGTTTTTTAGCTCCTGATGTACCTCCACTCAAGTAGATACAAAAACAAAGGTAATACAGATATGCATGTGTCATGCTTTCAGTTCAGTTTTATTGAAATGTTGCTTTAGCTTTTATGCAGAGTACAATTAAACCACAAAATCATTGCAAAAGTGTGGGTTTATTAGGATGGTTGAATCTTTTATGAGGACAACTATTGGCCCCCAAAATCAATCATCACTCTGGTGGTATGAAATATGAAACAAGATTTGGTAAATATCGTCACACAAAAAATTAAAGCTGTAATACGATTATCATTTTTTGTAACATTTTGAATTAAGTGTATGGGTTTTAGATAGACTTGCATCCCCAGGTATGTTTTGGGATAGTGATATTTCATAATGGAAAACCTGTGTAGCAATTAAATAGATGGGGGTTTTCATAATCAGTGGCAATGGAACTGGTAATTAAAACGTATATTCAGGTGAATGTTTATCCTATTTACAGCCATGTTCCTTTACCCACTGATTTGGAAAATGAGCAGTGCCAGTTTTAGTATCAAGTTGGCATCAGAAGTTTGCAAATGTACTTAATAACCTGCACAGCCATAAATACTGGATTATCTGTCTTCATTTTCTTTCCCATTTTTTCTTCATGTTGACGGCTATTAAGGAATAGTGTAATCATTAGCGTCTTGACGTATTCAATTATTTATATCCCTATCTGTCTCCCTTGTTTCTCTATTAACTAATGATAAGGTTGGTTTGTCAAAGTTTGTCAGCCTTTCATCCATGTATCAATATCAAATTGCATCGTATTGGCGTAGTTGAAATTTGACCGATTCCACCTTGGAGTGAAGGAGTCACTTTTGTTGGGTTGCAAGCTGCTGTGTGTGGGATTCAATGGAGAAAGTGTCTGTCCATAAAATGAGCATTAAAGATTAATACTGAGGGGAGGCAAAGCAGGTTTAGGGAGTAACAAGGGTGTCATATTTCAATTTTGAGCTGAGCTTTAACCCTTAAAGTGCTGATTTAAGATTGAGTCAACAGCTTTCCTCGGGACACTTTGCGCACAATGCATGCAAAGTGTCCCGAGGAAAGCTATTGACTAAGACTACTTTTTGTTTTAGACTAGGCTTGCTGGTATTTGAATGAAAGGTATGTTCATGAGGAATTTGAATCTTTTAAGCATTATATGTTTAATGGTAATGAGAAAGCAGCTATAGCAGTGATTAGCACATTAAGGGTTAAGATTCTTCCAAGGACGGCAAAGATGCAGTATGTAACAAAAATTGAAAGGTTAGGGGGGAGCTGGAATTCTTAATTATCTATGTTATGTCTGTCAAGCTAGAAATAAACATTATATGCTGTTTTTGTTTTTGTGCAGACATATCTTCCCTTGAATGCAGAATTATCAGTAAACAGCATAAATGAAAGAAATTACTAAAACTGAAGATATACAGAAACATAAAATAGAAATGAGGCAATTTTAAAATCCATTTTTGTGGCTGCTAGAAGTCTCATTCCAATTTCAATTCATAGTGTTGAATCAAATTAACCGCAAAATAAAGTTGTAGCAATTTGATTTATGCTTATTAGGGGCACTTGAAGACTTTAAATCTTGAATATCTTCAAATCTATTATTAATAAACTTCCCATTCCAATTTCAACTGATAGGTCCGCACCAATGATGAACCAATGAATAGTAAACTGAAGTTGTAGCATTTTAATCTATGCTGATCAGGAGCACCTGGACAATTTAATATCTTCAATACTATTATAGATAGAGGTGCTATTCCAATTTGTATGTTTGTGTCGATCATGAATCCAGTGAACAGTAAAGCAAAGTTGTAACTTTTCGTGTATCCTAATTAGAGACACTTAAATATTAACTCTGTATCTTCAAAACTATCATGGATAGAGGCGCCACTCCTGTTTCAATTAAATATGTTTTTAGTTGCTTTCATTCTTCAAGAGATGCATGCAAAACAAAAAGGTAACTTTTATTTCCAATAATTTATGAAGTAGAGTTGTGGCATTTTAAATTATGCAAATGAGACAAATAGACACAATTAAAATCTTTAATATCTTCAAAACTGTTATAGAGAGGTATCATTCTTACTTTGAATTATAACTTGGTACCATTTGCAGATCCAATGAACTTAACTTAAGTTGTAGCATTTTAAATTATGCAAATTGGGCAAATAGGCAAACTTTAAATCTTGAATATCTTCAAAACTATTACAGGTAGAGGTGATGTTCTTACTTTAACATAGGTTTGTGCTCTTTTGCACCCAATTTACCATGAACCAAAGTTTTAGCACTTTGATTTATGCAAATTAGGTGAATACACACAATTTGAATCTTAAATACTTACTGTTTATTATAGCCAGAGATAGAGGTGCTGTTCCAACTTCAATTTACAGGTTTGTGACATTACTGTATCCAAGCTTTTCAAGCTACATACCTCAAAGGTAGATGTCAGACTGTGAGACTTGAAAATAAACGTAGTGAATGGCTTCAACTGAAAAAAGGAGTACCACAAGGATCTGTTCTAGGTCCTATCATTTTTAACATCTTCATAAATGACTTACTTTACTTGGTTCAAAAGACAAGCATCACAAACTTTGCTGATGACAATACCTTGAGTGCAATAGGAACAACTTTAGACATGAACCTTGCAGCACTGCAGTTTGATGCATCTGTCACAACTGAATGGTTTTTGACAAATATCATGCAAGCAAGTCCAGATAAGTTTGGACTGATACATATTGGCTGTGAGTGTGATCAAAGCTTTGAGCTTGATCAAGTTGACTTTCTTCTAGAGTCTTGTGTCAAACTCCTCGGAATCCACCTGCACTTATGGCTGTCTTTCAGGAAACATATTAGTGACATTTGTACAAATGCTGCTAAATTTCAGCTAAACATGCTCAATTACATATCCAAAGTCCTCTCTACATAAGTCAATTTATAATGATACTTTTCAATATTTCATTGTGAGCCATTTTTGTTACTGTTCCCTTGTCAGGCTAAACTACAGTAAAACAGATTCACACAAATTGAAAAAAACTTCAGGAATGTGCCCTCCGGTATGTTTTCCATGACTACAAGTCAACGTACTGTACCCCCCTCAAGACAGCAAATCTTCTCACCCTTGAAACAGGCTGTGTAAGAGCCCTGGCCACTGAAGTGTTTAAAGTCATAAATGGAACATCCTCCCCCCCCCCCCATCCAGGATCTATTTTCACTCAAACAGAACACGAACAATCTGTGTGATGGCAGCCGACTTGTAGTTCCGTCCTGCAATGCCACATAACATGATGTACACTCCATTTCATATCAGGGGGGCTAACTTGTGGAACAGTCTCCTCCTTTCTCCCCCCCCCCTCCCCCAAGCACAAAACAGATTACAGACCTTAACTCATTTAGACAGGAAATAAAAGTTGGAATGTACCTACATGAAACTGTTCAACAATATAAACTGAAAATAAGTCACAGCTAGGGAATAATCGACAATAACAAAAAACAAAGAATACACAGACTGTGAGGAAAGTGTGGAAAATTTGAAATATGATGAGCTGTGGGGTCAAGAAGATAGCATTATGTTTGAAACATCAAGACACACTACTGGACTGGTAGAAAAGATTAATGTTTTTTTTTTCAATAATTTGAGAAAGCCCTGATGACAGAAGGGATGTTTGGTAATTTAGAACACAATGTATTCATGTAACTTGTTTCTATTACAGATACATGTATAAGATAAAAAGGCCACAAGAACAGGTTTTTTTTTTCTTCTGCTGTTTAACTGAAGTTCAGCAGATCAAGACTGTGTATAATAGAAAATGAAATATAAGGAGACTGCAGGAAACCAGAAGAGACTGATTTTATTACTTTGTCAAAGTTCAGCAACTTTATAGCCACATGTTCATGTGTTCACTACCACAAGCCCTTCATAGCATGCCAGTAGTGCAGGGCTTATTCTTTAGAGAAGAAATCTGTTGTATGTAAACAAAGTAATCCTCTGTGGCTATATTCACAAAGAATTTGATCTGATCCTGACTTTGATCCTAAAATTAAAGAGGTGCACCTTTGATCCTAGACTACTTAATCCTTGGCCTAATATATATGAATCAGAATTTCCTGGAATAAACAATCTGTGTGCTGGGCGACAATACGAACTCTGCTTTCAACTTTTTAATTTTATGTAATTAATCTTAGTTTAATCCAGTGCTTTATCTGTTTAAGGTAGATGAAATGTGGATCAAATTAAGATTAAGCCATAATCCTGAAATGTTAATCACATGCTTTGTACAGTAGCCATAAAACAGATCGGTTCACAAAAAAAACTGTTCATAAAACCGAGGACCAGGGAATGTGGGATCAAAACAAGTTGATTTTAATTTTGATCCTAAATTTCATATACGATTAAAATTCTTTGTGAATATGGCCACTGGGGACTGAGTCAAGAGCTTGCCTGGGCACACTCCACATGTATTGTATCTGGAGGTTGCTGGGGTAAGCTGTTGACTGAAGGCATGTTATTCTTAATGGGGAACAGTTACATGCCAATAGTGGTGGTGTACATGGGTGTTATGTTCTTCAGGGTTAACCTGGCTGAACAGGTGGCTGCATACAGCAGGTACATGTACCTGTGTACGGTATTTAGAACAGGTCAGCAACCTCTGGAAAAGAGAAATCTGAATGAAGCCCACTGTTGGAATACTGTGCTGTTTAAGTAAATTTTGGCCGGTACAAATTTAGGGAAAAAAAAATAGTGAACATAGGGCAAAAGTCAGAAAATTGAAACTCTGGCATGACTGTGGCTACACTGATTTAATACTTCAATGAAAGCTCCTTTTTATAAAGAATATGAATACAGTGAAACCTGTCTTGGAAGATCGTCCAAAGTGATGACCAAATGGTGGTCTTTCAAGACAGGTGGTTTCACACAGGAGGTAGGCAATGAATAACATGAGAAGTGCTAAGCAAAGTCTCATGGATATGGGATCTCCAAGAAAGGTGGTCATTTATTTGGAGTGGTCCATTGCATATAATTATCAAAACTGTTGCAAAAAATACCTGCTAAAAACATTAGCAGTGTGGAATAAGTGAAAAACAGCTTTAACTCAATATCATATTTGTAGGACTTAGCGATGGCCCTAAAACACAAGTTTTACCATAATATTAGCCAAACACTTATCTCTCAGTGCTGCACAGTCAGAGACTGTGTCCCTTAATGTACCTCATTGCCAGACAGATGCAGCATTGAAAGAGAAACAAATCAACGCATAATTAAATTTCCATTCAGCAAGGCAAAACATTCTATGAAAAATAGATGATCAATTTTCTTGCACAAATATTTGCAGGTTTTGATAGTTATGAAGGGTCCACACTAGTGCCATAATGTGCAAATACAAGTTGCCCTTGTTTGACCAGTTGTACACATAATGTGGTTGATAACCATGGCAATGGGCCCACCTCTGTAATAATACATACAGCATGCACCCACTGCCACCACCAGTGTACCCAAACCAAGTATCCTACAATCAGGTTGAGAAAACATTAGGACAAACTGCAATGAATTTTTTTGTTGTGATCTAAGCATTAACAGTTACTGTACCAAAAGCTGGTCAAATATGTATGGTCCTCACTTGTTGCGTTCCTGTCGTGCTAATGAGCCTGCTTAAGGGACAAGATAATGATAAAAGTTTCCTATCTATACATTATCTGCTGTAAATTATCAGACTGTCACTGTTGATTTGGTTAAGCTGCAGAGGTTGCACCACGTTGGGTCGGCTAAGTGTTGAGTGGAGGCTTGCTGGATCTAATATGATGCGAGGTCCACAACTTGGGACTGGATTACGCAAAGTGGACAACAATGTAGAGGTATTGCTATTATGTGTAGGCCTATAGATAAATTGAAATAACATTAAAAAAAGAAGAAAGAAAAGTTGGTTTTAAGCTTCTAGAAGTGAACAAAATTCAGACTTCACGGTAATACAATAAAAAAGAAAGGTGCATCACAGAAATTATGTTTCCGTCATCTCCATGGTGCTGTGTTAGCATTTGTGTTGACTGATCTAGTAGCTTACCAAAGCAGATGAGCTGGCAACAGTTTTTGTGAATGTTGACTTGGCTGTCAATAGACTGGCATCAGGGTGTTCCTAGCTGAGTATAGGCAGAACTGGGGGCTGGCAACAGGCTGATGATTACTAAATTTAGAATCTCATAAAAACAGTGGCTAGCTGCTAACATACTGTACACTGCTGACAATGGAACTTAGAAAACTTGCACAAAACTTTGCCAAGAAAAACACCTGGCAGTATTCTTGGCCTTATAAGAAATAATAATGAGAACAAATAACATTCTGGGCAGAAAACAGACCAAAATTCAAGCTGAGTAATATAGCCTAGCAAACCACTTTGAATTGGAGAAAACTGAAGTGGCTTATTACTGGCTGCCAACACTTAACCCTATGTACCAACTACAATCCCGCAAGCCACTGCTTCAGTTCAAGTCTGAAACATGCAGGAAGTATCCATTTAAACCTGGTGGTCAATTGATTTTCAAGTTCTGGATTGTAGAATAAACATGTAACAAATTGAAATTGGGTCTTACTTCAAAGCAAAGCAGTCTGATAGGGTGGCATCATATTTAATTTTTAGAGAGATCAATACAAATGGAACTTACAATGCCAAAGAGTATGGGTACCCTGTGTATTAGACTGTGATGCCAATTTGGGCAGAGCAAAACTACCCGGAAAGCCATGGACCACATGCTAAACATACTGAAATGGTCAAAAGAGCACTGCATACGTATCCATCAGAAAACAAATTAATACCCTAAAGACAAGCCAGTATGAACCAAGCAGGCACCCTTCTGAAAACTAAATAGAAAACATGTTTGTATGTAGGCATCCAAGGTGGCCAAGCCTATTTTAACCCTTTTCCTTTTAACCTGCCAAAGCTGGTTAGTGGCTACATGTATATATGTCATCTGGTTCAATGTGACTGACATCAACAATTATGAAAAACTATTGGAGTGAGAATTGTGGATGAGACATATAAAGTTAACATGACCCAGGTCAACAGCTGTCCTGGGCATAGGCATGCAAGCCAGGCATGAGGCAGCTCAAGTTGTGAACAAACAGTATTATGAATTAAAAGACAGTGGACAGAGGTCTTTATAGATAGACTTCCAGTGGAGGTTATTCCTAACTTAGAGTATGTCAAGGCATATGATACTATCTCACATCAAAGACAAAGCTCTATCTGGAATGAGCTCTTTCCTTGTACCACAGAGAATGAGTAGCAGTCAATGGAGAATTGTCAGTGTGGGGCAGTGTGGACAGTCAATGGAGAATTGTCAGTGTGGGGCAGTGTGGACAGTCAATGGAGAATTGTCAGTGTGGGGCAGTGTGGACAGTCAATGGAGAATTGTCAGTGTGGGGCAGTGTGGACAGTCAATGGAGAATTGTCAGTGTGGGGCAGTGTGGACAGTCAATGGAGAATTGTCAGTGTGGGGCAGTGTGGACAGTCAATGGAGAATTGTCAGTGTGGGGCAGTGTGGACAGTCAATGGAGAATTGTCAGTGTGGGGCAGTGTGGACAGCAGTGTGCCACAGGGCTCTCTTTGGAAGCTGATCTCTTACACTTTTTGCCAACAACATTCCTGGTTAGGTGGAAAACATTTCTGTTTGCAGACAAAGCCAAAGTAAATACTATCATCGCTGAAATGTGCTCTCCATGAAGCATTAACTGACGCTTTGCAAAAGGAGAGACTGGTCTTATTGAATACAAGTACACTTCCATCCAGACTAGTGTAAAACCCTTCACCCTGGACAAACCAACCCCAAGGCAGATTACCATGTGGCAGAAAAAGGCAATTTGAGTTCTTTGAAAACACTACTTAAGAAAAAGACTTGGGGGTTATTATGTGGATGACAGATTTAAATTCTCAGAGTATGTTTTGTGTACATCAACTCAGCTGTAGGCAAATCCTATACTTCTTGGCTTGGTGAGATGACCAGTTTGAGGATGCATGCTTCTTGTATGTGCCCTCCCTCCCCCATACTCCTTAAGGGTACATGGATGCCATAGAGACAGTCCTATGAAGATGAAAGGCTACAAAACCAGTTCTCTGAAAAAAAGGATGTACCCCACTCAAACTGTCTTAGAACACATCCTTTGGTAAAGACAAAAGGAACTAACATGATACAGACCTTTAAAACATTGTTGTGCCAGTGGATATGTCGTGGAAGGATATTTTACAATGTAACTTGTGCTGTAGGTATTCAGTTGACTGCACATGGACTGGCACATCAGCAAATCATATGAAAATAATTTGCTCGACCCTGGAGTGAAGTGGAGTGGATCAGAGATTGTACTCAATGTTTGCAATGGCTGCCAGTTCCACTCCGAGGAAGTGGAGACTGGTTGAAGTCAGTGCAGTGGAACAGCGTGAGAGGAACATTTACGGTTGTAGCTCTCTGCAGTTGAAATTTAATGGATAGCTTTTACAGCGAGTTCTTCAGATGCATGCAGCATTTCATTTACAGACTGAAAGAAATTCTAGGTGACTTCCTAATTCTACTGCATGCAGGAAATTTGAAATACATGATCATACCGACTGTTCTGGCATCAAAATGCATGTAAAATATATACTGCAGACTCAACCAGTATGGTCAAGATGGGGTTACTAGTAAGAAACCAGACTCGGAGTTATTTTTTCTAGAAATTTATGTAAAACCATATAAACTAATTGCAAGATGTATTTAAGTATTCTTTTAATTGTTTTGTGGAATGATCCATCTGCTTTTAATACCAAAGTGCCCTGCCCACATTACATGTATTAGCTGATTTTGGTAGCCAGTATTGTCAAACCCGATGTATAAGCCAAAGGAATGTGGCTGGAGGTGATGGTCCCTAGTGTCTGTAGTTATGCCATTTCAAGGTGATTGCCACATTTAGTTACAATATAGTGAGCCCTGTCTTGAGAGACCACTCCAATGAGAGACCACCTGCCTTACAACACAAGACCACCTTGTCAAGATCCTTACTTAGTACTTTTCGCCCTGTGATAAACCACCTGTCTTGAGAGATCACAATTTAGTTATTCTCAGGTGTGGGCTTTCAAGACAGATTTCAGTGTACATACTGATAACTGTTCCAATATGGGGCTCAAAAGTGGACACACTCATTGGCTGAGAGAGATCAATAACTGACCTGAAACAGAACCACTGCTATGTAGAGCTAGGTTTGCCCGACAATATGTGGAATATGATCTCATAGTACTGTCTCCAGTTAACCATCTTCTGTTGTGTTGTAGTACCTGTTGTATAAGACCTCCCCTACTGACATCAAAAAGTGGTCTCAGATTGCAAGTGGTCATGAAATACAGGAACAGTTGGTAAAATAGGCTTTGGTGTCTTAAAAAAAAATTATCTAGAAAATAGATGTGCTGTCTCACTAAAGGTGATCTTTTGAGTAGATACCGCTGTGTGTATATCTTGATTACATTCTTACTTAAGATTGATATCAACCTAGGCAGATGTGTCCATTGATGTACACCTGCGGGTATAGACATTGCATACAGTATATAGAAAAATACATTTTCAGCAAATGTATTGATATATGTACAGTGGTACCTGCTGTATGTGACCACCTCCATCTGCCAAGAAAAAGTGGCCAAATACAGCAGGTGACCTGTCACCACAGGTAAATTTTACAAAGTTTTTGACTCCTATGTCTGTGCGTAGTGACTACAAAAAGCAAAGCGGCTGATCACGGCAGTGGTTGCATACAGCAGGTACCACCGTACATATATATTATATACAAGACGCTAACATTGCAAAATGCCATATGAATTCATTACATACTCTGACTAAATGTAACACAGGGTAGATCAGTCCATGAGTCTTCTAACTTCCAGTGGTATATGACAAATTGAGAAAGAAGTGCAGTTTTGCAGAGGCCAGGTTTCACTTGATTGTATTTGATGGACCTATCGGTGGATTTCATAAGGAGGGACTTGATTCTCAACTCGTTGGATTTCAACATGTAACCTCTGGATTTGATTTCTATTGAGTAATAATCCACACTGAAATTTTTGTCTTGTGGCTCTGATATAAAATTTGCATACCTGTATTTCCAATGCAGCTGACCTTGAAAATGTGATTAAAGAATACTCTCTGCAGTTAATGACCATTTTGTGTAAATTATAGAATAATGAATGGGTAAGGTTAAGGGTGTCAGTGATGAACTAAATGGGAAGACTTCACTCTGGCTAATGCCTCCTAATTCATCCATTTGTCAAATTCTAAACTTGTCGTTATGCATGTCTCCAGAAATAATGATTTGATGGCCTGAAAATGTGGTAGCAAGGCTCACAAATTTAACTTAATACCGTTCATTATACAACGTGATGTGAGACATATTCACAGCAGAGGAAACACCTAGTCTCAGGCAGCATAACAGGGTATGAAGCCATTATGTAGAAAATGAATCCGTCTGGATTCTGTGGACTTGTGGGTTGTTCTCGAGAGTGAGCAGCCTGGATCAATGCCTGGACACTGACACAGGTCAGCTGGCTGGAGACAGGACCATGCCTGTCATAAATAGTTAACTGGGCCAGTTTTAAGTTTAAAAATGAACGCACAGTTGGCCCCAGGGTACCTGGGGTATGTCCCTGGAGAAGGTACACTGTGTATGTACACAAATGCCTGTAAAGTCAAGCTGGGAAGGGCATGGTACATGTACATAGATTGTCAGTGTTCGTGTATTGAAATGCAACTCTCAAAGTCACTTGAGTTCGTACTGAGTCAACTGAATTCTATACTTACAGGCAATGAAAATGCACAGGTGTTTTTCCTGCGATAGAATTTGTTCAGAAGGCATAGTTCTGTTTAAATGTAACATTAGAAGTCCTCAGTGACAATACCTGTGAAATAATCTTGCAACTTTGTCTTCACATGCACCATTGTGCACATCGAGACACGTCTAGCATAATTTCACCCAAGAGGCTGACATGTCCTTGGGTTTCATCTTTAAGGTGATTTTTAAGACTGGCATCCATTCCCTACACAAAGGCTGTCAGAAAAACACAGAAGTGACAATTCCACATGACACAATGCCACAATTAACCCTTAAGCGGTCAGACCGGTCGTTAACGACCGGTAATCACGTGATTTTATGCTGGGCTCACACTAGCTTAGCCTAACTTGTGTAAACAACTCATAAATCATCACCAAACTGTACTAAGACAGCTGTTGTGTTTCCCGCAAGAAGCACATCGATCTATTTATGTATACCACTCCCTCTAGCGTCTCTGCTTGTCATTAAGGGGTTCCCCCGTTGATTCCCTTGAGGTGCGTGACGTCACGAAGAGGGCAGCATCAAGCACCAGTTCAGCTGCAGGTGTCCGTCAATTATAAAAAGTGCCCAGGCTATTAAACTTAGTCAGGAGTGGGCAGGGAGGGATTATGTAGAGGAGGGGACAGTGAAGTCGATGTTGGGTGTGAGGATGTAAGTATTTTATTTATAATGAGGCTGGAGCCCACAGAATTCAAGCGTATCAACGGACCATGTGGTTCCGCTGTGGCTCCCACAGCCAGTCAGAGTCATTCAGCTCGTTGCAGCCGATCATTCACTCAATCACTGAGTTATGCAATGCCTGCTCTTCCAAAGTATCCCCTAATATGTTTCCCTGTCAAACCTGTGTTTATCAATAAACTTTATGAACAAGACCTTTTGCCTTGGCTCAGTTATGGAACCTTGCATTCAAACCTAAACTGTTTCTTTGCATGCACTCAATTTACACGGGGGGGGGGGGGGGGGGGGGGGGGGGGGAGCATGGTTGCAGATACATGATAAATATTGTTGTCAGTCTCAAAGACTGTGATAGGCAGCCAATAGGGAGGGCCTACTTTGCCTTTTGCACTGGAATTGATGACTATAATTGCATGTACACTGTATACATGCATGGTGTCCTCCACATTTGCAAACTACATATCAGTATAACAAGGCCTGGCACACATGATTGTGGATCCTATCAAGCTTTGTTTCCATGGAAACATATTAAAATGGGGGGACCACAAATTTTCCATTAAAATAATGCAGTGTTGTTTTATTTCAGTCATTTTCTTACATAATATTGAACCTGGAATATAATCTATGAATAGTTATGGTGACTTATTTTGTTATGCAAAGTAACTGCCTGTTACCGGTTCTGCAGATTTTTGTAAAAATGCAGTTTTTCCGGGTTTTTAGCCAAGTACAAGCAATATTTTAACAGTTGCTATGGAAACAGGTCATGTGATCTATGTTTTATTTTCAAAGCTTACTGAAAGTTTATTCCTGTAGTTAACCAAATACCATGCATATGTGGAGAAAAGGGTGCTTCACATAAA